>OX638205.1:11438118-11917614 GCA_951805265.1 Schizotus pectinicornis
TTCAAGGTTGGTAACGTGGAATAACACGACCCTGGCTGCTCAAAGACTGGAACTTACGACCCTCTACTTTGACTTTTGTTCTATCTCTCCGACATCAAAGTCCCACTTGGCGCATAAGTGAATTGTTTATGCATACGCAAATGTGCCCGGTGGCGGAATCGACTTAGCTAAACGCGTTAATTATTAACGGACGCATTTACGATTTTACGGGAATTAACGAAGTTTGGACCCGACGCGCTCCATCAATCCGACGGACACGGAGTGCCTCTTGTGCGGATCTGGAAAAAAGTTTCAAAGCTTTTCCGTTGTTACCCGAGTTAAGCTCGACTGTTAGGCGGAAAAGCTCCGAGAAGGAGCTTGACCATCGCTCCAACTATTTTTAGATATGGTCACAATTCCGAGCTATTGATCCGCCTTGTAGGTATATTTTGGAGCTTTGCGAAATCGGCTTGCAATAAGTGGACGGCAAAGAAGGGGGAGGTTAGGGAACGACGCTCCGGTTGGGGCCGGAAAATTTCTGTTGTTGAAGCGAAATTGCCGGTCGCGATGCTAGTTTCGAAGTTAAATAGAGGAACTATCCGCTGAATAGGGACGTATTGATCAGGAAAATTTCCGTTGGTTGTGTTGGATTTTCCAAGTTTTGGAAAGCATCTCCGTAATAAATATATCAGCGGCGAAATTGGGGAGAGGAAGGGCGCAAGAAATATTCAAATGAGCAGGATGACGGCGAGGACGCAGACAAACATGTTTTGGTGTCAGATGTTCGGGGCTGGCGATAAAAAAAGATTGGAAAATATTAGAAGCGGGGAAAGTCGCGGAATGACTCGGGGGGCGATTTGCACGAAATTATTGTTAATAAAGGGAAGGTTCCCGGTGAGCGTGCGCCTTTGCCGTTTTTACCGGGTAATTGGTCGGCCCTGGCAATTTGTAAACATCATTAGGGCCGCCGCTTATTTTATCGAATGCGTCCGTAATTAATTTCGGGCCGCTCCGGATAAGGTTATGGAAAAACGAGCCCGTGCGCGGTAAAGACACACAATTAAAATCTAATTAGTCGGGAGCAATTAAAAAATGGAAACCTGCCAATAAACTCTTAACACAGAAATTCGTTTAAACGGTCGGGAAAGCGGATGCGGGATATTTCAACCGGCAAAGTCGGTTAAACGAGCAAAAAGTCTGTTTGGATTTCATTAGGCGACCTGGAACTTTCGCGGACTATTTTTGCACTATAAAGAAATTTAATCAACTCGATGGACTGAAATATTGAAAGGAATCTTTCAAGACGCGCGGCCTCTTCCTTTTGATGTGGCCCTCTCGACGACTTCGGCCCTCTCGCCCACTAATTCGAAAAGTTGCCACCTCTCATTGTTACAACGGTCATTATTATTTCATTGCTTCGCGCATGTTATGACGTTGCTCCAACAAGAATGTGTACCGTTTGGTCGTTCACAAACTGCCTTTGTGTACAATGTTGATAAGTTAAAAAAATTACTCCCAATGACATTATTGAGCTAACCGCACGTAAGTACAAAATTTCACTTCCGCTTTAGACCAAGAATGACAACAATTTTATTTTCCAAATGGACCTCAACAATTTTTTTCTATACACCGTGCCTTATTTATTGATAAACACTGTACACTATTAGTCGATATCTAAAGGTACCTCTCTTTCTTGCATTTTCTTATTAACATTATTATTATGGTGGTGCTGAAAAACTGCAATAGCAGACGCACCACCATTTGATTGTAAGTATTAGTAAGTAACACCAAGAGTCAATAAATATTATTATTATTATTATTATTATAAAGATCGTATTTAACAATCTACCAAATTTACCCAATATTTTTATACAAAAAAATACTTTTATTTCCCAAAAATACTAAATGCTTACCAAAATTAAGAAAATACATAATCTTAAAGCGACAACCTAATATTGACATAATGCTGGCCTCTTATATATTTTGTTCGCCAAAATAACTTTTGTTGACCATAAATACTAAATGTTCACCAAATTTTATTCCGCATTTAATTCTAACATAATAACAAGATATTTAATTTTCGACAGTGTCTTATATTATTTAGCAGTTAAAAATACTATTTGTTGATCAAAAATACACAAGCAATAAAATGTTGTGCAAATGGTAACTAATTTTATGCAAAATTATAGATGTAGATGTGCTAGGGCAAGGAAAATAAGAGTAAAAATAGAAGTGGTTTGCACAAAAAAAAAATTGATTTCCGTAATATATAAATGCTTTGCTGTAATTGGCTTGCATAATGTAAAACGTAAAACTTCTTTTAGTGGTAATTTCTAATCGTTCTTTTAAAAAAAAAATTACCGGGCCCTGAACTGATCTTGTACAAAACTTTTTTCGCGGGCCTCTTGTCTGGAAGCGCAAGCGGCAAGGAGAGATGCGCGAGCATATTTCATTTTTGGAGTAATAGAATAATTATTTGACGCACAAATAGTTTTTTTGAGACACATTAAATATAAATGGATAGCGCGAATATTTATTATGTACAGCACGGACGCGTAACTTGTGCGTTCTAAATTTGGTGAACATTTAGTAAAATTGATGGACATAAAAAATTTAAAATGTAAGCAATGGTAAAACAATACGCAGCATAGTTATTTTAGTGGTAATGTTCTCATTTTTTGATGTAAAATAATTTGGGTTTTATTTAGATTTTTTGATGCTCATTAAATTTTCTGGTGGACAGTGCAAGGGATGCATAGTTTAATTTGGTGTACATTATATTTGGTCCCTTATTATAGTAGTGCCACAAAGACATTTTAAAAAAGCTGCGGCCTTCCCTTAGGTTTGAGGAATATTCATTCAGGCAGAAGAAGAAAAATCTTTAAGGGTAAGTTTAGAGA
Organism: Schizotus pectinicornis; assembly: GCA_951805265.1. Classification (NCBI taxonomy): domain Eukaryota; kingdom Metazoa; phylum Arthropoda; class Insecta; order Coleoptera; family Pyrochroidae; genus Schizotus; species Schizotus pectinicornis. Next base: position 11,440,998 of record OX638205.1, read on the forward strand.
CGGGTATAAGTACGGACATTAAAGAAAAATTTTATTTTTAAAAAATTGCACGCATCCTTCCGGTTCATTAGGCAAATTTCTGCGGCTCGTAATTATAATGGCGTGACTTTTAACGTGCAGATAAACTGAAACAAAACTCTGCACGCGTCAGACAGCATTCAGGGGCGTCCCTTGGAGAGGCAGAACATTACTTGCGTTTAATTAATCATCGCCTGCAGATTAATCAGTTTTCCTAGTGAGTAAACCGGATTGTTCCAGGCCTGCACGCATCCAGCCCAGAGTATTGGGTTGCATCCCTCCAACCCCTCTCCGGTCTCATTAAAACCACCGTGTGTGTGTTTCTGCGGCCCGTTAAAGCCCTTCAGGCGCTGCTTCCTGAAACTACTGAAATTCCCGGCAACCAACAAACCGCCCGGTTTCGACGCGCTCCCAATATTCTCGAAACTCGTGCCACTTCCCTTCCGTTAACGAGCCAAACAATAACGAAAATGCAACGTCGACTCCACCAAAGTACGACCGACTTGTGTCGGCACGGCAATTTCACGCGAAATTACAGCAAACCCCGCATAATTCGACCCGATCCGGCCGACAGTGCCAAACTGCCGCAATAATGAAACGGCCCAAAGGGCAAAGGTCAGGAGGGCACCGCGATGCACCGCAACGGGGTTGATGAGCCCGCACCGCTGCACCCCGACAAGCGCACGTCACGCTAATGCACAATTTTTGACGGGCTCCAATTTTGAGAGACCGCGCCGCGGGTTTCTGGCAATTCGGCAATTAAGGGTTGATGGACCTGGCGGAAAAATCACGGGCCGTTCCGCGATAATAACGGCGCGATCCCGACGATGACGGTGATCGATTGCTGATTTTAATCGGGATAAGCGTTTAAAGCCGCCGTCTTGGCAGGGCTTCCATTTGATGGAGCAATCAATGTTGCAGAAATTTATTTCATTAAGCTCCATACATCAGGGGATCTTGGCGTGCTTGATGGCCTTACCAAGATTAAACGTGCATGCAATTTGTTTATGTTAAGATCCTTTCTGAACCCTAATCGCGCCATTCAGTAACTTGATGGGGCGTTGCTGCAATTAAGCGAGAGAAGACCACAAAGAATTTACCAACCAAAAATGCTTCTTCTAATTGGAATTACGAATCGCCAGGAGGTTAAGACCTCGTTTTGCCCGCGATGTTCGGGAAAAGGGTTGGTCGAGGTTTATAATGGATTGAACAGAAGCTTTCCAAGCGATTGATCAGCACAACTTGTAATCACCGGTGGCGGCGCTGCGAGGGTAATTGTGTTAAATGTCGTCTTCTGGACAGTGATGATTTAAATCCGTTATTTCGTTGACAGCATAATCGCTTCGACAGTCCGGGGCTCAGAATTAGGCGCGTTCAATTGTAACTACTGCAATTTGCTAGTTGTGCAATGAAATAACGCATAAATCAAGAAATAAAAAGACGGAAGGGAAAATCAGCAGCGTTAAGGGTCCTACACACTACGCGGCACAGTTAGGACCTGCATAGACTTACCAATGCTGAGCGTGCGAATGGACGTGCAGAGCAACTTTAATTCTAATGTTAATTTTAATCTATTCTTTACTAAACTTATTAAGCTTTAGTTTATAAGATCAATCCTTGCCCTTGAGGTATAAAATTCAATGATTTCTTGAACAAACATAAAAATGTTGTTTTACTGTTGCTGCACTAACAACAAACAACTTTCCAAAATTTATTTTAATTTCGACAACCGCCAGTGTTCTTAAGTAGCACTTACAATTTCTGAACTTGTACTGACAAAATCACAATTTTCCTGCGGTTGTGTGGAGGTTTCTCTGGCGACCTGCACGGTTAGTTCAGTGTGTAGGGCCCTTTAGAAGCGAAGGACAAACACTGAATTAGCCGGCCTTAACTGGTGCCATCGTTGCGCGAGCATCTCTTCGTGTAAATTAATTAGTAAAACCTTTAAATTTTATTGCTATGCAAATCGGGCCGAGACTTTAGAATTGTAAATTCGGCGGCCCCACCGCAGAATCGGCGGCGAGCTGAATATTCAAAAGTTGACAGTCACGAAATTCCACAATTTTCCCGAAATTTTCCGGGACAGGTGAGCAAAAATTCCGGCCGCATTTAATTCCCCCCCGTTAATTCCGGAAGTGGCGCGTTGCGAAAATATTTACACGATTTGTTTACTCGCCACTCGCGGAATTGTTTTCGGAGACGGCCCTGGCGAGGGAAGTCCCTGGTCCAAAAATCCAAACTCGCCCCGACACAACACGTAAATTTTCGAACCGCGACCTTATTTATAAACAATTCAATAAATTATTTATAAGGCCCGACGTCACGACGTCCCCTTTGGCCGGAAGCGAGGCAAAAAGTCCACTTACCAGCAAACAGGCGCTCTGGTTCAAACTCGTGTCACCGATGGCACTACCACTAGTAATTGGCGCTAATGCAGTCATACATGCTAAGTGATCTGAGACCAGCAAGTATGAGACGACGCTGCTGCACTCATAGATACTGCCGCTGCACTGATACTGACGTCCCGGCGCTCTTACGTCACACGACCGCTCTACGGCACGTTCGCTACAGGAGCGCGCTCCTGTTACGTAACACGCACCTACTGCCAGGATGTGGTTCGTTACTGCGGAAGCCGTTATCCTTGGTTGGGGGCCCCGCTGAGTATTGATCAGCAATGTTGCCGCCGCGACGGAAGAGGACGCCCAGCTCAACCGTCAAGTCCCGCCAATTACAGGATTTGTCAGCAGGAATCTAGACACTTAAAACAATTTTTAAATGCAATCTTATTTTATTTGAAATTTGGAATTTTTAAAATGGCGGAAAGACGATGTCGATAATACATTTCTGGACGACATACTTAAGGAGTCCTATGCCGGAATCGCTGTTGACGAGTTCGTTGAAGATTTCAATGAAAATCGGAGCGATAACATCGGTGAAAATCTCCGGATGCGCATTGACGTATTCCGGAACAAACTGCGAAATTTGGGAGCTTAAAGCTTGACTAAATTTCTCATCACCGAACAGCCCCGTAAGGTTAAACTGCAAAAATCAAAAAAGTTTTGGTCAACTTTCTTTGCGTCACTCACTATGTACGTTTCTAAAGTTATCGGGGCGTTAAACTCCTGAATGTGAACGCCGTCAGCTTCTACGATTGCTTTGACGTAACCTTCAGCAACCAAATTTTGAACTTCGGATCTGTAATTTTTTTTTCCAAAAATTGTCGCAGAGTTTGCCACAACTCACAGTAATGTTCCTTCACCCCATATGTTAACCCCGAATAAAGTAACGTTGATGTTGTAAGTTCCATTAGCTGCAACTTGGTCGTAATGTAAACCAAAAGTAACTGTGTAGGTTGGAGGAACTAAAATAAATTCTCCTTGAATATTCGTCATAACGAACGAAGCAATATCGGTAACTCTTCCGGATTCAATAAAAATTTGACCTCTGAAACGCGATCGATAAGACACTTGAGTGGTTGTTTGTAAAAAAGTTTGCTTACGATATTCCATCTATATTTAGGAGGTCTAAGTCTATATCGATGCCGTCGAGAATTAGAGGGTTGAGAGAGGGAAAGTCGAATTCTGGCACGCCATCATTGAGGACCCCTCTAACGCATTCAACGCTGGCGTTAATAATATCCTCGAAAATTTTTGGTTGCACTTGTTCAACTAAAATGATAAAATTAGAAATTAAATAAAGCAACTTACTGGTAGTTACGAGGGATATAAGCGCCGGAAGTGGTGGCGAAAATTACCACCAATAAAAATATTGCGCTATTGAACTGCTTCATTTTTCAATTTGACTGAATTTTTGACAAAGGAAAACTTTGGACATGCACCAAAAAGATTAGATAAAAATGGTAACTGTTTCTAGGCGTGCGGATCAAGTGGATATCTCACTGTGTGTCTTTCCCAGTTTCTTGAGATGGTATCTCAGTGAACAATATGCAGTGAGAAGACTAGTAAAAAGTCTCAGTTCGTTTTTCGTCAGTTTGAAAAGTCTTATGGCATTTTTAGTCGAGTAGTAGTAGTCTATAAACTTCTTCGTTTGTCTTTGTCATGGAAGTTGCTTCCAGTATTCCATTTTAGCACTTCTTACTTTTCAATAAATTTTGATCTTTTTGTAATTTTTGCTTAGGCCACAGAACCGTTCTGGTTCTGTAAGTGGAGCCTCCGTGCCCCGTTTGACTAGTTCGTCGGCTGCTTTGTAATCTTATCAGAATTATTTTTGATAAGAAAAAACAGTATGAAAAAAAATCTTTTGCAAATTTTTTGTAATTAATCTGGTGGAAAACGTCAATTCTTTTAGATAATTTGCTTGACTAATTGAAACGCAAGCAAATTAGGTCAATTTTCCTATATTTTTGATTTTTTTTTTAAATTGAGCAGGATATGATTTTTAACATTTAAAATAATTTATTGCAAGGTAAAGGGTGCTATTTGAAGTTTCAAAAGGGGGTAGCGGAAGTGATGGCGTAATAGGCAAAATTTAAAAAAAGCTGATTTTACACTCCCACTCTAAATAGAAACGTCAATAACTATTAGAGCTGGTCAGTCTTCAGATGAAAATGTTGTAAGTCATCTACTGCCATCTATAATAGAGCAGCTATCGGGTAGGTCTTTATAAACGCATTTTGGAAGCCAGAAATATTTTTGATTGACAAGAAAGACCGCATAATAAAGGATGGCTCTGATAATATTTCACCCGGGACTTCCACCGATAGGCAGCGTGCAGGAAGAGATTTTAATAAACCTTGCCTCAAACTGCTAAAAGATTCTTCAATATTTTCTATCAACAAAATTTACAATTTTTTTTGAGGATTTTTTTATAACATACTAGACTTACAATTGAAATTGGAATAATTTGAGGTATTTTATCTAAAGTTATTTGAATTGGACGTATATTAATTACAAAGCAAAAACATTTTGGGCTGTGACTTCATGGTGACGACACAAGTATTTTGTCGATTACCTTGCTTTTAGATACCTACCTGAATGACACTTAATGAAAGAAGTAAAAATCATTTTTTAGCGACAATATCGCAGTCATGATGATTTGTTGAAAATCCACAATGCCTGACGGGGCTAAAAACATGATGAATTTGCACCAATTTAAAATTGACGAATCACTGTCTTCCTCAATTACTTGAATTGAGTTGATACTTCTACTTATCATGAGTGAATGAGTAAAATAACTTCACTTCAGTTTAATATTCATAGATAAGCTTGTTTTGCTATAATTAGCGATCGTAGACGTAAGTGCTTTTCCAACGTTCCGATAATTGTCTTTGAAAAATCAACAAAAGAATAGCGAAAAAATTGTTAAGCAAACCGACAACTAAAAAGACCCGATAAGCCACAATCTATGTCATTCCGTCTATCAGCCATTCCAGGAAACAAGAAAAAAATGGGGGCGTATTTTTAACGCTAGAAAAATAAAAGAGATCCAACTAAAGGGCACTGTGGGGAGCAAAAGTGTTGGAAGTAGAATTCTACAACAAATTTTGTCCTCCCCACAATTGTACTTCTTAAAGTGGCACTCTTAGCTATTTTCCATAATAAAGACATGCACTCCTTTTAAGTACTATTTGTTTCTCAAGAGGGTTATTCGATACTTGTAATAACATTACTATTTTTTTTTAATAAGAGCATCGATGACTTTATCAAAATCCGTATGAACTGGTTCATGACAACGCAACTGTTATTGTGATGACTTGCCTTTTGTCTCCATCAAAGACTTCCTGCACCTCCTAGTAGCACTTGGAGGGTCTTGAAACATCTTTTCTCGTGCTTCCTTCAGACATTGATAGTGTCCTTACTGCATTTTTGTTTTTCGAATAGACAAGCTATGCATAAACCCTAAGCCCAAAAATCGCATCAATAAATCAATGGAAGCGAGACACTTTTAGAGGGAGGGAGAATCCTGAGATGAATGCTGCTCTATAAAGTATAAATAAGTACGAATTGTCTTTGCAACACAGTTTACAGTAGTCTCCCAATCCTGCTACAGTCACCACCAGCACCATGCGTTTCTACATTGTTTTGTTTGCCCTTCTAGGAGTGGCTTTCGCCAGAGATCCCCCTCTTCAAGGTAAGCCCAATAAAAAACATTATTAAAATTTGTGTAAAAAAACTATTAAAAATTTGTTCTAACAGCTGCTGTAGGCGAGGAGGAAGAGGTTTTCGCCGCTTTCATCGAATGTATTAGGAAAGCTCTAGATGGCGGTCTCCCCGATGCGGGAATTCCCGACCACAACCCTTTCATCGCTTACAGAAACCTGACGTTTCCCATCGACCTAGCAGGCGTCACGTAAGTCGCGAATTTTTGCTCTGGACCAAATTTTTAATCTTCAACTTTAGGGGTTATGTGAAGTTCGAGCCCTTCTACATAGAGGATATTGTCGACGCAATACTCACCGGAGTGACTGGAGCTTACTCTGACGATAACGCCAGAATCATCTACGACTACCACTTCCACTGGGACCAAATGCGCGTTCACACCGATTGGGAAGCCGATCTCAATATCCTCTCCGAAAACTTCCACGTTGCCGGCATCATCAAGTGAGTGTTAACTAACTAATTAAGTGAGTGTTAACTAACTACCTATACAATTTTAGTTGCACTTTTGTCAACTTCGATGCTGATGGTCTTTGGGATATGGTTATTGCATCTCCTAAAAGTCTCAACGAATACACTTTGGTCTTATCAGTCGATTTGGTCGATGTAAGTTTTTTAGCGTTAAATTTGATTCTCTAATTTGTAAATTTTAGTTCAAAATCGAAGGATTGGGAGAACTCATTGATACCACAATTTCTGATGTTCTCACTCTTGCTTTGACTACCTTCGTTAACGCAAATCCACCTGCTTGGTCCGACGAATTTGTGCCTTTACTTCAACAGATTTTCAACACCGAATGGTTAGATGAAGCTGACTGGTACAGAACTGACCTCATCATCGAGAATTGTCACGCTAACAAAAAATAAACTAATAATTAATAATTAATAGTGATGAATAATATAGAAGATTAAATAAAAACTTACTAAAAACTTAACTTTTTTATTGACGTCAAGTTTTGCAACAAGAAGATAATTTAATTATTATGACTATATAAAAAGTTTCTTCTATTCATGCTAAGACGTAAACAAAGTTGCATCAATTTCTATTACCCCGGGTCTACACAGGGGCTCAATGTTGGCACCAACAACAATCATCCAATGTGTGGATCGAGATTATAGTGTTGGTGCCAATGTTGGTGGCAATGCTGGACGTTTTCCGTCTTGTGTCGGTTTTTGACGTCTCCCTTCTTTCGGTACTTGGTCTTCAGTGTGATTGTTTTAACAATACCATAATGTCGGCTCAAGAGATGTGGTCTAATAAAACGGTACTACGATTTTTGGAGGTCTATCAAGCAGAACCAGTCTTATGGAGTCTGCACAGAAACAGAAACGCCTTTGCTGATATATGAAAACGTGTCCACACTAGTTGGATTTAAGCACTCTATATCCGAATTAAAGAAAAAGCGAAGATCCTTAATGAGCAATTATAGGCTCTATAAGAAGAAATATAAAGACGCAGTTCGTTACGTACGAAGCATCATCAGACGAAATCTATGTACGACTGTTAACGTTGACTCTAGTTGGGCCTTACTCCGCTTGGCTCTAATCACTACCAACGTGTGGAGGCTCTACAGGACAAACCTGCAATATGAGCCAACGTTGGCGCCAACATTAAGCCCCTAGTGTAGTCCCGGCCTAAGTCTAAGGCCCGATTTTCTCATCTGCCTGCAAAGTTTTGAGATGGGAAAGAGGAAAAGTTAACCCCACTTTCTCGCTGCATATCCAGCGAAATCCTCTACTTTTGGTATTGATCGTAAGCCAAAAGAATTCTTCATTTTTGAATCTGACTACGCAGAAAGTGGCACAACTCACTTGATTCCTCGACCGACAGCCCCCCTACTCCCTTTTCTTTAGTTATCTCTCTTTAACTACACTAAATACTATCTTTCATCTCTCTCTATAGATATTCCACAATTGCACAGCGGCCCAGAAAGTAATGACCATCTTGCATTTTAAAAATTTAAATTATTTTTTCAAATAATGTGCTAGGGAAACGAAAGTTTGATTACTTCATACACTTAGCATAAGCAGAAATTTCAGTGCCGGTTCTATGTGGAAATTAAACGAGTTCAAAAGCTTAGCATATGGTTACTACTTTCTGAGCCGCCTGTACAGCTACCGGAAGAATCTAAGGGTAAGCTTTTTCGAAATCAAACTCTCTTAAAGCAGTCCAATTACATTGGGTCAAAATGTCATCCCTTGGATTCTTCCGGTAGCTGTACTATCTCTATGAAAACTTTTAACAATCATTTTCTTCCAGCTATGATTTGGTGTTAAAAACAATTTATCAATTGTTCCTCGTTTCGTATGTAATTTTTGAAATAATTGCAACATTGCAAGGCAAAAGAAACCACTGCGTTTGTTACTAATAATGCCAAATTGTTAGGTTACTGGCCATCTTTGTGGCACCTTCTGTATAATAAAGCTACAATTTTTCCGTTAAACAGTATTTTATGCTCTTTTAAAACGGGACCAAATACATCCCTTGCACTGTACATCAGAAAATTTAAAGAGCATCAAAAAATTTAAATAAAACCCAAATTATTATACATCAGAAAATGAGAACATCACCACTAAAATAACTATGCTGCGTATTGTTTTACCATTACTTACATTTTAAATTCTATATGTCTATCAATTTTACTAAATATTCACCAAATTTAGAATGCTCAAGTTACGCGTCCGTGAATAAATATTCGCGCTATCCATTTATATTTAGTGTTTCTCAAAAAAACTACTTGTGCGTCAAATAATTATTCTATTACTCCAAAAATAAAATATGCTCGCGCATCTCTCCTTGCCGCTTGCGCTTCCAGACAAGAGGCCCGCGCAAAAAGTTTTGTACAAGGTCAGTTCAGGGCCCTGTAATTTTTTTTTTAAAAGCACGATTAGAAATTACAACTGAAAGAAGTTTTACGTTTTACATAATTCAAACCAATTACAGCAAAGCACTTATATATTACGGAAATTAATATCTTTTTTTGTGCAAACCACTTTTATTTTTACTCTTATTTTCATCTTATTTTCATCTTATGTACATCTATAATTTTGCATAGAATTATTTACCATTTGCACAACATTTTATTGCTTGTGTATTTTTGATCAACAAATAGTATTTTTAACTGCTAAATAATATAAGACACTGTCGAAAATTAATTATCTGGGTATTAAATACGGAATAAAATTTGGTGAACATTTAGTATAAATGGTCAACAAAAGTTATTTTGGCGAACAAAATATATAAGAGGCCAGCATTATGTCAATATTTGGTTGTCGCTTTAAGCTTATGTGTTTTCTTAATTTTGGTGAGCATTTAGTATTTTTGGGAAATAAAAGTATTTTTTTTTTGTATGAAAATATTGGGTAAATTTGGTAGACTGTTAAATACGACCCTTTTAAAACAGTTGGCTAGAGTAGAATATAGTTCATTACCAGCTAACTCCTATTACTAGCAAAATGGTAGAATGTATTTTTCTTAAAATATTTATCAATTCATGCAGCTCTAAATGATTAGCAGCAGCAGCCCTTGCTTTCCTGAATACATTTTCTATAAAGGGGTTTTAATTTTAATTTTTTTACGTTGAATTTGTTATATTTAATACTTTTTGTTAGTCAACGTTACAATGAGGGACTTGAAAATATCATCATAGGTAAGTAGCTCTCTATAATTGCAAGTCAACTGACGTAAAAGAGCCAAGTACATATGTATATACAAACTGTCTCTCTAGGTAGTACATATATACCTATAATGATAAATGGAAAAACGTAAGAGCCAGACACGACTGGACGGTCTCAAAGTCTTGGACTATAGATATATTTCAATATGCAAATATACGCTTTAATAGCTTCTGGCTGCACACACTGTAGTTAGCTTTAGAAAATAAGCCTTGCTCTTGACTTGTTATAAAGGTACCCAAAGCACCCACGCCCACTGTGCTAATTTAGCATGGAAAAGTTTTTGATGAAGATCGCACATTTGACAAAACAACTATCGATATCTCGAATAAACAACGTTTACCTAACCTATTAACTTCTAAATGAAGTCACAGAAGCACCCCATGAAAGATCGTATCTTTTGTTATCTTTATTTGCTTGTAATTTTAGCGTTCTTCACAATTTTTCGATTGTTTTCAAGTAGTTTCTACTCCAGAAATTTCGTATAAAAGTTGAACCATACCTCGATACCTTCATTAAGCAACTTGTTGTCTTCCAACAAACATTAATCGAAAATTAAACAAAATGCGTTGTTTGTGTTTGGTACTTGTGGCTCTCCTCGGAGTAGCTTTCGCAAAGAATGGTGAGTCACTTAACTTTATAATAATTTTTTTCTATAATTAATTTTGCAAATTAGTTCCTTCTCTCAAAGAAGAAGAGGAAGTGGCTCTCGCCTTTATTGAATGCGTGAGGAAAGCCCTTGATACCGGTCTGCCAGACGCCGGAATTCCGCCACATAACCCTTTCGTAGTCACAAGAAACTTGACACTCCCTATTGACTTGGCGGGAATTACGTGAGATTTCCAGAAAAGACAAAATTTTGCCAATAATCACCTCTAATGAATTTTAGGGGTTTCATCAAAATGGACCACGTTCTCATCGAAGATATCGTCAGTTTCGTAATAACAGGGCTAACGGGAACTTACACAGACGCAACCCAAAACGAAATTGTCTACGATTACCAATGGCATTACGATCAGATGCGTGTCAATGGTGAATACGAGGCTGATCTTGTTATCTTGGACGTTGAATACGACGTTGCAGGCACTTTCAAGTAGGTTTCAATCGTATCACTAATTTACCGTGATAACTAACACACCAAACCATTTCTAGTTTCACTTTCAAAGATTTGCTGTTGGCCGGTCAATGGGACATGACCAGCGATCCCAAATGGTTGAACAACTTCACTGTCACTCTATCCGGTATTGTCGATGTAAGTATTACGTTCTACTCGTCAACATAGATTTTTAATTTTTGTTTTCAGTTCCTAATCGCGGGATTGGGTGACGAGATCGATCCAGTCGTTAGTGCAGCAGTTAGCGAAGCCTTAACTGCATTGCTCGCCGCAGAATCTAGCGTTATTAGCGAGTTCTTCTCCACATTCCTCTTGCAAAGATTCAACGATTTGTGGTTTGCCGAAGAATATTGGTATCGTACCGATGCCATTATCGCCAATTGCCACGCACAATAGGATTGTAAGCGGTAACATAGAACAATTGACCAACCTCCATTATTTATAAATAAATAATTAAAAATACTGCTGCTTTAATGAAATAGGGGAGAGTGACGCAAATTTACACACGAAAAAAAAATTTAAAAACTCGACAGCTACGCAACTAAAACTTTGAGTAATAGGAATATTAAGAAGAAAGACGTATGGAAGCAACAGATAAGCTACTCTTGAAGTAAAAATACATTTCGAAGAGATATGACGCGGAAAGAGGTGATCTAAGAATAAAGTAGCCCCTTATATAAGATAAGGGCTCTAAGCCTCATCACTTATTAGTTACTTTTAGGGCATTGCAATGACATTGTTCACCTACATTTTTTTCTAAATCTTCTTTCGTTTTTGTAAGCGTTCTGAAACAAGGAGTGCTAGTGATGTTGACCTCTTGATTCTCTTAGAGAAGTTTGAAGGTCTGAAGCTAACAAGATGGCATAACAAGTGCGAATCTAAAGAGAAATACAAACCAAACACTTGTTAAACTCGAAAATCTTCTACTATTCAATTCGCGTTATACAGAACTATTATCTCTGAAACATTGACGGAGCACAGCGCTAGTGTATTATTGGTTGCATATATCACGCTTTAAATGAGAAGTTCAAAAGAGTTAAAAATGATTATATTCTTGAATGTTATGTTGATGTTGATAATATATTATTGAGAAGAAAGTTTTAATCTAGTTTATAAACTTTAACCGTCTTTTACCTACAACCTTCTATTATACAGAGTGGGGCAAGAGTGCGTCCGACTTCGATAGCTCAAGTTCTATGATAGATAGGTAAAAATTTAATTTAAAAACACAAATAAACTAGAGAAAGAAGTCTATAACCGAAAATTATTTCTGAACATACAGAGTGAGCCAACACGATTATACACGGACAAGTGACATTTTTTTAAATGCGTGTAGTCAAGTTATTTGAAAAACAATCTAATTTTTAAGGATTATTCTTGAATTTTGTAATTATTGAGTGATAAATCAAAAATCGTTACAAATAGCCATACAAAAAGTGTAGTAATTTGAAAAACAATCTAATTTTTTAGGATTATTCTTGAATTTTGAAATGATTAGGCGATAAGACGAAAATGGTTACAAATAGCCATAGGGATGTACATACAAAAAATGTTTGTTTTTAGTTTCTACATCATATCGTTAAAAATTATACAGGTGTTCCATTTGAAAAAATAGAGATAATTAAATTCAAAAAGTTCAAAATTAAAAAATTAAATTTAGCCACCCTGTATAATTTTTCAAAAGTAAAAACGATTTAAAGACATTCCACAGATGTTTCCTAACTAGTCTTTACATATTTTTTTCTTAGAACTCGTAATTGTGACTTTAGTGATTTTTTTAACATGCATTTGCAAATGCCATTATTTGAACAAAAAAAATCGCTATATCCAAGTGGTTCGGAAATAGTCAGTAATAATATTGGAGCGAAAAGAGTCTAGGAAAAGGCTCCGAAAAATCTGCTTTCACACACAACATTTCATTTAAAAAAATGTTACTTGTTCCTGTATAATCGTCTTGGCTCACCCTGTATGTTCAAAAATAATTTCCGGTTATAGACTTCTTTCTCTAGTTTATTTGTGTTTTTAAATCAAATTTCTACCTATCATAGAACTCAAGCTATTAAAGTCGGACGCACTATTGCCTTTAAAACAAAAACAACTTTTTGGAAAAAATTAAATCTATAATTATTATGATTGTATCATGATTATTATACATATATATTGGATTAATAGTTAATACACACTTTTGCCATAGCCATTTTTTAACCAGTTATGATGAAGTGAACTGCTGTGTGCCTATACATTATTGATGATAAGTTTTGGAAGCTAGAATTGTCATAGATAATAAATCTCACGCATGGATAACTCCACCCCAACTCATCGGTCATTCTCTCACAAGGAGGCACAGCCAAAAAGCGCAACACTAATTATGTATCTCAGTAAAGAGACACTTTTTATTTAACTATTTTTTATTAAAACTTTCTATCTCACAATTATTAATAAAACACCCTGTACAGGGCCGATTTATCCATTAGGCAAAAAAAGGCAGCTGGCTAGGGCGGCAAAATAGCAAGTAGACTCATTATTTTAGAAGAAATCTATTACAATTATTATTATCAAATTGTTACTCTTTTGAGCAGTTATTACGTTTTTTTTTCTAATCTTTTCAATTTGGGATTTATTATTATTGGGGTATTTTATGGTGACGGCAATATTTCAGAGACGTCTTTAGCGACTTTTCTAGCATCTAGGATGTGTTAAAAAACAATGCATGATGGGGTGGCATGGGTTTTCCGAGAAGATACGCCACTCCTAGACCTAGCAATAAGTGGTAATCCCCCCACTTCTCGAAAGGTTCAAAAATATTTTAACTGAATGAATGTATGCCTGGCGTGCTTGCACAATCATGAATTGTTTTTTGACACGTTCCAGATGCTGGAATTAGAAAAATCCGCAAAGGCATCTCTGACATACAAAATTGCACTGCAAACTAAAAATATTGTAATTAAGAAGAAAACGTAACAACAGATCAATAGCGTAACAATCTAATAATAATAATTGTAATAGATTTGCTATGAAATAGTGAGTCTACTTGATATTTTGTCGCCTTCTCATATGTTGCCGCTCCTTTTGTTCTACTTTATAAAATTTGTTAAAAAGCAGGGGCGACAAAACAATGTGTGCTTAGGGGGCAAAAATACCTTAGTGCGCCTCTGACCGTGTAGATTTAGCAAAAAGTTGTTTAATTCCTAACAGCAGAATATTTTATTTAGTTGCTTATGCTTATAACAAAGAAAATTTCTTAACATCCCATTCTAGAATTTTAAAAATCAATTTGCGATAAGTAAATTTACAACGAAAATATGATTTCTGAGATAAGAAAGAGTCATGTATTTCTCTTTTGTTCATAATAAGCTTTCATCAGCTCAAAGGTTGCCCGCCTTATAATTACGTCATATTAAGAGACACGTGCTATTGACAGCAATTAAGTTGCTATCTTTAAAAGTCAAGAATCAAAATTTTCTACAACCACTTTCTGTAAACAGTCACATGAGATTTTGAAATAATGTAATTAATGTTTTAGTAATTTAAATCAGGCGTTTTGCTGCAATTATAAACAAATTACACAACTATTCACTTTGTGATTTTGTAAAAATGCAATTGTATTACCAAAGCTAAAGCTTCTACGTGACGACGTTCCTACTGCGTACTCTTATTCTTTATTTACTCTTCTCAAAAAATCGCAGGTGTTGTTCTAGTCTAAACAATTAAATGGTGACACATTTTCTGAACCTACCTACTTAAAAAAAGTCGATATCCATCTTATCAGTTAGTTGAGACTATGGAAGTAATGCCCGTTATATATCGAACTTTGATAAACACTACAGCAATTGTGCTGTGATTCGAGTCGTAAATTAAAGGTGCGAAATGAAGAGTGCGATTGCTTGCTTCTTGGTTGGTCTTTTGGCGGCCACCATTGCCACTCCGTTGAAACCAGAAGGTGCTATTGTTCAAACAATTTTCGAGACTTCTGACAGTTCTTCTTTAACAGCTCCCTTACTTCCTCGAGGTGTAATCGAGGACCTTATCAATGGAACTATCATGGCCATCATTTCAAACTTGCCGGAACCCATTAAAATTGATGCCATCTCGATTCCGCTACCTGGAAATGGCTTAGAGTAAGAACAAGAAAAAGTTAGACAATCAAAAATCGTTATTTTTATAGAGGAAGTGCGAATTTTACTAATTTATTCGTATCCGGCATTCGGGACTTGGAAATTAGGGAAATGCACGTGGATATTTTCAAACTGGATATGACTTTTACAGCAGCATTGCCACTCGTTATTGTTAATTCAGATTACTCGCTGGATGTTGTATTGGCGGAACTTCTTCCGCTTTACGGGGTAGGCAAAGCCAAGTAAGTTCTTCCGTTAATGAAATGAAGAGAACTAATAACTAATTACACAGCATCGACACGACCGAAATAATAATCGCAGGAAGTGGAAAGGCTAATCTTACTGGAGGTATTTCTTTAGCGAATGTTAAAGTTACCATCACTTTAGGTAGCGCTGTGGTAAGTGGTTCACTGAAGTTAAGATTTAATTTCGGTTCACTCTTGTTGGTGAAATTGGCAGTTACCTAGAACTTCCTAAATAGCGCTGTTGTAGGTAACCACTTAAATCACTTTTCCAGGAATAAGTTAACTCGTTTGTCATGAGGTTGGGCCAGCTGTAGGTACCTACAAGTGTTTCTGAAATCGGCTTATCCTTCATTACTTTTTCGCTTCTCCGTATCGATTTTGCAAACTGAACTGGAAGTTCTAGAAACTGCCTTTTATTTATGTCGCAATTTTCCATAAGTTAAAAATTTCCGTATCTAGGTGAAACCTAATCAGTTGTAAAATTATCTTCTTATCTTAACTGAGTCAAGTCTTTTGACTTTTGATTCTTGCTAATTTTGCGATAATTTCTAGTTCGATATTCACGGATTCCTCAACAACGAGGACTTCAGTCTAATCTTGAGTTCCATCCTCAACGACGTTGTCTGCAAGTTCATCAACGAACATCAAGATCTCGTTTCCAGCATCTTAAGTCCAATCATCCAAATTGTTCTCAATTTAATTCTAGCCGGAGGAGGGGGCACCACAGCTGTTGCTCCAACCACATTACCACCTCCTACCAGTGCACCTGCGGTATAGAAAGTAAATTTTTTGCATTGTGACAGCACTATATTAAAACTAAAAATTTTTTTTTTAAATTTAATCTGGCATTATTCTTGTTTATCTCAAGACATTTCTGTTAACGTTGGTTCTTCGGATTCAATATTATTTTGTTTATTTACGTCCATATTTTCTGCCTCATTAAAATCTCGAGTTGATTACGGTCTTTGTGCCGGTACTTTAAGAAGAGCAAAGGTTGTCCCAATTAAGCAACGATTTTTCTGCGAAACTCGGAGATATTGTTCGATTTATTTATCTGGAGCAGGCTTTCGGCGATTAATAACCCGATCTTGACCTTTGTAAGAAGTGCCGAAATGGTGATATGTAGCAGATGTTTCCCAAAATTTTTGAAGACACTTTTGTCGATTAGGATCGTTATCAAACAATCTTACAAGGCACGATTGCGTTGAATTAGCAGTAATTTGAAGGCGTTGTTAAGAGGCACCAGAGCTGAAAAATAGCCACTGTGTGGCCTAACGGAAGATTTACTAACATTTTGCTTCTGAGGATTTAAAAAACGACGGTGAAAGACGTCAGCTTAGCTGAAGACGAGGAGATGCAGATTAAGGAAAGTCAAAAGACAAGACTTGCATGTTTTCTAAGACCGCTTTCAATGCTTTCCTTGTTTCACGTCTCAACTTTCGCTGCCAAGCCAAAGAGGCACACCGGCTCCCGGCCCGCACGTGTTACGGGATTCAGAAAATTTGAGCATGCATACAAAAATGAGAAGTTAGTAAGATCACATAAAAGAAAATTAATATTAATCAATTGGTCATATCTTAGAAATTACGCCTTTGTAGGTACAATTGACGTCATTGAAAATGTCCATCTTACACTTTTAAAATTTAAATGTCTTCTACAGATAATGTACTAGGTAAACGAAACCCACTGCATCTGCTCCATTATTTTATATGCTTGACATAAATATGAATTTTAATGTCTGTGTTGGTTTTTGTGGAAAATAGACGAGATTAAAGTTTGACAGGTGGACATTTTCTCTGCAGTCGGCTATACATAAAAATGAGTGCCAGATTGGTCTTTACGATTCGAAGTCTCCAAGAATAAGTCTTAATACAAACCTCAATAATTTCAATTTTTTTCAATTTCTTTTTAACACAATTTATCAAAATTCTAAAAATTTATAAAATTGATATTTCTCATCCATACACAAAAGAATCAATGTTTTGTTGTGAATTAGATTTCCTTGATTTTAAATCTGAACCCAATTTTGACCTATAATCGATAGATTTCTTGGAAATTTACAGAAACTGCAAAATTACGATTTTTTTCGGATTTTCAATGGCTTGTATAGCTTTTAAATGCGAAACTTACATTGAATCAAAATTGATCAAATAAATCAGTTTTTCAGTTACTGCACATTTGAGAAGCCTAAAGCTTAAAATAAGAAGTAGAAATTATCTCTTTTGGCGAAAATTTGAGGTAAGATGTTCAAATCTTCATATTTCAAAAAGTACAAGTTGCACATAGAAACTACCGTCAGATTCATGTTAAGCAATCTGAAATCAACAAGAATAACTTATAAAATCGATGTCCAAAATTTTATTTCTTTCTGGGTCAACACTAACGAAAAATGGTAAAAATTCCAAAATCGTTATTGTTGTCTCAGATTAAAGAACATCATTTATGTGGCATCTACTGAGAGTGCCACAGTGAACTCCAGATCTGAATTTCATTTGACTAAGCAAATGATGGATTTTTACAAGTTTGAAGAATTCTTCAATTTTATTTTAGCATTACTTCTAAATTTCAAAGACCTCTAACTTTTCAACAGAGAAACTTATGTAGAATCAAGCTTACATCAAATTAATGGGTGTTTCAGTGGCTATTAAAAGCTGAAAGTATGGTCTGCTTATAAAATGGTATCAAAAAAATAGTTAATCTCTTAAAGTATACAAATATTAAATGTCACATTAGTTACATTGTAGAAATTACGTCTTGTAGGTACATCCTGTTTTGTACCAAATTGAACGGTTCGAAATTTACAAGTTTAAGTTATACCGGGTGTTTCAACGAGAACCGCCGGTCCAAAATTGGGTATTTCCAATGAAGTTCAAAATTTGAAATTTGGCAGAAATAAACTTTAATGAATGCGCTATAATGTGGCGTCATTGTTTGGTCCATAATTAATTCCATGTGCCGTCGAGACACCATAAAGTGTTTTTCAGAAATTTTCAATATATTTTTTTATTATTATTATGTTCGTAATACCGCCAGGTAACTATACGTTATTGTTGTTAAAAATTTGAAATTTGTAGTTGAAGTATCGCTAATTGTGTTTGTAAGTTTGCGGGATTTTGACAAATTTATGATACAATTGCTTTTTTACGAAAGGGAAATATGCCAGGTATAACGCTATTCCGGAATAACTCGAGATAAATGGGCTTTTACGAGAATCAAATCGGATAAATCCAGGTATAAACTGTAGACCAAGGCTATGTAAACCGGCCCTTATTCCGGAATAGCTATTCCAATGCTTATCCGACTTTCGTAAAACTGGCCCTAAAGCAGTCAAATTTCATGACAAAGACCGCCCAAACGACTCGGTTACTTATGATTTAAAAGCGGTACCTACTCAAAGATCTTTGCAGTATAGAGACCATCATAAAATCTAATGTGGTTACCCGCTAGGTAAAGGGCCACAAAGCTGTTATGCTCTAAATCAAAAATCCCTTCAGCGCTAAAATTTAAAAATCCATGTAATTCAATAACGGTTTGATATAAAAATATTTCAATTACTCGTTATTAATCTTGGAGGTCGTGATCATGAGCTTGAAGAAAATCAAAGAGATGAAGTAAATATTTCGATATGAAATCGCGATCAAAAGTGAAAACTCACACCGTTTAAAAAAAGAAAAAAACGATAATGCCATCTTGTAGTGCATTAATTATAGTTTATTTCTGCCAAATTTCAAATTTTTAACTTTATTGGAAATACGTAATTTGGCAAGGGTGGTTCTCGTTGAAACACCCTGTATAATCGATGTCAAAAATTTCAATATTTTCGATTTTTTTTCTACCCTAATCGATGGAAATTCAAAAAAATTTAAAAATTTTCTGATTTCAAATGGAAACTCAATTTTGGTCTAGATTCGATAGACATCTTGTAAATTTATACAAAACCCGCAAAATTACGATTTTTTTAAATTACTTTACCTTTTGAATGAAGAAACTTATATTGAATTAAGATATGTGATATGTACATAAAATTAATTAGTATTTCAGTGGCTATTAAAAACTGCAAGCTTGAGAAAGCTCAAGCTTAAAGTAGAAAAGTTGAAATTTTCAATTTTGACGGTGAAATCTTTAAATCTTCTTATCTCAAAAAGTATAAGTTGCACATAAAAACTATTGCCAGATTCATGTTATATAAGCGGTCCAAAATCTAAAAGAATATGTCATGAAGCCGATGTCAAAAATTTCGATATTTTTCAGTTTTTTTCTTACCTCGATCGATAAAAATTAGCAAAATAACATAATTTGTTCTTAAAATCAATAGATTTTATTAAATTTATATTGAATCAAATTAATCAGTGTTCTAGTGGCTGTTGATATCTCCTCTAAAGATGAATCACAAAGCTTCCGAAATGTACAATGGGAATTTTTATTTAAATTGTACAAATTTCTTTGGCTCTTTATTTTTGAAGCACTTTTTTCCAAGAATGTGAAACAAACCAAACAAAGATTGGCAAATTACCACGGATTTTCAACTCGAGGGTGGCCTCTCTGATTTTCGATCCAACCAGTCCGCTCCTGGATAGACACCAGAAAATTTAGTCGACCTACTACTTTGTTAAATACCCAAAAAGCTCGTGGACACACCCGAGTGTTAAACAACCAAATTTTGTAATTACCATAATTACGCAATTTAATTATCAAAATTTGTCAAACTACTTATGCAAATTTCGTTAAAAAAGCAAACTCTTCTTCTGCGATGGTCACGGATTGCAAAAAGGGTGTAGGGTGTACCACAGGGATTGGGGCGATTGAAAAACCCCCTCGTAAATTTTAATAAAAATTTATATGCACTTACTGTGATATTCACTTGATGTCAGGAATTTGTTGACGTAGGTATTTTAACTCCAGGTACAGAGCCCGAAACTCGAGGGTGGCCTCTCTGATTTTCGATCCAACCAGTCCGCTCCTGAATAAGCACCACAAAATTTAATCAACCCAACTACTTAGTTAAATACCCAAAAACTCGTGCATACACCCGAGTGTTAAACAACCAAATTACGTAATTACCGTAATTACGTAATTTGATTATCAAAATTAGTCAAACTATGCAAATTTCGTTAAAAAAGCAAACTCCCCTCCACCCCCAGCGCGGCGAATCTTGCCGAAGCGAACAGGTGAATAGCGGAGCCCGCCGAGGCCGACCGGCGCTTCAAACAAAATTTACTTCACACACTTCACGTGGTTCTTTGGTGCGGTACAGTTGTGTAGTTTAGTTGTCTTGAAAGTGTCGAGTGTCCAGAGTTGCTCCCCGACAACAAACATCCCGAAATAAATCTGTGCAGTGACAAAAAAAACAGCGTCCCAATAATGACTCATTAGTTTCCCTAATTTTTTTCCGGGAATATCCATTGACGTATTTATGTAAATATGAACCGCTACCTCAACACTTGATCGATTGAGTATTCCGGATTCTTGGTGCACTTTTTGCCGAATTTACCAATTTCAACGTGTGAGTCATTTCGTGATAAATTACGTCAACAGTAATCGCAACGTTCGAGATTTACAAAAAAACTATGGCGTCTTATGGGCTAATCCTTTGCTCTTTGGTGGTTGCGGTGAATTGTGCCGACGCTATCCAAGAGTATTGCACTCTAAACACTTACGCCAGCAATGGAACTTACATGCAATTCACGAAGGAGCCCAGCATCGAAGAGTTCGCCATCGCCGGCAAATTCAAAGGACTGCATTGCTGTGCCAAAGGATACAGGAGCATAGAATGGTAAGTGAAAGCTCGCCAAGCACTTACTTGTTGATGGCAACAAGCGGTTCCGGCAAGCTGCAACTTGTCGAAATAGATATTAGTCACGGAGAGGATTCTCGCGGGAAAAATCCATTTATTTTCAATACTTTTGGGAAAAATCCCTTTATTTTCAACACTTTTTTTTAACGTTTTTGGTTGTTGCTTAAGTGATTTCGAATTGTTGGTAATACCAGCGGTTTTACCCAAGGTTTCTACACTGCGTTAATTCCATCAACCATTCTTTGGGAAGGAAGCTCCAGGCAACAATAGAATTTGTTGGAAAAATTGCTCAAGTTTGCCATAATTTCAACAGTTAGTTTTATCGACGGACGGAGTCGGGGTTCTCACGCATCTGCTGGTTGTTTATTGTTTTCAAAGCGAAGAGTCTAAATATATGAATTAAAGGTAAGAACGATAAGATTTAGTAAATAATAGTCGACAGATTACGACGCGTCATTGTTGTTGATAAAAAATGTCGCCAACTAAGGCAGACGAGGAAACTGCCAAAAGTTTCGACCAGTTTTGCCCAAAGCTCCCAATATTTTCACCCCTCTGTAGAAAATGGAGAGGCAAAAATTCCAACTTGTTTCAACTTGAAAATTGAGTTGTATGGTTTTTAGAATTTGCCAATCAGGCCGTTTGATCATTTTAGTTTAGTAACAGTTATGTGCAAATTAATTAGGTATTCCTTTTGGTGACAAATGCTGCAACATTAAAAAAAATTAAATCGGCTTATTATATTATTAGAATTATTACATATTATTATTATATTTTGAAGTTGATGTTTCAAATTTTTTGTATTGCTTCGTCTTCTAGTCCTCTATACGATGGTAATAGATTGTTGTACGCATTCATTTCAAAAAATTTGAAAAAATTGTAGAAATAGCAAGTACTTACATACTTGCTAAAGTAATTGATAATGAATTTTTAAAGAAGAATATAAAGACATGTCCACATAATGTTTCCTAAAAAACGCCCCAAGCTGTACCTCCGTTATTTATTATCTGATTTGAATAAAAAAAAAACTTTGCCAAATTGTTATTTAGCCACTACAAAGTGGCCCTGATAGTGATTTTTTTAGTTATTAACTTCAAACGATGCTCAACTTTTCATTTTTAAATGGAAACGTATTTTTCTTATGGTTTTAAAACAATCTTGTTCTGAATACAATGATGTCTAAAAAGTTGACTTTGGTATAATATTCATTGGAAGAAATAATTAAAATATTTATCGAATATGTTAGATTTCTGTTAAAAATTTTAAGTGTGCCGTGAAAAACAAAGGATAAAATGTCAGTAATCCGCCAGTGTCTCCGTTTACATCGCATTATACCTTAATCATTTTTGACGTTGTAAGTTACTTTTTGGTAAAAATGTAAATAAATTATGGATGACAATCAACTGATTAGCATGTTGCAAGTGCATTTAAAACGTCAAAAATGATTATAATGCGATGTAAACGGCAACACTGACGAATTACTGACATTTTATCGTTTATTTTTTCCACGGCACACTAGAAAATTTTAAGAAATATCCATCATTCTCGATAAATATTTTAATTATTTCTTCCAATGAATATTATACCAAACACAACTTTTTAGACAACATTGTATTCAGATTATCTATCAAATAAGACCGTAAGAAAATTACGTTTCTATTTGAAAATAAAAAGTTGAGCATCGTTTGACATTGAAGTTAATAACTAAAAAAATCACCAGCAGAACCACTTTGTAGTGGCTAAATAGTAATTTGCTAAAGTTTTTTGTTTATTCAAATCGAATAATAAATAACAGAGTTACAGCTTGGGGCGTTTTTTAGGGAAACACGCTGTATACAGGGTATTTCAACGAGAACCGCCAGTGCCTAATTTCGTACATACTTCCAATGGAGTTAAAAATTGAAATTTGGCAGAAATAAACTATAATTAATACATTACAAGATGACATTATCGTTTTTTTTTTAAATGGTGAGTTTTTACTTTCAATCGCGATTTCATATCGAAATATTCATTTCATCTCTTTGATTTTCTTTAAGCTTATGATCACGACCTCCAAGATTGATAACGAGTAATTGAAATATTTTTATATCAAACCATTATTGAATTACATGGATTTTAAAATTTCAGCGCTGAAGGCATTTTTGATTGACAGTTTTGTGGCCGTTTACCTAGTCCACTTGCAGCTAACCACATTAGATTTTATGATGGTCCTTGTACTGCAAGGATCCTTGAGTAGGTACCGCTATTAAGTCATAAATAATCGAACTGTTTAAACGCTATTCATGAAATTTGACTGCTTCAATAAAGCAGTCATGTCATAAATTTGTCAAAATCCCGCGAACTTCTTAAAAACACAATTAGCGATACTTTAACTACAAATTTCAAATTTTTAACAACAGGAACGTATACCTGGCGGTATTACGAACATGATAATAATAAAAAAATATATTGAAAATTCCTGAAAAAGCACTTTATGGCGTTCCGACGGCGCATTAAATTAATTATGAACCAAACAATTACGCCACATTGTAGCGCATGAATTAAAATTTATTTCTGACAAATTTCAAATTATTAAGTCCATTGGAAATACACAATAAGGCACCGGCGCGGTTCTCGTTGAAATACCCTGTTTATTTCCAAAAAGTATAATAGTTTGTGGCTAAATAATGAAATTTTAATAATTAAAGCTTGCTGTGATTTCATGTATCAAAGTAGCATTTTTTATTAAAAGCGACATATTTAAATTATTTATTTAAAATTCAAGATTTTTAATTAAAAAATCAGAATTCAGGTTTCACCGAAGCATATTAATATCAAATACTACTTTTCTAATATGACTACAGGTACAGCTAGTCTGAAAAGAAGCCGGATCAACTTTGCGCTCTGCAGGACATATTTTTCCACTAGTTACATAAAGGTGACAGTATCAGTCTCGTTTATTTTGAAATTAGCTATAGATACTAGGGCTGGGAATAATATTCGAATTGACGAACACGTAAAATTCGAATACGAGCAAATTCAATTATTCGAATTATTCGAATATTCGAATTATTGGAATGACTATTCGAATATTATTATTCGAATAACTATTCAAATAATCAGAATATTCAAATGACTATTCGAATTATAGAATTATATATACGTATTACTAATAAATTAATGAACAATTGCACGTCGAACTGTAAGTAATTTAAACTTTTGAACTTTGCTTTATATTTATTGCGTTGTCACTTAATACCTATAAAAGAAATGATGCGGGAGACGAATAATAACAATAATCCTCAAGACAAAAAGTTTAAAAAGCTCTGTTTTCGCAAAGGCGTGCGAAACAAGTTATATAAGGAAGGTAGCCAATAGCAGCATTTTATTTATCCCGCGCAGATGAATTAAATAAATACTTTTTTTGACACGTAACTAAACAAAACACAATGAAACATAATGAGTAATTACTACATTATTTTTCATTGTGTTTTTTTTTAGTTACCTGTCAAAAAAAGACTTTACTACATAATACTTTTGTATTCATTCGTTTTGTAGTCATTCGAATATTCGAATGGCTATTCGAATAATTCGAATATTCGAATAAATATTCAAATGAATATTCGAATACCAAAATTCAAAAAAGTCCCAGTCCTAATAGATACTACATATTTTATTATGTTATCGAATTTAGTAACCACTAGAGGATGTTGTTATTTTTGTTGAAATATTATGGCAATTGTCACTACTAGTTTAAGTTTTGTTGAGCATGCGTGATTCATACTACTACGATTTAAAAATGTGGACCATTCTAAACCCAATTCCTCGCACAAACAACAAAAATATTTAAAAAATTGACAGCAAAATGACAAATTTCTAATGTCATTCATCTCAACTGTCCTGTCAGCCACAAGCAACTCGCGCAGACCAGGTAATCAGAGACACGTCAATTGAAGAAAAATATTGAAACTCCAGTTTTAAACAACACATTTAATTTATTTTCTAATTTTCGACCTGTAACTATGGTGTGCTCTTTGGACCTGTCAGCGACGTTTGCAATATTGCATTCGGACCGAGCCAACGTCGGCCAATGACAGAAGCTTTAAATCATTTCTCCTCAATTCTCCACATGCACTTTTTTGTCGTCAAGAGTCCATTGAAAAAGACCAATAACTCTTCGGCATGCTCTTTTCATAATGGCACCGATAACAATGCCTCAACTAAGTGCAAATTTTGCTACAACTTGTGCGAGGGCGTAACGTCAAATTTGAATACGGCTAATTCGATTTCCGACCTGTGACAACGATGGGAACCTCACAATCCCGCTTACATTTATCTTGGCGAGTGGGCAAATAAACCAGCCAAGCCAAGAGGTCTGCTCGCCCATATAGCCGTCGACTAACTGATGGCGTGCTTTTTTCCCCGTCACGATTATGCTAATTTTATGTTTATTTGATTATGTTGTAGCACATATATTACCATGAAAATAAAATAGATTAACGTTATCAAGTCGGCGACGTTGAATTTACCCACTTTATCTCGCTACCCGGTATAAAAGACAACGTAGGCTTTTGTTTTCGTTTCTTAACGAGTGAAGGGCGCCCACGTCAACAGTTATTAGTATTACACACTTTTGGGGGGATTTTTGATTGAGTAGCCGAATTTGCTGCAGGTATCCATATAGGTAGATGAGGAGTCGTAAATCGAAGATTTTGGACTTATTTGGGGCTGCCGGGCGGATTAATCGGTTTTAAATTAGTCATATTCCAATTAGTTGGTTCGGTTTATTTCGTGGATAATTACGTTTACGGTTTTATTGGATCCAATTAGATAATTAATGAATACTCCAACTGGTGTCCAACACCGAAACAAGTTTTTTCCGTGTCGATAAAACAATTTTTTTCGGGTTTCCATGACCGCGTTGCCGACAGTTCGGTCCAAATCGCAACGTAATTCTGAAATTAAAGCGCGCTTGAGTGGGAATTGGGGCGTTGTTTGAGATTTTTGCCAAATTTGTCGCAAGATTTCATTGCGACAATTTCTCGAATTGTCCAGTTACGTGATAATTTCTTGTTGCCGTAACAGGAAGTCCGTCAAGCTCAGATAAAAAGTCGGCTCGTAAAACAAAAATATTGACAATCACGTCAACTATGCGTAATTAATTACAATTCGCCACCGTAATGACCGCTAATTACTCTAAATTGCTCTATAAAAGTTTTACGTAACGCCATTAGCCGGCCATAAATCAATTAGCGTCGGTCGATTTTGGAAATTTCGAAACTTCTTCCGAAACTCGCCTGTCGCGATTCCGGCAAAAACCAGTCGTGTGTGGCCCCCCGAAACAAAAGACACATGCACCATCACCGTAGCCCGGATACCGCGAAAGTATCGCAATAAGACCAGCGAAACCGTTCCGACCGCAACCGCTTCTTCGTCTGAGTCTGGGCCCTCGAACTTCTCCAATTATTGCAACCGAACCGCGAACAGGTTCCCAACCACCCGAGATAATAACATGTGTTGGGCGACGGGAGACGAGCAAACGGCGATTACCCCCCAAATTGGCGCTTTTTCGAAAATCAACCACTTTCGGCCAAAATTTTCTGCGAAGCCTCACTGGCAAAACGGCGATTACCCCCCCAAATTGACGCTTTTTCGACCAAAATTTTCTGCGAAGCGTCACTGGACCAGTAGTTCTAACAGTTGTAATTTTTTTCCTGTGGCGATCGTGAGGAAAAGGAACGTCGACCATGCGGTTATTGATGTCACCAATGGCCGCTCGGCCATCTCGGTTTTTATTTTTGGTGATTCGTCAAAGAGATAAAGCAGATCCGGACATGTTAATTTTAGAACTTGCTCCTATCTAGGTAATTAAGTTTCTTGAAATGAAATTTTTGAATACGCCCGACGTTATTAAATTTTTTGTGGGACGCCGACCATTGTTGGAATTTTTCCTCCATTTAGAGGCCGGTAATTGGGTTTTTATCGGCCCCCGCAAGGTAAGGCCACGTAATTGGCAGTGACTCATCGAAAGACGAAGAGTCTCGAGCACCGGTCAACGTCCCCCGATAAGGGCCCCATTGTCCCGCCACCAAACCCCCAGTGCAAGCACCAGTCAAAGCCTCTGAAGAGGGTTTGATTGCGACAATAGCCAGGCAGGAATCTCCGGGACCTCCCCATTGCTCCAGAACTTGCTTCAACAAACTCAAGAAACATCAAAGACCGGAGGAATGGGTCCCCCCACACCAGAGGGTAGGAAGGAAGTTACAGCATAAGCTGCAGATGAAGAAATTTCCAAATTTTATTATTGCTCTCGTCTTTCACTCGTCTCTCCAGAAAAGTCACCATTGTGCTATAACCGTTGGGTGGACGATTGGGAACTCGAGTGAGTTGAGAGCGAGATTGAACAGAGGGAAAGTACGTGAGTCCCGTATCTCAGGGGTGAGAGTAGCCCGAATTCGTGGAGGGTGGGTCGGACCGGCGTAGGTTCGCAGCCCGCAGCGGTGATTCACATTTTTCTCTGGTTCAAAGGTTGTTATCAATTGGTAGAAGGGTAAAGGTTTAATCACCAAACTTGGCGTTTTGGAAGAGTCCGAGGGCGGTCACTGGGGAGACTTCAGTCAAGTAAATCACTGCTGCACAGAGATTGGCGTCGCAGATGTCGTCCAGCGGGACGTGACGTGACTGCTATCTTCGCGTTGCAGGAAGTGCCGTTGGGGTCTGCACCGGATGCGCCCGAACCGTCGTCGATCTCCGGTGATTGGTTCCTGATATTTCACACCTCGTTGTCGTCGACCACCCTTGTTTTGCGTGTCACGACGGACGACGTTCGTTGAACCGACGAATTGTAATTTGATCATGTGTCGAATTTTCCAGCAGCTATCACGTCGAGGTATGAACCTGCACAAGGTTGCAGTCGGGGTTAGCACCCAAAAATTTATTAATGAACCTCCGGAGAGCCGAGATAAGATCGATGGTTGTTTGAGCACCCAAAACACGCGTTCTTTCATTACTTTGCGGCATCGGGGCGCGGCTGCGTCTTGGACGACCTAAAAATATAGCAAAAAAAAAATTACCACATGGCCAGTGACTCCAGTAGTTAACGCGTGTTAATTAACTTCTCTACGGACAAGTAATTAGTGGCCGAAATTGACGGAAATTCGGTTTTGTGGAAACCTAATTATGGTGAAGCGCTCTGTTTGGCTCGAGATCGAAGATTTAGATGTCCGCCGGACTGAATGGAAATGCAGCTCTTCGGTTTTGGTTGTTTTCTTGTCCGGTGCATTTTTACCGGTCGTTAACAATGCGGAATGGGCGAGCCGTGGCCGAGGATCGACCCGGCAACTGCTTTGGTTTTTTCACCGGACGACCACCACTCGGATTTCATTCTTCAGACCATGGAAGTTTTAATTTATGCAAACACGACGGTCTGGAATAATGAATGGACTTGGTCATCGCCAAAACGGAGGAATTCGCCGATAACAAATTGGAAAGCGAACTGCGATGACGGTGGGAATCGGTCAGACGGCGTTTTCACAGCTAGAACCGCCAAATAATCTTCGCTTTTTGATCCCCGAGAATGTCCAACACGAAATATGCCTCAGATAAGGTTTTTGCCACTCTTCCATCTTCCATTAAGCCAGACCCAGAAGTAGGTGCCACACGTGCAGGTTACCAATTAAATCTTCCGGTCACGTCTCCGAGGCTTCCCCAACCGGGACGTGACTGCCAAAATTTCCCGAACGCTGTATCTTGGGTTCTTCTTCCGCCTCCAATTGATTGCGTCAAAACTTTTTCCAGTTTTCCAGAGTCGTGGGGTTGCCAAGGAATTTTGCAGACATTTTTGCAAGATGCACCGTTGTATCCGAGACGTTTTGGGAGTTTGGTTGACCAAACTTTGTCTTCCGAGGTTGACCAACTCTTTGTGTTTGTCAGTTTGGTGGTCAAGAACCTCGCTGTCGATTTGTCGCAAATAAGGCGGTCCTGTTGCTATTTAGCGCTGACATCTCGGATTCAGAGGCGTCAAATATTTGAGAGAGCATGCCTCTCGCCTACCAATGGGTCTTATCACCATATTATGGTACGCGGTCGGCGGTGATCCCCGTGCCCTGAATAACTTATCACTTGCGCTTTCGTCGACCCCACGACGAAAATCGCATTCAACAGGTCTGGACGATGAAAATTTCCAGGTCATCGACAGTGATGTTGATGGGTGTGCGACAACAACAATTGTGAACCGATTGCGATAAAGAAGCGCTTCTTTATGTCGAAATCTGCTTTATCGTCGGATTCCCCGCGGCGTAACACTTAAAAATTTCAAACTATGTAAATAATGAACATCTGCACACGTTTTGCGATTGTTTATGGATGCGATTTGCCAACGCGAAGTTCTTCGAAATTTCCCCAGCCGTCGCTTCGCGCTCCGACTATTTCATCGAGACGCTCCAGGCCAGGAACTCGGACAGCAGGAACAAATATTTACAATAATCCAGAAATATGTTAGTAGTTGCTCCAAAATTGAAGGCCCGAGATGTTGGACGAGATGCTGCGAAGCTGAAGGATTCGTAACCCCAAAACTCGCAGCTTCCTGCAAATTAGGCCAAAATAACAATTCTCGTCGCCTTTTGGGCTAACCAAGTTATGGCCCGGAACCCTTTGGCTTTAGTCGCATAAATTAACACGGCGGTATCAAACTTTGGCAGTGGTCGTTAAAACTTTTGTTCGCTCTCTTGGAGGAAGCCCCGAAGTTGTTTCGTCGAGCTTTTGGATTGTGCCTCGCGGGATCGACGGGCTCGCGGTACCACTTAACGATGGTACTTACCGCGACAATAGCGTCAGAAAACCAGTTCATTTCTTCTTTCAGTTCTCACGATCCGAAAATGGCAACTTCGTTATGAATCGCGTCTAAAAAACGAATTTAGAAAACTGCCTCCTCTGAAGCGCCGTAATCAGTGATGGATGATGACCGACAATGGCCGCAATTTCGGCCATTTTCGTCATTGACGCTCTAAATGATATCAATTTCTGAAAATCCGGGCACAGCGGGTCTGCGGTATTAGATTCCCAAGACGTGATTGGCGTAGTGGAAATTTTGGTCTGCTATTAATTAAGGAAAGTGTTGTTCAAGGGAGATGACCTTTTTCTATTTATACGGAGCGAATTTCTGGGAAATCACGGCGCCGATAATCGATACAGAAACTAGGTGTATTTAACGATCCCAACGGGAGCTGACGATGACAGAGTGGATCGTTGCGCCTATAGCGTCCCGTGTGCGCGACAGAGAACGCGCCCACTAATCCTCGGTTTCTCGTAAGAGGCCACTTTTCGCAGCCCCAAACTAATTGGGAGCTTCAACAACCTGCAAAGGCGCTTCCTGTCCGTTTACTGGAAACCCAACACTGGCCGCAACTCCAGGTGTTTCGCCAACATAGTTTCATGTTAGCAACAGTTATGTTCGCCATCACGTGCGTAATTACGGGCATAGGACGTCCGGTGGGCAATTAGGTGAATAACGGCGAATTCTCGGGATTCCGCTTATATCACCGAAACCGGCCATTCAGAGATACCCAGGTCAATAAACAATTATGAACCTGGTGCATCATTGTCGTAATGTTTCATGGAGTTGAACCGCGCCCGTGCCGTCCGTCCTAATTGTGGCTGCAATTTCCGCTGTGGATTCCGGCAATAGAAATGAGCACGTTTTTGTGAAATGTCATTTTAAATATTTACTTTTCGATAAAGAAATATTACCGTCAGTAACCGGAATTACCGCGATAGCGGCGCATTTTGAAGTGGAATTCTCAACCGCCAACTTTACTCCAAAAAGCTACAATTGTGAGAAACCGCAACGGCGCAATAAGTGACGTTTGCACCGTTTTATTTTTAATTACCCACAGCCATGCTATGGCGTGCGAAAGAATGAGGGAAAAAATATAGTGTCGTTGTTGCGAAGAGTGTTTAACTACGTATTATTACAACAGGAGTTTTTACTAGCTGACATTGGAGGCATAGTGAAGGAAAAGTAGGCTACTAGTTCAATCGTTTTGAGTTTCAACAAAAATTACTATTTCTGAGTAGGTATACCTAGTTGCAAAAGAAACTGGACTGTGTCACTGCCAGATTTACAGCTAGCAAGAAAAGAAGCCGGACGAACCTGTCCCCACCACCGGGCGGCTGAACATGTAGATATATGCTCGCGCATCTCTTCTTACCGCTTGCGCTTCTAGACAAGAGGCACGCGAAAAAAGTTTTGTTTTTGGTCAGTTCAGGACCCTGTAATTTTTTTAAAAAAGCACGATTAGAAATTGCCACTAAAAGAAGTTTTACGTTTTACATAATGCAAGCCAATTACAGCAAAACATTTATATATTACGGAAATCAATGTCTTTTTTTGTGCAAACCACTTCTATTTTTACTCTTATTTTTCTTGCTCTATCACATCTACAATTTTGCATAAAATTATTTACCATTTGCACAACATTTTATTGCTTGTGAATTTTTGATCAACAAATAGTGTTTTTAACTGCTAAATAATATAAGACTGTCGAAAATTAAATATCTGTGTATTATGTTAAAATTAAATGCATAAAATTTGGTGAACATTTAGTATTTTATGGTCAACAAAAGTTATTTTGGCGAACAAAATATATAAGAGGCCAGCATTATGTTAATATTAGGTTGTCGCTTTAAGATTATGTATTTTCTTAATTTTGGTGAGCTTTTAGTATTTTTGGGAAATGAAAGTTTTTTTTTGTATGACAATATTGGGTAAATTTGATAGACTGTTAAGTACCACCCTTTATATTTGTAGAAGGCGTAAAGAGCGTAACTTTTAACGCACGAGAAAAGTAGTGAGTGAATCCGTGCACTAATCAGATGAAAAGTAAAACGGCATAACTTTCTATTATGCTATTTCTCTCTTCGTTGCTCTTAAAGTTTGGATTTAAGACAAGGGTGCAAGATCGACGCATCCTTGTCGCTCCCAATAGGCGGTACCGATGGCAGTTCATGATTGCGTCGAGTCAGGCTCTAAAACTGAAGCGATTTTTTAGGATTTTTTTGATTTTTGGAATCTGTAAACATCAGCTTTGTAGGTGTCCTATTTTTAAAGTCGATCGGTCAAGTGCCTTTAAAAAAAACAGTCATTTGAATTTGATCTTCGATTTATCCCAAAAGTTCTAGCTGAATTTTATTTCATTCTGAAGCCATTTCAAAGAGAATCATCATGTGCAGATCAAGTGTCCGAGCCAATAGCATTATCTTTCAAACAGAACAAGAAAATGTACTCTCACGTGTACACTTTGGAAAATAAAGCTAAAAATAAATTCTAACCTAGTTGTTCTGAACGTGGCTGTACCAATTTGGCGATTGAAGAAAACTTTTGTTCTAAGGGTCTCAACTGCTGCTTGACCTTTCTCCTAAAACGTTCCTGGATCGTGGTTCCCAAAAACTTTCCTAGGTCGCGAATTTAGGTCCGTTCCCAGTTGTTTCCTGGAAGGCCGGGTTGTTCGGCCACTGCTTGTTTGTTCTGATACCGCGCTAATATTTGCGGCGGATTCGTTGAATGATCCGTTTTAAAAACGACCCGACAGCTGTTTTTCAATAATTATTTATTTATCCTAGATAAGTTACACACACCGTTGAAATAGCGACGGCGCCGCCTACGAATCCATCGCATTCCCGCCATTATCCCGTCAGGGGAAGCGTTTCAATGAAACTGCCAACGGTTCGCATTATTTATGCCCGCAACCGGCAATTTGCTCCCCCGATCTTTAATTTCTTTGGAAATTCGGAATTACGTTGGCATTTTCCGCGCTTATTATCCGCGCATCAAAATCGCGAGGGGCATCCTGCAACCGCCATTTATTCGTCCGACGGCTGTAATTTGAAATTCGCGTCGAGTTCGAGAAGCTGCTATTATAGCAAAAACCGCAAATCGGTTTTGGCAGGTAAAGGAAATTTCGTCGAAATCGCGGCATGAAATTGAAATATTAAAAGTTAATTTTGTTACGTCGATTGTGACGGTTTATGAATCGCCTCGTTAAGGTTCCCAGTCTCTTCCCCGACGAAGATAATAGAGCTATAGCTATATCCCGCGGAGAGAGGCCTCGTTACCTGGGCGGTCAAACAAGATACAGAACGGCCCCGACAAAAGACGCTATCGCTCGTAAAAATTGAAAAAAATAACGCGTTTCGTCTGCGAGATACCTGGAGGTGATTTACACGGGCCGGACAGCGTCTTCGAGGAGTTTGCGTGTGGTTCCCCGCTAATTACGAGTTTCGGCTTTCGTATCGTTACCGTTCGGACTCGAACAAATTTCTCAATTAATCCCCCCCGGTTTCCTGAATGAAGACCCGCCGATAAGATCGGAAACAACCCCAAGAATCACCCCAAGAATCCGGCCGCGGGTTCCCACACGTTAGGATGTAATTTGGAGATAAGCAGCGAGAATTGTTCATAGGTTTGCGTTCCTTTTGTTGTCTACAACGTCTTGAAATAGCTCGACTACCTGCAACCCCATGACTCAGTTGAGTTCGCGCACCGCCCATCATCGCTGCCAAACTTATAATTTTAGAAGATCGGGTTTGATTAGACCGTTTTTGGCCGGCAACTGACGATAATCGCGCTGCAGTTGCCACCGGGCTCATTTTTCATGTCTTGTCATCGTTCGTTATACCTTTTGACTCGCACCGCCTTTTTCTCGGAATTCACCCTTGACGCCCGGATTTGGGACGTTCGCACACCCTAGCTGCTGAAGGACCACACCCCCGGTCAAACATTTCAAGCCTAGTGTGTGTTTTGACAATCGCACTTTAGGACGGATTAAACCCGAATTTGTAACACGCGCGGCCCTTACATAAATTTAGGGGCGCTAAAGTTTTTTTTTACAGAAAAAAGGTTTTTGTTATGCGTGACGTTACGTTTCGAGTTTTATCATCACACGCTGATATAAGACGTTTCCGGAGTATCGGCCCCACTTGCTAATCAATAAATAACAATATGCAGAGTGGCGACAGTGGACAACGAGACGGCGTCGTCCACCTATTGTTTCGGATCATGACGAGGACGATATCTGCTGCAAAGATCGACTTCGTGACGGCTCAATGCAATTGACATTAATAATCAATTAAAAAGTTGATGGGTTGCATTATAGAAATTGCGCCAGGTGTTCTCGATGTCGGAACTGGCAGTAAAAATTATTGCAAAGGTAATGTAACGTTTCGAAAAAAATCCTTTAGTCGAATCATAAAGAAAGTGTCATACTTTGGATGTAAACAAAAATTTTGGCAATTTTCATGTTACCAAAGCCGTTCTTCGGGCGCGCGTTGTATAGTATTCAAAGGGTCGTATTTAACAGTCTACCAAATTTACCCAATATTTTCATACAAAAAAATACTTTTATTTCCCAAAAATACTAAATGCTCACCAAAATTAAGAAATTACATAATCTTAAAGCGACAACCAAATATTGATATAATGCTAGCCTCTTATATATTTTGTTAGCCAAAATAACTTTTGTTGACCATAAATACTAAATGTTCACTAAATTTCATTCCGCATTTAATTCTAACATAATACCCAGATATTTAATTTTCGACAGTGTCTTATATTATTTAGCAGTTAAAAATACTATTTGTTGATCAAAAATACACAAGCAATAAAATGTTGTGTAAATGGTAAATAATTTTATGCAAAATTATAGATGTAGATGTGCTAGGGCAAGGAAAATAAGACTAAAAATAAAAGTGGTTTGCACAAAAAAAGATATTGATTTCCGTAATATATAAATGCTTTGCTGTAATTGGCTTGCATTATGTAAAACGTAAAACTTCTTTTAGTGGTAATTTCTAATCGTGCTTTAAAAAAAAAATTACAGGGCCCTGAACTGACCTCGTACAAAACTTTTTTTGCGTGCATCTTGTCTGGAAGCGCAAGCGGCAAGGAAAGATGCGCGAGCATATTTCATTTTTGGAGTAATAGAATAATTATTTGACGCACAAATAGTTTTTTTTGAGAAACACTAAATATAAATAGATAGAGCGAAGAGCGAATATTTATTATGTACAGTACGGACGCATAACTTGAGCGTTCTAAATTTGATGAACATTTAGTAAAATTGATAGACATATAGAATTTAAAATGTAAGCAATGGTAAAACAATACACAGCATAGTTATTTTAGTGGTAATGTTATCATTTTCTGATGTATAATAATTTGGGTTTCATTTAGATTTTTTGATGCTCATTAAATTTTCTGGTGGACATTGCAAGGGTTGTATGGTTTAATTTGGTGTACATTATATTTGTTCCCGTATTCAAATATGTAATTGACAAATATTTGTTGTGATTTTTCAAGTTGTTAAATAGAAAAATTTTCTATGCGACGATCCACCCTTTATACTATCTAATTTTTGCTTTAAATAAAAATTAATAAAATAATATATAAAATAATAAATAAAATAAATTATTATCACAGGTTTTGATGCGTTCTGTTTCAACATGTAAGACCGAAACTTATCTCCAAGATTGGAAATAGCTTTGGAATGTCTGATTTTTATTCATTATACAAAGCACCTATAGATAACGTAGCTCAGATAAAACTTGCGTAATTTTACCTATAAGTAGCTATTCCTGTTTTGCAATATTGCGTTTGGCTGCCGTTTGGAAGCCTCGCGCACCTGATTGAGGTCGCTTTGATGATTACGTTCTTTACCGATTGGTAACTGACCGAGGTCGTTTTCGTATGTTTTCTTTGTGAATCACTTTCCTCGAAGCAATTTCCTAAACGAATACCGGCGGCAATTTATTTTCCTGCATTATCGATCACGTTATCTAATTATAATTGCCATCTAATGGCGTACATCCTTAATTGGGCCGACGATCCTGAAATAGCAAGTAGCCGACTTTGGACTTGTAAATCGCCCGTTTAACTTTCGTTGCCGTTTTCTCAGAACAATAACAAATTAGCAAATTGCGTCTCTTATCGAACAACATGCAAAAGTATTGGGAAATTTTTCCAACATTTTTCCGTAATTTTTGACGGTTCTCGGGAGTAAACTTTGATGTGTTATTGGCTTCCGTCCCGGCGTTTAACAGAATTTAACGGTTATTACGCCGCGTCTCCTCCATAAATTAATTGAATTTCTCTGCAGGCTCTGTTGATGAGCCCCAACGTATGTATAACATGACAAATCATCCTGTAATGAGGTTCTCCCAACACACCTTATTAATTCTCGCTCGACTCCTCCTTTACGAGCTTTATGCCTCGTCACTTATCCGTTCTCATGCAGATTGGCCCCTCTGTCCTCTCCGGTTCGAAGAATTATTACCGTTCGAAAAACAACCGAGATCGTAACTACAGTTTACCGGGAAAAATTTCAAATTAATATTGCCGACATATCGGTCATATCACGCAACCGGAGGAAATTGCAGCTTGTTGACCCGCCACCGCCCCCTGGTCGCAAACAACTCTAAATACTCGAAAAAAGACGCTATTATTTCGAAGGAACGTCTCAATACCTTCCTCTCAATATCTTCCTCTTCCATTGATAGTGTTGGACAATTCACGACTGCCACCCGGCCAGTTTTACCTGGAACACTCTTCAACGTAGTGTCCGGTAGTTTCGCCAGTTTAGCCCGCTTTGTTTGAGGAGAATCGGTCGATCCCTTGTGTAAATCTGGAAAGAAGCTGTGACTGGTGTGCTTGGAAATATTCGTGATTTGTTTTCTCCGAACGGTCGAACAGAAGGGCGGGGATGGCGAGACGGTTTTATTGGGGGTTGTTCGCGGCATTTCCGAAGTTACAAGTCAATATTCTAACAAGGCGTTCAGGTATTTATTGCGGCCGTAAATTACGAAAGTTTGCCGGATTTCATTCTGGATTTTGACGCCAGAGGCGGCTTTAACACTTTCTTTGAACCTCTTTAGATTTTCTCAATAAAGAAAATTTCGAGGACAGAAAATAAGGCGGATTATTGTTTCTCACGGGGCGCGACTTTTCAAACTCCGCTGTACAGTCAGTTTCAAGAGTAATGCCCATCTCACACTTTTAAAATTTAAATTTCTTCTTAAAATGATGTATACTAGCTAAAGAAAACCCAATGCATCTATTATACCGGGTGTTTCAACGAGAACCGCCGGTGCCAAATTGCGTATTTCCAATGGAGTTAAAAATTTGAAATTTGGCAAAAATAAACTTTCTTCCCAACCGGGAATAAAGTGCCACTTTATTACTGGGGAATAAAGTAAAAAAAATGCCGATATAACATAAAGAAACTCGTTTCTATAATAACCGTCAGCCAACTTTATTTAGGTATCTGTCAATTATAACAATTATTTCTTCTCTAATTTATTATTATTATTAACTTAAACGGTTGGGAAGAAAGTTTTGTATGCATCTCTGGAATACATCGTTAATCCCTCGAATGAAAATGCCCTCGGCTTCGCCTCGTGCATTACTTACATGCTCGGGATTAAAATCGGTGTGTATTCCCTTGATACATAAATAACTATTAATGAATGCGTTACAATGTGGCGTCGTTGTTTGGTCCATAATTAATTCCATGCGCCGTCGAGACGCCATAAAGTGCTTTTTCAGAAATTTTCAATAACCATATGCTTAGCATAAATATTAATTTTAATGTTTGGTGGTTTTATGTGGAAAATAAACGAAGTGGGCCCAACGTTTCTGTATTGTTTGATGTTGACTGTTACCACATAACGAAGACTATGTAAAGTACGGATTTTAAATAAAAACTATAAAAGGGAACTCAGTAGTATGTACATACTTTATTCAAGTCATTGACTTCTCTGCTGATGAAGAAATTTGTGCCATTTCTGATAATAGACCTACATTTATGGACTGAGATGGACTGATGGAATTAATAATGGAACTTGGCAAAAATTTCTGAATTTGAGGTGCAGGCAAAAAATTGTAATTCTTTAGTAAAATGTCGTGTGGAACCATTTTACACTGTATTCTAGAAAGCTTGACCCTCCCCCTCTTAGAAAAAAAATTACTGACGTTCAAACTTTATTTCTTAATTTTTTATTTGCGCCTCGAAAGTTTGTTAAGTTTTAGTTTTTCGGAAAAACATTTGCAGCTTATTAACCAAATGTCGTGTTGAAACGTTTTGTACTATTATGTATTTCTATTGAAACATTTTATACCATTTCACAAAGCTTTTATTCTTCTTTCCATAAAAAAAAATTCGACATCCAACTTTTATTCGTTAATTTTTTATGATTTTTATTTACTGGCGTTTCCACTTTTTCGCCGTTTTTGGAGAAAAAAATGATAATTTTCTAACCAAATATTGTATCGAAATATTTTATATTATTCCCCATAGGAATAGCATAGGAAACACATGGTCAACGTCCAACTTTCATTCGTTAATTTTTATAATGTTTTTAAGGGCACTTTGACCATTATTTGCAAAAGTTTTAGTTTTTCCAAAATTTTTTCGGGATTTGTCATAAATTTATAAACAAGTTTATTTCCTCATATTTTAGGGAAAAAAATTTGTATTAAAACCATGAGGATGTGAACTGTGATAAGTCTATTAAACTGAAATTACTGACGCTACTACGAATAAAATATTTTTTAGTGTCATAGTTACCATTTTTAGACATCTTTAGTTTACGATTAGACTTTTTTTATTGCGCTTCAAACCATTGACCATTAAGCTCAAATTGCGCCTCAGTTAATCTATGAAGAAAATGGTCACTCGGATGTTCCTGCTATTGCTGCCACTGCCAACTATTGGTTAGAATCACGTCTATGGTATTATTACGTGACGGCTGACCTGGCAATGTTGCTATTACGTCGTTGATGGAGGCTTCTTCTGGCGCACAAAAACTCAAGCGTGTTTCCTGATATCAACATTAGCAGTTGCGGATTGTCTTGCGACTCGTCGCGTCCAAGGGCTGACAACGAATGCGACGAGCCAGCAACCACAGGGAATTTAGCCCATCTACGAAACCCATTGATTTATTTCCATCGATTCCTTTTCCCCGAATCCTTATTATAAATTAATGTTTTTTCGTTATGTAGAAACTCGGCATTTTTACGCAGAAAATTGCGTTGATCGCCATTGCTGCACGATCCACATCCAGATTACGTTAAGGCTGCCGTAAGAAACGGGCGAAAAAACGGCAAAACACGCTTTCGTAGTTCATGGTTTTAGAGCAACCTAATGATACAATCAAGTTCTCCTTTGACCTATGTAATGACAAAACATCAAAGATTATGCTAAAGACATTTTTAATCGAATTTTTTTTTTCGTTATAAAGTAACAACCCTTCAAAGTTCGGCAACTTTGAAGCCACGTATTACGTAGGAATATTTTTTTTACTGCTTTTATATTTTCTTTAGCAGAAAAGTCAATTCTTCAGCTTTATAATCCTAAAAACAGAAATGAGTTAGGCCTTCCCGTTTTTCGTAAAACCAAGAACTCGTGGAGGGCTACCAAATGGATACTCTCGACGATTCCGCCCGATCGCGGCAGTCAACAATACGTAAAACCATTATATATTTGAGGGGTTTTCCCGTGTGAGGGTTTTGGCGCTGTTCTACAAGAGTTTTGCGAATTTTGCATCGTGTTGTTTATATTTGAGATTTTGAAATCGGTCTCGGGTTTTATTTCCGATCCGGTGATAAAGAGCTAAATATAACTAAGTAGTTCTGGCGTTGCCCTAGTCATCACGTATTTATTCCTTCTCGTTCCACGTCTTTGTACATGGAGAAAAGTGTGGAATGTGATAAGGCCGACCATATAATTAATTAATTAATTATTATGCCTAATTCATAAGTTCCTGCAAATTTCGCTGTATATTTTGAATATTGTAATGAAAACTCTATCAAGTTTGCAACGATGTTACATTTTTTCTCGTCGAGATATCGCTTAATTTAAATTTTTCCGATTTTTACAATAATGCCGACCTTTAATCAAGTTGCAAAATTTTATAGTTCCGTTTCGATTCGTTACCCATTACACGGCAAAGTTTAAAAAATGTTAGAATTTTTGTTAAATTTTTTAGTTATCATGCCTCTATTCACTGGCCTAAATTAGGTCAAAGTTGGGCATTTTCATACTGAATATTAATGTAAATGAAAATTTTTCTCACCATTGAAAATTTTAAAAATTAGGCATAGATGTAAAAAAGTATTGTGTTGCAATCAGAAAATAAAAGTCAATCAATAAATGCTAAAATCCAATATGACGCCCATAAGAAAAACCAAAGTTGGATGAATGGCAGATTTAGATTTATTGTAAAAAGTGCCTTGACAATGGCTTCGTTAAAAAGTCTAGCTCCAATGGTTTTTGCTTAAAAAAATTAAAGCTTGAATAAAAATTTTGTCCGTAATTTAAAAACTAAAAATGTGAGAAAATGTGAGATGTATATGTCGTACACACTTAGTGAAATTGACCATTTCATGAAAAGGAGGTCCACTTCATTAAAAGAATTTTTCTT
This sequence comes from Schizotus pectinicornis, assembly GCA_951805265.1. Lineage (NCBI taxonomy): Eukaryota > Metazoa > Arthropoda > Insecta > Coleoptera > Pyrochroidae > Schizotus > Schizotus pectinicornis. The sequence continues at coordinate 11,481,520 of OX638205.1, forward strand.
GCCCTAATTCGTTTCATGAAGTGGACATCCTTTTCATGAAATGGTCAATTTCACTAAGTAAGTACGACATATACATTATTTGAATATTAGAACAAAAATGGGTCATTGTTTTTGTAATATTTTGTATAAATAGGTATACCTATCTAATGAAATAATAATAATAGCTACTTCTGTTTAAAATTTATTTACATGAGCACTTTTCGCACTTTCATGAAAACTCACTAATTATTTCCTCTACGTCTAACCTGTCTGCGATATCAGTTTCAATGGGAATAATGGCGAACACCGACAATCTTTCCTCTTACATTGTTGAGAGCAATTTTTTTTTTTTTATTTTTGGTTTCGAAAAACTACGTTCTCTAGATGCAGGTAAAGTTTATGATATTCGTAGAGTAGGTAATAAACAAATTTGAGCTCGGGGCGTATAAAAGAAGTTGTAAATGATCCGTTCCTTTCAATAAAAAAAATTGAATGACTGCCACTATCGAAACAACTACAGTGCGGTGGAAAGAGCTTGAAAGTCGCTTAGTTTAGAAGAAAAATTTTATGAAGTAGAAAAATATGAGATCTTGTCTATCTTTTTGAAGAATCTTGGGGCTACCAAAATCTCGTTTTACGACTTTTTTGGTAGTACCGAAAAAATTTGTGGCCTTTTGAATCTGGAAAATCGCTATTTTCAAAGAACTCAGTGTGGATTTGTATTTTCCTTGAAAAACCGATAGTTGCAGAATTAATAGCACAGTCAATAGCATGCACCGAAGAATGTCGCTATTAAAATTATCAAAACGTTGCTATTACGAGTGGGAAGGCGGTAGATAAAGACAAAGAAGGCAAGTTATTTTTCATTTAGATCGTAATTTTTTTATTTTATAACCATAAAATAGAAGACAACAATATAAATGTGATGAAATAAAATAATAGTAATTTTTCATAACCTACTATAAATACGAAATTTTGACGAATTTATTTGATCACTTGTTATCAGCTCTTTATGATATTGATTTGAAAAAAAATTATTTATGATAATTTGACCATTTTTTCTTCTTACTGAAATTTTTCCGGTCATTAAAAATGCTACGTTGCTCTCTTTGTTCATTGCCTACGTTTACCGTATACGCTATCTCCGTCGCGTTCACACAACCTGCCGAACCGTAATTAACCGCGTCTTGCATTTCTTGTCCTAGAAACTTTATTTTTGAAACGCGACTAGGGGTTATGCGAGATTATATCATCTTAATACTTGAGGCTATCGATCTACATAAAAAAGAATAAAATCCATATCGTGAAAAAGGAAATGAGACCTATTTGAACATGAAACTTTACTGATTTTAATAGATGTAACTAACAAAATAGTGAATATAAGATTTAATTGTGTATATTCTCTTGTATCATAAAAATGATATTGATTCTCCAATTATTGCTTTTTCGAACAAAATAAAAATCCACGCTGTGCGTTACTTGAGGCCCGAGAAAAAAAATATTGTTTCTGAAGCCGCGCGCTCTTTGGAAATAGCGATTTTTCAGATTCAAGAACCCACAAATTTTTTTGGTACTACCAAAAAGTCATAAAACGAGCTTCTGGTAGTTCAAAATCTTTTTCATACTTTTCTACTACAGAAAATTTTTGGCAACTTATCGAGCTTATTCCGCCACATATCGAAACCGCCACACACATCTGTTAGGAGAAATGAGTTTGTTTATGCTTTTGTCACGTCTCAGTCGAGTTAATGGGCTATAAAATTTTGTCTTCAGTTTCAAATGTTCGTTACATGGGCGCCTAGATGTCTGGTGTATGCCCATATGTCTGGTATGAGGTGTATGTTTGGTGATCTAACTAATTTAAAATCTGGGCGGAAACTGACCTAGTCAACTCTTTACGGCAGCCTTAACGCAAGTTTTCCGCCAATTCCAGCAGCTTTCCCGGTAGTATCGTCGAAAAGTGGGAAATTTCGCGGAAATTAGCCGAAAGTTGCGTGATAACAACGACTGTTGCTTCGCAAAACCAACAAAAGCTTTTTATTGTGGTTGTTGGAACTACATTTGGGTTTCGTGATGGTTAAAAACCGCCACGGCGTTATTGGGATTTCATCAGCCTTCAACTCGCCGTTAGAGTTCCTTTGTGTCTGCGCAAAAAGATGTCGGTGAGAAGTCAAAGTAGACGTTGGAGCGGAGAGGACTACTTTTTCCGCGATGGTAACCGTTTACCAGTCAACTCGACTTGGATATAATATTACATAATGATTTCGAGGAAGTTTCTGCAATGGTTAACCACCAGAAAATTATGATTTCGCCGTATAAACGGGCACGATTAGGCAAAGACAGTTGGGGCAACTCACAACCGAATCCGGGGGACGTTTCTTCGATTGGCCCGAATTAATAGGGCCGATGGCCCGGAAATTCCGACTCGGCAACAACCAGAACCTTGAAATCGTCCCGCAATTCGGACAAAGTTGGCGATTTATCTCGGCAATTTGGCGAAGGTGGGCGGGAGTGAATCAACCGATCTCAATTCTGGACCCGAGAACTAGTGGAAAGTGAAAGCTGCAATCTGAGTCACGGTGGTGGATTTACGCGATAATGAAATCATTTCCAAACACTGCGACACATGAAACCATAAAATTATCTCACAATTAACCGTTTCCGTTCGTGCCACAAAGGTCCGAAGCCAGTGCCGCGCGGTTCGGACTAATCTAAATTGTGCTTTCTGGGAACTCTTAAACGACTCAATAAACAAAGACATGTTTTAATTACGGTGAAAACGACACTTGCTCCAGTTATCGCGAAGCCCCACCGCCAAAGAGTTACGACCTCTTCACCACCGGCGCCAACTCCAGAAGAACCGCCCGAATGACAGATTTCGAAACCGCCACTTGATTGGTATCGCAACCAACCTGCCCGATGTTTGCAGGAGACAAACACGAGCTTTCCAATGCACCGGCTCCGCTGTTGATAGTTATTGGGAAACGCCAACATCGCGGCTGCACCAGAGATTTTACATCCGATTGTCCGGTCGTTACGGCCCATGTAAATATTTGACTATGATGTAAAGCGGAACCGACGGCTTTGTGATTCTTCCCACAGACCTGCGAGATGTTTGCAAACACGACCGGGGAGGCTGACGGCTCGACGGCTGAAATTTCAGTTTCGAGCCGGTCGCAGAAACTGGTCGGGCGATTATGGGACGTGTTGCTCTGTCCATCCAGGGGAAGACGACTTTTTATTGCCTCTAGTTTGTAGTACATGTGTCTAAGCAGGCACTGTTACCCAGCAGGTGCCTGTGGATTATTAATCAGTCAGTTAACGATTTGTAACACCGGCCGGCCAACACCGACAATTAATTTGGCTGCCAGACCCCGGAGGTCCCGAAATTGACGCGTCACCGTACCTCTTCAGATGTTTCCAACCCTTCAACCGCTCGCGCAGCAGAATAACTTCCATTGGCTTCGCTTTGCTTCCGTCTAGTAAATTCCTTCAGGAATCAAAAGAAGTTGGACTTTCAACAATCATTATTATTATTCAATGACCAATCCTCCTGAGGGATAAAGAGTGAATTTTGTTGTGGCTGGACCAGCTTTTTTTTATTATTTTTAGGTTCAAATTATAATGGTGAGATACAAGAAAATTTCATAACTTTTTAACAGAATCTCGTATCGAAACGTTTTATACCAATTCAAGTAGTGTATATCATTGTTTTTTAGGAAAAAAATTGTCATGGTCTAAATTTCATTCCTTAATTTTTCATGATTTTTCCTTTATTCGGTCCAAATGATGATGTTGAGGTATAAGGAAGAAATTCGCAACTTTTTAACAGAATCTCGTATCGAAACGTTTTATACCAATTCAAGTAGTGTATATCATTGTTTTTTAAGAAAAAAATTGTCATGGTCTAAATTTAATTCCTTATTTCTTATGATTTTTTCTCTATTAGGTTCAAATTATGATGTTGGGGTATAAAAAAAAATTCACAAATCTTTAACCCTATGTCGTATCGAAACGTTTTATACCATTTCAAGTAGTGTATATAATTGTTTTTTAGGAAAAAATTTGTCATGGTCTAAATTTCATTCCTTAATTTTTCATGATTTTTCCATTATTAGGTCCAAATGATGATGTTGACTTATAAGGAAAAAATTCGTAACTTTTTAACATAATCTCGTATCGAAACGTTTTATACCAATTCAAGTAGTGTATGTTATTGTTTTTTAAGAAAAAAATTATTATGGTCTAAATTTTATTCGTGAATTTTTTATGATTTTTCCTTTATTAGGTTCAAATTATGATGTTGGGGTATAAGAAAAAAATTCGTAACTTTTTAACAGAATCTCATATCCAAACGTTTTATACCATTTCAAGTAGTGTATATCATTGTTTTTTAAGAAAAAAATTGTCATGGTCTAAATTTTATTCCTTAATTTTTCATAATTTTTCCATTATTAGGTCCAAATGATGATGTTGACTTATAAGGAAAAAATTCGTAACTTTTTAACATAATCTCGTATCGAAACGTTTTATACCAATTCAAGTAGTGTATATCATTGTTTTTTAAGAAAAAAATTATTATGGTCTAAATTTTATTCGTGAATTTTTCATGATTTTTCCTTTATTAGGTTCAAATTATGATGTTGGGGTATAAGAAAAAAATTCGTAACTTTTTAACAGAATCTCATATCCAAACGTTTTATACCATTTCAAGTAGTGTATATCATTGTTTTTTAGGAAAGAATTTGTCATGGTCTAAATTTTATTCCTTAATTTTTTATGATTTTTCCTTTATTAGGTTCAAATTATGATGTTGGGGTATAAGAAAAAAATTCACAACTCTTTAACCGTATGTCGTATCGAAACGTTTTATACCATTTCAAGTAGTGTCTATCATTGTTTCTTACGAAAAAATTTGTCATGGTCTAAATTTTATTCCTTAATTTTTTATGATTTTTGCTTTATTCGGTCCAAATGATGATGTTAAGGTATAAGAAAAAAATTCGCAACTTTTTAACAGAATGTCGTATCGAAACGTTTTATACCAATTCAAGTAGTGTATATCATTGTTTTTTAAGAAAAAAATTATTATGGTCTAAATTTTATTCGTGAATTTTTCATGATTTTTCCTTTATTAGGTTCAAATTATGATGTCGGGGTATAAGAAAAAAATTCGTAACTTTTTAACAGAATCTCATATCCAAACGTTTTATACCATTTCAAGTAGTGTATATCATTGTTTTTTAGGAAAGAATTCGTTATGGTCTAAATTTCATTCCTTAATTTTTTATGATTTTTCCTTTATTAGGTTCAAATTATGATGTTGGGGTATAAGAAAAAAATTCACAACTCTTTAACCGTATGTCGTATCGAAACGTTTTATACCATTTCAAGTAGTGTCTATCATTGTTTCTTACGAAAAAATTTGTCATGGTCTAAATTTTATTCCTTAATTTTTTATGATTTTTGCTTTATTCGGTCCAAATGATGATGTTAAGGTATAAGAAAAAAATTCGCAACTTTTTAACAGAATGTCGTATCGAAACGTTTTATACCAATTCAAGTAGTGTATATCATTGTTTTTTAAGAAAAAAATTATTATGGTCTAAATTTTATTCGTGAATTTTTCATGATTTTTCCTTTATTAGGTTCAAATTATGATGTCGGGGTATAAGAAAAAAATTCGTAACTTTTTAACAGAATCTCATATCCAAACGTTTTATACCATTTCAAGTAGTGTATATCATTGTTTTTTAGGAAAGAATTCGTTATGGTCTAAATTTCATTCCTTAATTTTTTATGATTTTTCCTTTATTAGGTTCAAATTATGATGTTGGGGTATAAGAAAAAAATTCACAACTCTTTAACCGTATGTCGTATCGAAACGTTTTATACCATTTCAAGTAGTGTCTATCATTGTTTTTTACGAAAAAATTTGTCATGGTCTAAATTTCATTCCTTAATTTTTCATGATTTTTGCTTTATTAGGTCCAAATGATAATGTTGAGGTATAGGGAAAAAATTCGTAACTTTTTAACAGAATCTCGTATTGAAACGTTTTATACCATTTCAAGTAGTGTATATCATTGTTTTTTAGAAAAAAATTTGTTATGGTCTAAATTTTGTTTCCTAATTTTTTATGATTATTTTTTCATTGCGAGGCGTTTAGCTTTTCCTTATTCTTCATGTGTTAATGTTTTTCTTTTCTTGCAGGTACAAAGATGGGAAGCCCTATCCGTGGCCGCTGATGGTCTCGCAGCTGATTCTCTACCCTGAAAGTGCCAACCAAACGGTCTACACCCAATTGGTGACGGAAGGCGATGCCGGCAACTATACTTGTCTCTTGAGGAACGACACCGTCGTCCATGCTCACACTATACAGTTAAAAGTGTTCGGTGAGTTGCGCAAATAGAAAAATTACCCCCACAGGTCGATGTGGGCGTCATTCTTGAACGAGGCTAGGCACTTTGCACCGGATGCGTGTAGGAAATTGCAATGTCGAGTTGAATTTTTCTTGTTTTGCGATATTTTTGCTTTGTAACGAAATGTGGGAACGGAGCTGTAACGTCGCACCTGTTCGGGATTGCGTCTTGGAATCGTAAATATTTATAATTGTGTAGTAATGGCAAATATCAATTAGATTAATTTTAATTAATTTAATTAACGTGTTAGATTCTATAGACTTTAACAAGCCATCGAGGAAACGACTTTAAAATTGAGAATAAAAGACTTTCTGCCTTTGAATGCCACCGATGAAGAATTAACTTTTTAGAAGTTTTTAATGAGTGACACATGAGTCAACTTGATTGTGAAGTTAGCGATTAGTGTTAGGGTTGGTCTTCAGAGAGGTGCGAGGACCTCCGGGATTCACCTGAAGGTTCTCGGGAAGGTACAAGAACCCCGTCGCTTGTCACCGACTTAAATTACAGTCATATTTCCCATGATATATGCAACAGCCGTGTAATTTTGCACGCCTGTCGATTTTGAATGTCTCATGTGTAAAGAGTTCCGCGAACGCTCGGCCAGTGTTTCGGATCCGTCACACTGTTAACCGCATTGTTGCAGTACCTGGATGTGGTGTTACCGTCGCCGCCCATAACGCAGAATGGGCATATTTCCATTTTGAAAAGTTCATAGGTCCGTTATCAACTTCAACTTACACACGAAGCTCTATCCATTACACTCAGCCTGCGGCGTGCGTCGGAATAAAAGAAGTGCTTTGTTGGCGGGATTCACCCCCGGGGTCGCAATCAAAGGAAGGGCGCATATCGCAAAACAATCATTTGGGGGTTTCGACCCCCAGAAAGTTTTGAGCCACAAGAAGAGGCTCTAAAGCGCAAAAATTATCACCATCGTTCGGGGGCTCCGAACCCTAGAAATTTTGTTGGAAGAGATAACTGGAGAGTGGAGGTTTGACCTAAAAAAATTTTGTTTCTGAAGATAACTCGGGACACCCGACCTTCCAACGTCGTTGATCTGCGCGCTGTTCGCCCGGCGCCTCCGCCATTTGCGACTATCGGGCCTGACGAGTGGCGTCGAATTTGCTAGCTTCCCCCAGCGACAGTACGCCGTAAAATTACGTTTTTTTTTCCATTGAAACAATTAGGCTTTCGCATGGCATGTGTGCGGGCAATTACCCTCGAACCGTTACCGCAAACCGGCAGCTTATGGAAAAATGGAAATATCGGCGTGCCCTCCTCCAGGTGTTCCCGTCACGGGGGCTTTTTTCCCGGAACGCGCACGCGACCCACTTCGGCAGGTGTCTCGTGTCCAACGTTTTCGCAAGACAACTTTCCACGCAACGGCCACACAGATCGTCCGGACATACAAAATCGGCCACTCGAGCGTCACTAAACACGAAAACTCCACAGGTCTGGAAGCAGGTCCGGAACCGACGACGGACGAGCCGCCGCTGACGCGTGACGTCCCGACGATTCCGGATTTTTGTTCGCGCCAAGCACCATTAACCGATTTATTCCGTGTTGTGCATTCGGTCGAAGAGGCGTTTTATCCGCCATTTCAATTCGTCGGACGTCATCCGATCATTGTAATAATCGAGCTTTGTTTCACGGAATTTCGCTGAATAAAAATCCCCGGCTTTCTCGCATTATTCCTCGTCGTCACAATGCGGACGCTGCGATGTCCGCTTGTGAGGTAAGGCCTGTTCCGCCAAATTCCCGGGACCGGACCGAATTGAAAACGCAAGATTTGCGAAGGGGGAGAATATCACAAAAGTGTCCTGCTGATGTTAAACCGAATTGAAAACACAAAGAGACCGAGAGGAAAAGTTTCGTGACTAGGCGACCAAAGCTCGATTTCCAAGATTATTTCAGTAAATTGAGAAAGATAACTGTCCCCCCTTCTCTTTTTTTCTGCGATTTCTTTTCTTTTCCGATGTTCTGCAAAATGGTTAATTTTTGCGAAGAGTGTTGCTTGCTTCTACTAAGTAGAACTCCACCAATTATGTGCAGGAGACATGCACATCAGCAATTTTTCGCTCTAGTGAGCTCTGTGACGCGCCAACCAGAAATAAGTCAATACCTGCACAAATTAAATAGAATCACGTCGCTTAACTAAAGACCACCCAATGGATCCGCCCAAACAGGTGATTAGATCACGCTTTTACCACCGTAAAATCAAATTGATTAGAATTTTTCAATTTAACAACTTCCAGCATTTTTTGGCGTCACCTCGCAATCTCCACTTAAATACGTTCTTCAATTTGGCTTTCTGACCCTTCAGTGAAGAACCTCAAAGACGTATCTTTTTGACCTTCCGGTCTTGCATCTATCTTACGTTGTTACCAAGAGACGTAATTTAGCTTTCTTACGTAAAGTGTGCATGGATTTATAACGTGAACGCCTGGAAACCGTTTTTACTTCGAATTCGATTATTTAACTAGAGTTACCCAATGTCTACATTGATCGCCAATATGAAATTGGCGTGTTTCACTGCGCCTGCATTTAGTTATGCTTCGTCGTTTAATCAGGCAATTCGCGGAACTTCCCAATGTTGGGAAGTTACACAGCACGAACTCGTTAGCTGGAAGTCATTAAAATTAACAAAGCAACAGGACGATTAGGAGAAGGCGAGGGCAATGCACGGGGGATGTGATAGTTTTCAACCCCCGATTTAGATCGGCAGCATCGCAATTCTTCAGATGGGAACTTTCAAAATTGAGACTTCGAGAAACTATTGATTTTCTCATATTTTGCCAATCTTTCATTCCCTACTAAATTAATGACGTTTCAAAGTCTTAGTCCTAATTCGGGAGTTTTGAGTTTCTCTGATGGTAATGGAATGGGATGTGTGCAAAAGAAGAGAAACACCTTATTACAACTTCAGTGTGAAAAGATGAAACTTCTGTAAGGAGCTTTCCATTGAGAGCACCCGAAAGGCTCAAAACGTAGCAATTTTGTTTGGTATTTTGGATGTGATATAGAAGAAAAGAAAAATGCAACAAGAAAAAAAAAGAAAGAACTATTATCTTTAGGTATACAGGGTGTCTCAGAACTCGCGCTCCAGGGAAATCAGGAGAAATCTCTAAAAAGGACAAACAAATAATCCTTAAGAAAAAAATTTCTAACTAGAATTGTTATTCAAAAAATTAACATCTTAGTTCGACCAATCAGAGCATAATACTATGCAACCTAGTAACAATTACGAGAAATTCACCTGGATAGCTTAAAATACTCTGATTGGTCGAATTAAGATGTTATTTTTTTGAATAACGATTCAAGTTAAAAAAAGGTCTTAGGGATTATTTATTTGTTCTTTTTGGAGATTTTTCCTGTTTTCTCTGAGGCGCGAGTTCTGGGACATTTTGTATAAGCCAGAAATAAAAAATTTCAACAATATAAAAAATTGAAATAGGCCAAATTTTTGTGGTGTTTCTAGCTCAATTTACTATTGATGATCTCTACCCGTATTCATCAACAATTAACACCCCATTGGCCCTATTTATTTTTGCGAACAAATATAATGTACACCAAATTAAACCATACATCCCTTGCACTGTCCACCAAAAATTTAATGAGCATCAAAAAATTTAAATGAAACCCAAATTATTATACATCAGAAAATGAGAACATCACCACTAAAATAACTATGCTGCGTATTGGTTTACCATTACTTACATTTTAATTTCTATATGTCTATCAATTTTACTAAATGTTCACCAAATTTAGAACGCTCAAGTTACGGGTCCATGCTGTACATAATAAATATTCGCGCTATTCATTTACATTTAGTGTTTCCCAAAAAAATTATTTGTGCGTCAAATAATTATATTATTACTCCAAAAATAAAATATGCTCGCGCATCTCTTCTTGCCGCTTGCGCTTCCAGACAAGAGGCACGCGAAAAAAGTTTTGTACAAGGTCAGTTCAGGGCCCTGTATTTTTTTTTAAAGCACGATTAGAAATTACCACTAAAAGAAGTTTTAGTTTTACATAATGCAAGCCAATTACAGCAAAGCATTTATATATTACGGAAATCAATATCTTTTTTTGTGCAAACCACTTCTATTTTTACTCTTATTTTCTTTGCCCTAGCACATCTACATCTATAATTTTGCATAAAATTATTTACCATTTGCACAACATTTTATTGCTTATGTATTTTTGATCAACAAATAGTATTTTTAACTGCTAAATAATGTAAGACACTGTTGAAAATTAAATATTTGGGTATTATGTTAGAATTAAACGCGGGATAAAATTTGGTGAACATTGAGTATTTATGGTCAACAAAAGTTATTTTGGCGAACAAAATATATAAAAGGCCAGCATTATGTCAATATTTGGTTGTCGCTTTAAGATTATGTATTTTCTCAATTTTGGTGAGCATTTAGTATTTTTGGGAAATGAAAGTATTTTTTTGTATGAAAATATTGGGTAAATTTGATGGGCTGTTAAATACGACCCTTTATTTTTTATTAGTTTATATCGGTGGGGTCGGGGGCCCTGCCGCAAAGTTACGCAAATTGTGGCCAATTGCGCTTCAAAGTGCTGCCGCCGTTTGGCACATATGAACGGTCGTTTAAATTGAACCGGAGTGTTTCCTGAAACCACTCATCACAATGAGCTTTCATCGCGATAGCGCCAAATTAAGCAAACATTCCTGCAACCAACCGCCGAACTGGCTAGACTTCCCAAAATTACAAAAATAGCAGCCACTCGAAACACGTGTTTGCAAAATGCGCCTCTTTTAATGATGGTCACTTTTAATGGCGTTGCAGGAACCAATTCGGTTCGAACGAAACGATCAAGCGTCGATTGATTTAAGATTCTAAGCGGCAAAACGTATAATAAATAAGCAATGATCTAATGTTGTAATTAATTATTTTACGTAGTTGCAATTAGGGGTTGTAGTAATTATTATTTTATCTTTTGCAGAAAAGATGCCGGATGATCCCAAGATCACATACGTCTCTCAAGATACCGAAGTGCCTCTGGGCCACCGTCTTCGGTTGTTCTGTGAAGCTTTTGCTGGTGAGTAATTTAAGGACTATTTAGCATTCGGTAATGGCATTAACGCGGTACGCGTCACGTAGATGTCAGATTAATTTTGCAGGACTTAATTATTGACGTCATTGCCCCACAGCTGCATTTTTTGCCGCAGTCAACACTTGGCGGGCAGATTTTGTTGCAGGAACCGTTAGGCCGGATCAACACTTGAACTCTCGCGATTGAGCTTTTTCAGTCTGCCAAATAATAAAGAGACAACCAAATTTGGTCCCAGCACCCCTCACAGTCGCCCGGTCCAAGAAAAATTGCCCCTTTAGAGCACTCCTTTTGTGCACTCACTGCTGGACCTCAGGGTCAAAGAAACGAAAAGTACCAGAAACTGAAATGATTAAATTACGCAAAATGGGACGTTTTGCATGAAAACTACCGATGACGTCCGGCAATGAGTTCCTGCAGGTCCTCTGGCGGCCGCTTCGTGACTGCTAATTGCTAATTCACTCCAGATTAGGCTGGTTCGGCACTGATTGGCCGGTTCCTGGTCGCCTTCGTACGGGATTCAATTGAGCTTCCATACAAATCGCGATTTCTCACGGCGGAGCCCATTCCGCCTCTCTTCCATTACGTTTAATTAACCCATGAGCGGAATTTCATCGAAAAATCCACTGTGGCCGACCATCGAGTGCGATCACCGAGAAGCGCACAGCACAATGACCACGGGTCCAAAGTGAACCAACAATAGGCGTGGTGAATTGCCGAAAGAGAAAAAAAAAAGATCACCGCAATCAAAAAACGGTTTTACATACAAAGTTCATTGCTGGATAGTTTGAGATGCGGTCGATGCATTAATACCGTCCCGTCTCATTAGGTAGCGTTCCTTTTTGTGAGAGATACCGGGAATGGTTGTTGCCAGTATTGTGAGGTAGATGATTGAATTTTTGCTTTTTGTTGCAGGTCGAGTTGACTTGCCCGACGCCTACAATGAAGCCGTATGGCGCAAGATGGACCGCAACGGGTCCTTGGACGAGGAGCCCCGCGTCCGGCAGGAGAAGAGCACCAGGTACAGTTGCGTCAAAAATTAACTGGTGGAGGTTGAAAGTGGGAATTGTTAATTGCAAAAGTATTGAAGAGCTGAAGGATGTGGATGTGGAAGGTGGAGAACCTTGATGAAAACTATAGTTTTGTCGTCAGATCTGGGATCTGCAAAAAAATTGCCTTCAGCGAATCTACAAAAGTACAATTTTTGCTAGAACTACGAAATGTGATCGTTTTACCGTCAGTAGTATAAGATGAGGGTTTCTGGCCCAGAGAAGGAGGAGTATCATTTCCTCACCACTTTTGTATATTGTGTTGCCTACCAGTTTGCTCAACTTACTAATTTTCATGTTCTAAACAACTTCTAAACAACTTTTAACCAAGCTGTTTAGAACATGTTTAAAGTTGTTTAGAACATAAAAAATAGTAAGTTGAGCAAACTGGTAGGCAACACAATATACAAAAGTGGGGGGATGATCCTCCTCTGGGACAGAAGCCCTCATCTTATACTACTACCGTCAAATATAAATCTGCAAGAATTCCAGTTTCTGTCAGATCTACAAGAAAAGTAATTTTCTCATTAATGTTAAAATTGCAGAAAAGATATCAGATCTGTAGAAAAACTAGTTTCTGTCCGTTCTGCAAAAAAACTAATTTCGTTACATCTACGAGAATCTCGATGATAACTGCAGTTTTGTCATCAGATGTACAGTCAGATCTGCAAAAATATAGTTTCAGTCAGATCTAGCAGAATAAAAATTTTGTTCGGATGTATTTAGAGTACAGTTTTTGCTAGAACTACAAAACTTAGTTTTATCGTTAAAATGCATCTGCAGAAAGCCAATTCCTGTCAGATCTGCAAGAAAAGTAATTTTGTCAGTAATGTTAGAACTACAGAAAATATGTCAGATCTAGAAGCGAACTAGTTTATGTCAAATCTACAAGAAATGCTACTTTGTTAGATCTACGACAAATATATTAGGTAGTGTCGTCAGATGAAAATTAGTTTTGGTCAGATCTTGGAAAAATATACCTAGTGCACTCATCAGATACAAAGCTACAAAAGAAAACTAGTTTCCATCAGATGTTACGTCAATAGAAAACTTATCTTAAAACTTCCCTAATGCTGAAGCAGCTGGTTGAGTTGGGTGATTCTCGGGTTTTCGTCAAAAGGGTGTTCAATTAGTTTAGGCGTGTTTCTCTTGAATTTAACGCTGAAGAGTGGTAATCCTCGTTGACATGTAATGTGTTGTATCTACTGTTATGATTTACACCCGTTATAATTACGGTTACGCCGGTTTAATTAAAACACTTTGTGGCGGCGCAATACTGTTCCTGGAAGCTTTTATCACAGAATAATGGACGAGGACGGCGAAGATCTTGTTGTCGTCAATAATTGCTAATTTACTTCTGAACCTCCTCATGTTCCTTATTACATGCCAAGCTTCATTCAAAGTATTTAAATTATCGGTAATTGTTGTTTTTCGAGCGACTGATTGCTAATTTTATGGCATTCTTCAACATCCTTTTAATCTACCCGAAGGAGGCGTCGTTACCAACAGATTTATTTCATCGTTTTCTGCATTAACAAGACGGTTAAGTACCTCCTAACCATAAAGTACTCTACCATCGACATTTCTTATTGTGCGTTATGATTTGTGTCTCTGCTCAATTTTTGCGGGAAATAAGTGCCAACAATCCTGAGGTTATCTTAGTGGACCAAAGTTTTTTTTGAAAAATCTCTACTCGAGAGTCTGTTGGGTGGGTTTCCGGATTGCGGACTGGTTGAGTGTCGACCTCATAAACGTCGCTTTACGACGCCGTCACTATCCTTCTTGCTGGAAGATATCAGTGGCAACAACAACAAAAGAACGAGGCGAAGAGACAATAAAGGGACAAGCGACGTTCTCACGATGAAGACCATCGCGCGCTACGTTTAACAACCGGTCTACCAGTGTTTTATTTCCTCCGTCGTGTTTTTGCCACCGACCAACCGCCATTATCGGCCTCATACCGGAATCGTTACCAATTACAAGTAATTATGGCGGTTTTTGCCGTACAGGTGGTCATGACTCGGTAAAGCGCGACGACCAAAGCCGGAAAAGTCGACGCGAGGCCGCGCAACTCCCAAGAGCTTTCCCGCGAACCTCCAAGTAACGGCAACAAAGAAACGCCGAAGACCGAAAGAGGGACACTCTACACTTTTTGGACCGGCCGGTAACGACAGGACTTCTTCCACGCGAAATGGTCAAAACTTCTTTCTTCGGAAGTCCTTCTTTCCTGAAACCGCGTAATGGCAGAAAGTTACAAAAACTGTAGTGGGATTCTAGAAAAAGCGATTGCGACCGAGTCGCTTCTAAGCAACCGAAAACGGTTGCTTTGGATAGATATCAGGCGAGTCGCAATGGATTTCCGTCGGTTAAACAGAGAGTTCCAAGAGGCTATCGCTTTTTTTGGTGCTCCGAAGGTGCATCCCTATGAATGGCATTGGTAGATGACGGCTTAGGGGCTCGATTTTCAGATATTTTTAGGTACAAGTGGAAGGGTTATAGCCTCCGGCACCCAAGTTTACCTGTTTTTGGTAGAAACCGTTTCTACAACTCCAAAAGTGCTGCTTTAAAAGCGATTCTTCGTATATTGCATATTTATCGTTATTTGAAGATTAACAAGGGGTTTTTAAATAATCTTTATCTTGTTCATAATATGTACCAATATTATTACTTTTGTAGGTAAAAAATAACAATTTTTATTTCCGAAACCACTTTTGAATGATCTCTAGATTATTTGAATTTCTTCTTCAAAACGTGCTTGCAAATTTTACAAAATCTTAATCTCGACAAACATTTTAATTATTTCCTTGAATAAACGTTATATCCCAGTCAACTTGGACATTTGTAATTACATTCAGAAAAAATATCTGTAAACAAAAGTCCTAGGTACAATCGTACCATAAAGTATGTTTCTATACAAAATAATATCCTCCACAAATTTTGTTACATTTATAATAATTTGTTGGATTCATAATATACAGTAGCTTACATTCTAACTCTGTCAGATTGAAACGCAAGTTTGAATCCATACGCATATCTCAATTTTAGTATAACAGAGTGTCCCGGAATAACTGTTACAAACTTGAGAGGCGGATATAAAATCAAAAAATTAAACGGCTTTTCTTAATAAACATGTTCTCGAAAACGGTTGATAACGGAGGAAGAGTTCTTGAAAATTGTCGTAACTCTTGACTCTTATGATCAATTTTTCCGAATGTTTGCACATGTACTACTGAATTAAGTTATCATGTATCGTTGGTATCCATTTTGATGAAAATCGCACGACACCGAAAAGTAGCCAATAGAAAAATAGAATTCGATGTCGTTTCTTATGCATGTTCCACTCGGGCTAATTAATACGTTTTAGAAATGCATTCGAAAAAATTTCCGGAAATAATCAATGCACTAGGAATATTATAAGTGACAATTGTTTAGTGTATTAAAGTACACGAGGTTTACGTTCACGATACCTAGGTTAGGTAGTTTGAAAACTTTTCACCTTAACAAATTGCTGAAAAATGATTGGTTTCGCATTTTTGAAAAGATCCTTCCCTAAACCCCTTCCCTCCAAAGCGACCGAAATCGTAAAGATAGCGACTCGATCGCAATCGCTTTTTCCAGGATCCCACTACTGGACTGGAAACTTCATCAATAGAAAGCGTTGAATCAAAGGTTGAATACCTCTCTTTACTTTGCTGGTTCGGGGTTCCTCTATTGGGGGCAACTCTTCCAAAAGGGTTTCAATTGATAAGACAAGGATGCGCAGTCTTCGGCGCAGTGTCAATTATTGGTTTTGGTTAGTCTTATTAAATCTACGTCAGGAGGGCCCCTTGGCTAATATTTCCCTGCAGTAGTTAGGCGCCGCTGGAGGCAGTTAGGTTAGATTTCACAGGGGTTGTTTGGCTATTTTAGCATTTTCGAACTGCAACCAATGAAATCTTCTGTTCAAACCCTGCTGGGGGCAGTTGGTTTAGTTTTTAAACTGTTGGTTAATTGATACCCAAACTTATGCATGATATTGGTCAGTCTTTGGTCGAAGATTCAGAGTTGCGGTGGTCGCTTTTAAATGGGAGGAACAAATATAATGTACACCAAATTAAACTATACATCTCTTGCACTGTCCACCAGAAAATTTAATGAGCATCAAAAAATCTAAATGAAACCCAAATTATTATACATCAGAAAATGAGAACATCACCACTAAAATAACTATGCTGCGTATTGTTTTACCATTGCTTACATTTTAAATTCTATATGTCTATCAATTTTACTAAATGTTTACCAAATTTAGAACGCTCAAGTTAAGCGTCCGTGCTGTACATAATAAATATTCGCGCTATCCATTTATATTTAGTGTTTCTCAAAAAAACTATTTGTGCGCCAAATAATTATTCTATTACTCCAAAAATGAAATATGCTCGCGCATCTCTCCTTGCCGCTTGCGCTTCCAGACAAGAGGCACGCGAAAAAGTTTTGTACAAGATCAGTTTAGGGCCCTGTAATTTTTTTTTAAAAGCACGATTAGAAATTACAACTAAAAGACGTTTTACGTTTTACATAATGCAAGCCAATTACAGCAAAGCATTTATATATTAGGGAAATCAATATCTATTTTTTGTGCAAACCACTTCTATTTTTACTCTTATTTTCCTTGCTCTAGCACATCTACATCTATAATTTTGCATAAAATTATTTACCATTTGCACAACATTTTATTGCTTGTGTATTTTTGATCAACAAATAGTATTTTTAACTGCTAAATAATATAAGACACTGTCGGAAATTAAATATCTGGGTATTATGTTAGAATTAAATGCGGAATAAAATTTGGTGAACATTTAGTATTTATGGTCAACAAAAGTTATTTTGGCGAACAAAATATATAAGAGGCCAGCATTATGTCAATATTTGGTTGTCGCTTTAAGATTATGTATTTTCTTAATTTTGGTGAGCATTTAGTATTTTTGGGAAATAAAAGTATTTTTTTGATGAAAATATTGGGTAAATTTGGTAGACTTACGACTCCTTTTAAATTACCAATTACCCCACAGGTGGCATTTATCCAAGTCGAATTAAGCACGCGCATTCCAGCTAAATCATTAAAATTAATTAAGGAAAGAGGGGTGAAAAATTGCGTGCTGGGTCGTTAACGAACCCATCTCGCCCGCCCGTTTCGAGTAAAAAAACAACTCCCAATGATGCTGGAATCTGTTCGAAATTGATCGCTTGGGGTAAATTGCGGCTATTAACGACCGTCACAGTAGGTTCGTACCTTGCTATTAAAACAATGCTCGCGTGACTAGTGAATCCTGAATCGTTTTTCAGCCGTAATTTAAAAGCAGTAATGAACTCATCGCTGAGTTGTAAATTTAACGACGGTTTTGGTGGATGGAAGTCGTTAAAGCTGCAGCCAACGCTCGAATTGGCCACAACCAACGATTAAACGCGTCTGTCTTGGTTATTACCCTTTTCTTAATCTTTCTTTTCTTTGCAGGGAAGACGGCCAAACTTTCGGGACCTATTTAGTGATAGACAACGTCAGAAAGGAGGATTATGGAGAGTACATCTGCAAAATCAGCAAGCCGGGCAAGAGCATCGAGCAACACGTCCACGTCAAAGAGAAAGGTATAATCTTTAAAAACTTCTGCTAGATTGCGGCTTAAATCTGCAACTAAATTATCGTAACAATATTATTGTTGCTTCTAATCCCTGAATTGTGACTAAAGTTGATTTTCTTACAGTTGAAGTGAAATACTTGAACCCCAACCCCGTCCCCGTTGGAAAAATGCTGCTCTGCATGTCCGCGATTCTCTTCCTCTGCGTGACTGCGTTGATTTTGAACCTCCAGTACGGGCTGCCTCTGCGAGTTCGTTTCAAGGACTCGTTCGGTCCTCTGGAGGAAAACGACGGAAAATCCAGCGACATTCTCGTATTATACTCTGAGAAAGACTCCGAAATCGCCTTGGGAGTCCTCTTACCCACCCTTCAAACCCGATACGGCTACAAATGCGTCGCGAGCGTCTACCCTCCGAACATCGGCAACTGTAAGTTGAACGTTTCGACCGGAAAGCAATTACTAAAAAATGTCTCGATTGATAGGGTTTAGCGAGTTGCAAAGAGAGGCGGAAAAGACTCGTCGAATTATCGCGGTGTTGTCGCCCGCCATCCTCAACGACAGCTGGGACACCACCGGGATCCTCCAAGTCATCAAACAGTTGCAAGCATTGGGACCCAAAGTGGCCTGTGTTACTTTGAAGGAGTTGCCGAGTTGCGTCAACGAAGTCAAAAACTCACAAGGGGAAACGTTGAATTTAGTTTTGAGGATGGTGCCTGTGGTGTACTGGGAAAGGTCCAGAGACGACAGGTTCTGGTTGTCGTTGCGTCTAAGACTGCCTCCGAAACGGGGGAATGAAACTTTAGATAATAGGAATCTGACACAGGGTGAAAATTCTTCAAGACTGACCAGTGGCTCCGAAGAGAGTCTGGATATTTTGTGTAAATAAATTATTGATTTTTTTTTTCTTAATTTAAAGCTGCGTTGAAATTATTTTATGATCTTAGTATTAGTTGTTTACTTGTTCCAGTATGTTATTCGAGTATATGCTTAATTTAAAATATTATTGTGATTTTCTCTAAATACGTTGTTTTATTTTCTAGTTTTTTTATGTAAGATAAATTTTTTTTCTTGAAATAAACCATTACAAGGCGTTTATTGATACTCATTTCTCCTCAATCTATCTATAATGTCAGCTGACTATATGCCTTTATTCACTTTTTTCAATGAAAGAATTTAGTATTATACAGAGTGTCCCTGAAAGGTAGTAATTTTCAGTAGAATCGGTTGAGGCAACTTTAAGTTATTAAAAAACATTTCTTCCCACCCGGAATAAAGTAAAAAAATGCCGATTCTAACATAAAGAAACTCGTTTCCATAATAACCGTCAGCCAACTTCATTTAGGTATCTGTCATTTATAACAATTATTTCTTCTCTAATTTATTATTATTATTAACTTAAACGGTTGGGAAGAAAGTTTTGTATGCATCTCTGGAATAAACATCGTTAATCCCTCGAATGAAAATGCCCTCGGCTTCGCCTCGTGCATTACTTACATTTGCGGGATTAAAATCGGTGTTTATTCCTTTGATACATAAATAACTATTCATCCCAACCGGGAATAAAGTGGTACTTTATTACCGGGGAATAAAGTAAAAAAAATGCCGATATAACATAAAGAAACTCGTTTCCATAATAACCGTCAGTCAACTTTATTTAGGTATCTGTCAATTATAACAATTATTTTTTCTCTAATTTATTATTATTATGAACTTAAACGGTTGGGAAGAAAGTTTTGTATGCATCTCTGGAATAAACATTTTCGGGATTAAAATCGGTGTTTGTTCCCTTGATACATGATACATGAATAACTATTTTTTGTCCATCTTTAAACCTTATCCGTAAATTATGTCCAATCGACTTATTTTGATTTAAGGAATCTGTAGTGAGTCTGTCCGGGCCTTTATGAGATATTCTGTATGTAAAAAAAAGAGTTCAGTCTTAGTCGACCTCTCGCAAGTGGACACCCGACCGAGAAAGACTTCCAGCTTTATCAAAATTCGAGTATACACGTTCCTGGATGCCTTGGGGATTTATACTTTACGCTTGCCTCTAGTTCTTTTTACAGAATCTGCTAAAATAAACTTTTTTCTGCCATTTTCATCAAAAAGGCGCTAAAACTCACGTAAAGTTCTATCTGTGGTTCTATCACAGGTTCTATAACACTAGTTCTATATGCTGTGGTTCTATATAGTTTTTGAAATTTAGTGAAATTTGAATATCAGCTATTGGCAACATTGACTGTGATAGGAAATTTTGATTTAATTTCGCGCATGTCCCACGTGCCAAGACCCATGTGCGTTGTGTTTTGAGGTTATGTTATGTTTATTTTGTATATTCCTCGTAAGGGTACGTGCACAACGGAGCTGTGATGATTGATGATAGCTGAGATACTAGCTTACTTTAAGCAGCGCTTATAGAATTGAACTGTATGATTCAATGGATGCGTGCAAGTCGAAGCAGCGATGATAGAGGACATAAGCGCTTGTAGCAGCGCTGGTAAAAATAAGAATTGAGCGGACCATTCTTCTGCGAGCTGTAGACGAGCGTGTCTCACAATACTACGACAAAATGAATATTGAAAACTTAATTGCAGAGATTTTTAAGCACCTTGTGCTTATTTAAGCACAAGACGAATTAAGTGCATTAATTTTAACTGGTAATAAAACTCTTCAAGACCAAAAACTTTTCTTAATATATTTTTTTTAAACGTTTAAGTTTTTGTGTTAAAATTATTTTAAAATCTTACACAATTTTCTTACACGCCACTGGAAGCAACGTCAAGACTTGTCAATTTGTAGGAAGAAAAAATGATTTTAAAAAATTCGATTTCAAAAAAATGGTAGGTCCTACATAGAAAAAAAATTTGTTTTGATGAGTTTTACCACTGGTTAAAATTAATGTACTTATTTTGCTTACACCCTGTATAGTGGAATGTTGCCGGCTCCATTCGTAAATATTTAAAAAATCGATCTGAATACTCCTTTAATTCTTGATATGGGTGATGAAATTCACTCAAAGTTTGCCGTCTTGCAGTTATGGGATGCACAGCATACTTTCTACGAGAAGATTGGAATTTTTTATTAAGAATGTACTAACTATCGAAAATTCGATATTGTTGCCATTTTACCAACAACTGACGCTGCATTATTGGTACTTATGATGAAGAATTAATTCTAGTTTTTCATTGGTTTTGTTGCAGTTTGCTGCTAGCAACATTGAAACAGATATATGCTGTTTCAATCCTGAAAATAAGATGCAACTGCGACGTAACATGAAACTATACAACCAGCTAATTGATAAAGGATATCACTCTGAAATTTCTTATGGACCTGCCATTGAAGACAGTACTAAGCGAAAATATGTCATACAAACAGCCCACTTGTATCATAGTTTGTTCAAATCAAGAAACATAATCATTTCCAGCTTTGCCACAAACCCTCTACTCATCAGGAGCCCTTATGACGTCATAAACTTGTATCCTTTTTAACTGAAAAGCAAAATTTGACGAATCCAGTAATTTATTATCAAATTAGGTTTTCGATATCAAATTGGGCTGAAATTTAAAGCCTCATGCGTATTTTTCTTAACTGAAAGTGTAGAGCTCACATTTTTGGCCTGAACGAACTTCAAATCAAAAATGCGATAGCGTATTGTGGTCGAGATTTTATTAATGCACGTAAGCCGCTTTCTTCCCTATTTTTGAAGCTATAACTTCTGTTTCAGTTGGACGAAAAAACGGTAAATCCGCCGCCATGTTTGTTGAAGTAAGCTAAATAATGAATCGGTAATAGTAATTGATGATGACACCTTGGATGTGGATGAAGAACCAGCGGTAAAGAAACTTAAAACGTAACTTTGTTTTTGTAATTAATATCACTTGTATATATTGCTGTATATAAATTTAAAAAAATGTGTAATTTGGAAAAAAATATATATTTTTGAAATAGACAATTTTTTGAGCAATTTCCCGAAGTTGGTCGTCAACCAAGAATAAAGTACAGATTTGTGAAAATTATCTATTGGTTGCCTGTAGAGTAAATCTACTACCAATGTTACTACTCTTCGGTTAATTTGAATTTGGCGCCATTTGTCATTTGGCCACCTGTCAACCAGGAAAGTTACTAATTTTAAGCCAAAAGTTCCCAGATTCTTTCCGCCTGCCCGTTCCCGTTTGTCAAGCGGTTACACGTGAAATTTACGTTAATTCTCCAACCCGCGTGTGACTAATTTGCTGGTAAGAGGCCACTGTCCCGTTTCCCCCGAGCCTGCACCCTCAAACTCGCATCTTTTGCTGCACCCCGCCATTTAGGGTTTTCCCTGAGCATTTTTTTAATTGACCTTATTCTTTTGAATTTGTCGAAACCGCGGCCAATAACCGCTTCAATTCAGGCGTAACGCGTGAAAGTCGATAAAAAAGTAATAGAAATTCGTTTTGTTAGGCTCCTTCCTGTTAAAACTAAGAAACGATGCCTTCCGATGCCAAGAAACGTGAGCAGCAGCGCAAAAAGGGGGCCGCAAAGGCGCGTCAAACCGGCAAGAAGATCCCCAGCAAGGGCGAGGAAGGTTCCCAAAACGGAGACTCGACTAGCCAAAACGGCTCGATCCCCTTAAGCGCTGAGGGTTTGTACCGCCAATATTTTTGTTTCGAAGGTTTGGTTGATTTTGGGTTTTAGAGGCACTTTGCGCGAAATTGGAGGCCGACGCGCGGTTGAACGCCGAAGCTCGAGCATGCACTGGTTCACTAGCCGTCCACCCCAAGTCCAGAGACATCAAAATTGCTAATTTTTCAATTACTTTCCACGGCTGTGAGATGTTGCAGGACGCTCTTCTCGAATTGAATTGCGGGCGACGGTACGGCTTACTCGGGCTTAACGGCAGCGGTAAGTTTGAGACTTCCCCAAATTTCCATTTAACTTTTCACGTACTCGCAGGCAAATCAACAATTTTGGCCGTGCTGGGAAATCGCGAAGTTCCTATCCCCGACCACATCGACATCTTTCATTTGACCCGAGAAATGCCGGCTTCTGACAAAAGTGCTCTACAATGCGTCATGGAGGTCGACGAGGAAAGAGTCCGGTTGGAAAAAATGGCCGATCAATTAGCTTCTTGCGAAGATGATGGTAACATTTGGTTGTTGTTAAAACAACAAAGTTTTAATTTGTAAATGTTTTGTTTAGAATCGCAAGAACAACTCATGGACGTTTATGAGCGTTTGGAGGAGATCTCCGCCGATACTGCTGAGGCACGTGCCGCTAACATTTTGAATGGTCTGGGTTTCACCCCCGAAATGCAAAACAAGAAAACCAAGGACTTCAGTGGAGGTTGGCGCATGCGGATAGCGCTGGCTCGCGCTCTATACGTCAAACCCCATTTGTTGCTGCTGGACGAGCCCACCAATCATTTGGATCTTGACGCTTGCGTGTGGCTCGAAGAGGAGCTCAAGCAGTAAGTTTTGGTCAACAGTTTTATTTTCAGAACCGGACCGCTGCAAACTGATTATCTTGAGTCGCTGATGATAGGCGACGGTGGCGCCTCCAACGGCCAGGTCAATTGTCTATAACAAAAAAATGTCAATTTTTTTACGCACAACTGAGTTAAAAAAAAAATTATTAATTAATCGTAAAACTGCTTTACAACTAGTGGGCTGTAAAACTACTTTTTATACAATCGTATCGAAATGGTACCA
Source organism: Schizotus pectinicornis (assembly GCA_951805265.1). Lineage (NCBI taxonomy): Eukaryota > Metazoa > Arthropoda > Insecta > Coleoptera > Pyrochroidae > Schizotus > Schizotus pectinicornis. Next base: position 11,505,353 of record OX638205.1, read on the forward strand.
TTTTGAATGTCATTTTCATGTTAAAATGACGTGTTTTTTTTTCACTATACTGTCACTTTTTCGCACTAGATACAAAATGTAAAATTAACAGACAAACACCTCAATTATCAATAAAATGTTGATTCTGTTATATCGCGTTTCCTAGGAAACGAAAAATTGTGCAACTAGATTATGCAGTAAGTATGTGCAATTTTATTCTTTCTTTTACATTTTTAACAATTTTGGCGATGATTGTATACAAAATCTTGTATGTAGTACGTTGCAAAATTCGTGTTTTTCGCACACGACGTGTTACCAAACTCGCTTCGCTCGTTTGGTAATATTCACGTCTTGGTGCGAAAAACACTTTCATTTTGCAACTTACTACATAAATAGCTATTACAACGAGGAGACCGTAAAGTTACTTTACAACTAGCAGGTCGTAAAACTAATTTACAACTATTTGGACTTAAAACTAATTTACAACTATTGGGTCGTAAAATTACTTCACAACAAGCGGGCCGTAAGATTACTTTATAACTAGCGGGCCGAAAACTACTGTAAAACTATTTTACCCTAAAACTATTTTACAACTAGCGGACTGTAGAATACTTTACAACTAGCAGACCGTACCGTAAAACTATTCTACAATTAGCGGGCCGTAAAACTGCTTTACAATTAGCGAATTGTACTGTAAAACTACTTTTTATACAATCGTATCGAAATAGTACCATTTCGAATGTCATTTTCATGTTGAAATGACGTGTTTTTTTTCACTACACCGTCACTTTTTTGCACTAGATACCAAATGTAAAATTAACAGACAAACGCTCAATTATCAATGAAATGTTGATTTTGTTATGTTGCATTTTTTAGGAAACGAAAAATTGTGTAACTAGATTATGCAGTAAGTATGTGCAATTTTATTCTTCTTTTTACATTTTTAACAATTCTGGTGACGATTGTTTAAAAAATCTTGTATGTAGTACGTTGCAAAATTCGTGTTTTTCGCACGCGACGTGTTACCAAACTCGCTGGTAATATTCACGTCTTGGTGCGAAAAATACTTTTATTTTGCAACTTACTACATAAATAGCTATTTTAACTACTGGGCCGTAAAACTGCTGTACAACTAGCAAACCGTACTGTAAAGCTACTTTGGAACAAGTGGACCGTAAAATGACTTGACAATTAGCGAATCGGACTGTAATAGTTATTTATGTATCAAGGAAATAAACACCGATTTTAATCCCGAGAATGTAAGTAATGCACGAGGCGAAGCCGAGGGCATTTTCATTCGAGGGATTAACGATGTTTATTCCAGAGATGCATACAAAACTTTCTTCCCAACCGTTTAAGTTAATAACAATAATAAATTAGAGAAGAAATTGTTATAATTGACAGATACCTAAATGAAGTTGGCTGACGGTTATTATGGAAACGAGTTTCTTTATGTTAGGAGCGGCATTTTTTTTACTTTATTCCCGGGTGGGAAGAATAGTTATTTATGTATTAAGGGAATAAACACCGATTTTAATCCCGAGAATGTAAGTAATGCACGAGGCGAAGTCGAGGGCATTTTCATTCGAGGGATTAACGATGTTTATTCCAGAGATGCATACAAAACTTTCTTCCCAACTGTTTAACTTAATAATAATAATAAATTAAAGAAGAAATAATTGTTATATTTGACAGATACCTAAATAAAGTGGGCTGACGGTTATTATGGAAACGAGTTTCTTTATGTTATATTGACATTTTTTTTACTTTATTCCCGGTTGGGAAGAAAACTACTTTACAATTAGCTGGTCGTAAAACGACTTTACAACTAGGCGCCTGTAAAACTACTGTACAACTAGCAGACCGTACCATAAAATTACTCTACAATTAGCGGGCCGTAAAACTATTTTACAACGGCTAACAGACTATACCGTAAAACTATTCTACATCTAGCGTACGATAAAATTACTTTACAGCCTGACGGCGCTTTTAGAATATTGTTAAACAATTAATTTATGTAGAGCAAATCATTCATTTTGCTCAGTTGTGCGTAAAATATTGTACATATCTCGGGCCGAAAAAAAGTTACATGAAACTTTGTTTGTGAGTGTAAACTTTTACTTTCGGCCCTCCGTGCGTAAATAACTGTAATGTTATTAAATTTTTTACCAAACGTATTCTAGCTACAAGAGGATCTTGGTGCTGATCTCTCACTCACAGGATTTCCTGAACGGGGTTTGTACGAATATCATCCACGTGAACAAGAAGCGACTCAAATATTACACAGGTAACTATGAAGCGTTTGTCCGGACTAGAATGGAACTGCTCGAGAACCAAATGAAGCAATACAACTGGGAGCAGGACCAGATCAATCACATGAAGGTAAACTTTTGTTGCTCTCAACGGTCGATTGCTAACTAAAATTTGTATCAACAGAACTATATAGCAAGATTCGGTCACGGCTCCGCCAAGCTCGCCAGACAGGCCCAGTCCAAGGAGAAAACTTTAGCCAAGATGGTGGCTGGCGGCTTAACCGAGAAGGTTGTCAGCGACAAAATCGTTACTTTTTATTTCCCGAGTTGCGGAACGATCCCGCCGCCGGTAATCATGGTGCAGAATGTGAGCTTCCGTTACAGCGACACCACGCCGTTGATCTACAAGAATCTGGAGTTTGGAATCGATTTGGACACTAGACTCGCTTTAGTAGGGCCGAACGGTGCCGGCAAGAGTACCCTGTTGAAACTTCTCTACGGAGACGTAAGTATTTTCAGTGAAACCCCCCCGTGAAATTTTAACAAAATTCGTTAATTAGTTGCACCCGACCGAGGGGATGATTAGGAAAAATTCTCATTTGAGAATCGCCCAGTACCATCAACATTTACACGAGCTTCTGGACTTGGATTTGTCACCTCTTGAATACATGATGAAATCGTTCCCTCAAGTCAAAGAGAAGGAAGAAATGCGCAAGATAATCGGGAGATACGGTTTGACGGGACGGCAACAGGTTTGCCCTATACGTCAACTTTCCGACGGTCAGAAATGCCGAGTGGTCTTCGCTTGGTTGGCGTGGCAAGCGCCCCATTTACTGTTGCTCGACGAACCCACCAATCACTTGGACATGGAAACAATTGACGCTCTCGCCGACGCCATTAACGATTTCGAAGGAGGAATGGTGCTAGTTAGTCACGATTTCCGACTGATCAGTCAGGTAATTAATTAATCGCCGACATCTTGTCGAGAAATTTGTTAATTATTTTTTTCTCAGGTTGCTAACGAAATTTGGATTTGCGAGAAGGGAACGGTGACCAAGTGGGAGCGGGGAATTTTAGAGTATAAAGAATATCTTAAGGCTAGAGTCTTGAAGGATAACGCCCAACGCAAATAACTCTAGGCCTGGATTATAGCGGAAATTATTTTTATTAGAAGTGAATTCGTAAACTTGTACAGTTCTAGTTGAAATTAATTTATTACTCAATTTAGAATAATTTGCGCATGATTTCGATTTATTAACTTTGTTTTATTAGCGGTGGCGATGAATTTTTTTTATCACGATTATGTCGTTTTGGCACTTTAAGGCAATTAAAAACTAAAATTTGATTACTCTGTATTTAATTATGTACCTTTTTTCAGTCGTCTATATTATATACTATTAGTCATCTTTTGTTTTTATCGCGGGCAAGGACCAAGGGCGAGGTACCAGTCGCTATAAACTTAGAATTAAATTTACAATACATTTAAAAAAAGATATGCAGATTTTAATGTCCCTAAGCCTACAGAGATGTGGAGTGACTACAAGCTAGTGTTGTAGTTGGCGTTCAACACATTTTGTATTTTGTTTGAGGCCTCTTGGGTGAGAGCAGCTTCCCTCAAGATCTGCAACGCAATAGTTGTTCAATTATTTTTTCCCCGGCTTTACTTACCATCATATGTCCATCCATTTCCGCCAAAGACCTGTCAATCCAATTGAAGGTTTTATCCCTGTGGCCACACTCGTACCTTGCGATCAAGGCTAAGTGACTGACGGCCAGAGTCAGCGCCCCCGCCCTTGCTTCCAGTAACCTGGGATCTAAAGGAGGATACATGCTGCGGACCATGTCGTCAACTTTACTAGAAATTCTCCTGGCGCTCTAAAACAGCGCAATTTTTAAACTTGCTGGAGCATTTGTTGATTGCACCTCGACAATTAGCGCTAATCCATTCCCCGAAGCTTGGGTAGTCCCCATCGCCAAAGCAGTCAGTCGTTCCGTTAAGAACCTGCAAGTTTTTAATATCGACAAACAATGCGGGATCAGTCCCGTGGCGTCATCAATCCATTGCTCGTCGGCCAAAATTTGTTCGAGATTCGGGTTGAGTCGCACCTCTCCCAGTTCCAACTCCGCTTTTTCCGGCTCAATCAACATAACTTCCGGTCTGAAAAATTTCGGAATTAGTCCAAATTGTTGGTGGGCGTATCGCCGTCAATTACCGCGATAATTCGTTTTGGCCATCTAAGTAAGTCGACTTGTAGTAGAGTCGTTGCCTTCGACATATCAAGATCAGTATGACGAAGGCACTCACGAAAATAGCGGACAGGACTCCAAAAGCTATCGCCGCCACCATTTCAGTGTAGTCGGGGGACATAATTGCGTTTCACCTGCGAACTGATTGCGAATTCAATCAAAAGTGCTAATTGAGGGTCCACAACGCTCACCTAAATATTTTAGACGCGCGTTGGATCGCATTTCAACACTTTAATCTCGGCGATTATTCGGAAATCTGGCGACTTTGGGACGGAAAATGGTCGAGGAAATCAATTTCGACCGCCTTAGCACCGGAACAAAGCGTACTTAAGCGACATGGATTCAATAGTACTTTCCGCGGTAGGCACAAACCGGTCATCGCAGCTTCGTTTGTTGTTAGGCGAGAGGTGGAGATTCATGGCCGGAGAGCCCCGCTCTAAATTCACGATGCGTTTAAGTTGAAGAAATTTGCATTAATCTCCAGGACCGGACTTAGTATTGTGAGTCTAAGGATTGGGTTTTTTGAGTGAGCCAGGACTGTTACAATCTATTTATTTAATGTTATTAATTTTATATACAGATTTTATACAGATAAATATCATCTAGATAAATGTTATTATACACAACTTAGACATCAAACTAATCTAGTTAAATATGTACGGACTGCCGCCTCGTGCTAAGAAGCTGAACGCATGGACAAGGCTAACCAACCAATTCGCTAATAATTGGTACATTACATGTTACTGTTCAACACTCAACAAAGACGTAGGAATATGCAGTCCGCATAACAGCCTCTAACATTAAATCATCAAATTGACAACTGATATGGCGTGTTCTCTACGCACCTAATTGACATATAGACATAGACTACAGTCAATGTGACCCTCGCAATTGCTACAACACAATCATACCGAATCCGGTCGCGTAGATCTCAATAAATAAACACAAGGAGAAAGAACACCGCTATGAGCTCGTCATTCGTTGTAAGCTAAGCAACACAGAATGACTATAGAACTATGCAACAATCGAACCGCCATTCACTTAAATCAGCTCCCACGCTACCAAAGTATAAAATGACTAGGAAACTAACTGAAATAGACAACGCGACTAAAAAACACGAAACCAGCGAGAATTTGCTTGTTTTTTTTTTAACTAGTTGCTAATAAATATGTACAATAACAAGAACAATAAATATCGTCTGCTTGTTAGTCGCGAGTTGTCTCTTTGTAACAAAAAAAAAAAAGAGTTAACAATAAGCTAGTTAAGCGTAACAAACAATGCTAAACAAGTTAATCTGAATGATTACCAGTGAACGGCAGCCGTTATAACTAGTATTTAAGCTTTGATAACAGTTGTGCGGTAGTGTTGTTGACTACGTCTAAAGCTCTTGTCTACATAAATTCCAAACAAAATCTCGACTTTTCTATGCACCATCATCTTGAAAAAACTGTCGTTCTAGCCACTGTAAACTTAATTAAGTATATTATATAAAAGAAAAAACAGAAGCGACTATTTGATCGGTCCCTGTGTTTAGCTGGAGACAAATGCCCAGCATTCGAGCGTTTTCACAACAAAATCGACTTTGGGCGTGAGCGGATCATTGCCGTACGTTTTGCAAGTTTCCGACCTGCCCAAATACAGATCTCCATCGAGCCACAATCCGAATTTGCCATCGCCAGCGCCGATGCTCAAGCTCTCGTTGTTGCCTTTGATGAAATACAAATTTTCACCGGTCCAATTGTATACTTGAAATTCCGGACTGAACCTGAACAACAACGATTCTCCAGTACCGTAGAAATGCTCGGACACTTGAAGAGCGCACGACGTTAAAGCACCAAAAACCTGCAAACAAACAAACAATTTCAGTTAATTCGAACGCAACAACAACAAAAAAAAACTTACGTTATTGTCGGTATCTTCAATGACGAGCAGAACGGGCGATTCAAGCTTGTACATTTTGCGATACATGGAGTTAAGGCTGAAGCCGTGTTGGCTGGTGCTGAACACTAACGTCCAGGCGTAACCTTCCGCCCTGGCCGGCAGATGGCGGCACAGAGCTTCTCGGTGGTAATCAGTCAGGATTTCGGTCGCTCCCACGAGATCGGGGGGCGTTAATTCCACATCTATGGAAGGCGCTGCCGACGAATAGAACGCCCGCCGATACTCCTCGGACATGGGCAGCACCTGTCGTTCGACGCAAGCGTTAAAAAGTTACACAAACAAAGAGGGACGACGTTAAGTCGGCACCGTTGACAAGAAATAGCCCCTTTACAGCCAACACCCGCAGTCCAAGCAATTTATCGTCGAAACGCAGTTAAAGCGATCGAGAAAGGTTTGGGTACTCAAGAACCGACCCAACGTGAGAAGTAAACAATTTGCGGAAAGTTTGACGTATTTAGGGGTATAAGCCACTGCTGGACAAAACCCCTGACGTGGCAGTCGACGCGAAAGAGAGACACCCAAGCCCAATTTGCTTCTATCTTAACACATTGAGGAAACGTCATTCTGTATTTTGACTTTTGAACAAATTCTATTTTAATATACAGGGTGAGTCAGCTAAAGTGAATCTACCGAAATATCTTTGTTATTAGTAAAATTGTCAGCTTTAATACATAATGCAATTAAATAGCTAAAATTGTTCCCAGTAGAGTTATTCAGAATGATAGATTGCGAGAACTGGGTGTGAATATCATTCTGGATGACCCTGTACTACTGATTCAACCTGACAGAAATTCCTTATACTTTTATTCAATTACAGAAGAACGACAAACTCAAGTAACCTTGCTTACTAGCTCAATACAAATATAGAAAACAAATTTTATCGCGACCATAAAATGCTGGGACTGTGATCATTATTCCCGTTATAGCACGTATTTACAACATGTTGTGAGGCACATGTAGAACGTTACAGAAGTGTTTACCCCATCACCGATTAGTTTCTCCATGATTGCTGAATTTAGTTTACGGCCACTTCGTCGATTCTCGTTCGCTCGAACGAAGATATAAAAGTAACAGTATTCTCACTGCCAAATTTTGTCGAGAGTGTGCCAAGCAACTTTCCACCAAAGACTACTCTATAATTTTCTAGTACTTTTCCATCTCGATTAGTGTGCCAAGACATCTATAGGGTCTAATCTAAAGTCTAAACACCAAACATCCAATCCATTCTAAGAAGCCACTACAGTGTATTTTGTATGTTCGGAGGTAACGTTAGTTACGACAATTTTTCAGATCAAGGAACATAAATCTCAACAACCTCCGCGTAACTACTTAGGAAAAATGACGCAACAATTCAAGATGGTTACGGGGAAGTTGTCGAGAGACAGACGAACATAGAAACAGTGTGGCATGTGTTGTGCAGGTGTCACGTCACCTCATCACTGCCGTCAGCCGACATAGTCTGCGTCTTGATGATGCTGTAGATCTTAGTGTAAGGGGCCTTGATCAGCTGCACTCAAATAACGAAAATTTCAGTATACCGTTGCCAACAACAACCAAAAAGTTAGTCAGCACTGATGGTAACAGCGCATGCGCAAAACTATCACTACTGCGCATGCGCAAATCACTTAAATCGTTTCATTTTTTTTTAAATTTAGGCGCTCGGCGTTCATTTCGCTTGTCATCGTCAACATTTGAACGAGCAAAAGGAGCGCCAATAGAAACGCAACGTATCGACAACTCACCTCCCAACTTTCTTTGGTGATATCTGTGAGTTCTCCATCTTGGCTGCCGTGCCGGCTGGCGGAAGGTGTCGGTTCTTCGCTCCACAATTCCGTGTCCATTTCTACCAAGGCGAAATTCCTGTGCTTAATCTGCAAACCCGTCAACAAACATTTTAATCGGCGACGCATCGGCGCAATTATTTCAGACACGCGGTGAAAGTGGCACAACGACTTGATACGCCTGACGAAAAGTTAAAACGCGAACAATCCGGTACGATTGTCAAACTGCATCGGATCGGCGAGACTCCCACCGATTTTCCGACGTCACAATCAATTTGGACGTTGCGCAACTTCAAGACGGCCTCCCACACCCACAACGATAAAAACAAAACACGTTTATTTAATAATAATAATATACGTTGAAGCGGCCAATTAATTTTTACCTGTTCTTCATTGAGTTCGCCGTACAAATGCGGCACCCAGGCTTGGATGAATTTGTAGAGTTCGTCGACCCGGTTGCGGGGCACGCTGAACCAGTATTCGGGGCGCATTTTCTTCTTGCCGTAGGACATCAAAGGGGTGGAACGCGGAATGGGTTTGTCCAAGGGTTTGCCCATGCGAAGACGCAAATAGAGCGGGGGATCCTCGCAGGACCGCGCTGGCCTCGGGATCAGCTCTAAAAAATTATCGACCGTTAAAACGAACCGCCATCGTTGTTATTGACGTATTTATCGCAAGGTGGAGTCGGGGTAGTGGTGATCGGTTTCATGCATTGTGAACCTACCAATGGAATCTAGGCCGAAATTGGGAGAGCGCACTGCAGCAATTAACAGACATGTAAATTAAACATTACTACATAGCACAACTACATCTACATTAATCTAACAAACTTTGTACTTATGGCTAATGAATTATGGATGTGTTTGCGACATACCATGAATCAAAATGAGTTAAGTGATTAATCGCCTACGGAGCAAAAAACGCCAATTAACGAAGGTAATTTATTTTTGGCCACTAGTGCAATGATGTATCGTTCGTGTTAATATTGTTGAGAGACCGGTAAACGACCGAATACTTACTATCGAACGAAACAAACAACTCTGGCATGTCCTCGACGGACACCATCGACCTGTAATCGAGCTTGGGCGCCGACACTTTTGTTTTCGAACTAGTTTCCGTTGGTTGTCTGATGAACGTCCCGACCGAAGACCTCCTGAAACCCATTTCAATCAGTCAAAAGAAAAACGTGATTACACACAAAATCGACGTTAACATTGTTGAAAACAATAAAACACATGCCTGGCCCGCCAACCAAAAAAAATTGTAATGTTTAAGCGTAAACAGTGTCTTCTAATGTTCGTTGTGTCTCGTGTACAACATTTAGTGCAAGCATCGGCACGTACCCGACGGCCCCGACTGTGGCGCCCACTTGCGCCCCCATAGCGCCAACTTGGGCTCCGACAGCGCCAACAGTGGCACCGACGGAGGCCCCCATCGCCCCCACCGACGCTCCAACCGCACCGACGGACGCCCCCACCGAACTGATAATGTTGGTCGGGAAAAAGCTCGAACTATCGGTGCGAGGAGAGTCGCTGAGAGGCGGACCGCTGCTGCCGGCCGAATGGGGACCTCCAGATCCACCGCTCTCCTCAGATGGCGTCTTGTTCAGGAACAATCCGGTACCGAAATCCACCAAATTGATGGGGGAACTGAGTAGCGTTAATCGTTAGTTAAAAGCAAACGCGCGAGCAATCGGCGGCTAACGTACCTTGAGAATACCTTCGAGAAAACGGAGGAGTGGTGGACGTCGGCGGCGGAGTGCGGGTGGTTCGGGATCTTCTCCTCTTCTTTGTCGCCGGCGAGGGTCTCCATCCACGACAGCGGATATGACAGTCTTTTTAACATCTGTTAAAAGAAAAGTTACTTTCGAAATTGCTTATAAAAGATTAATGATAGGTAATAAGTAGTATGATTGAGCCATAGTTCTAATAACTTTTTCTTTGTTACGTTGGTACTGTCTAGTAACTTTTTTAAAACCTAGTTACAGCTTGCAAAGGACCTTGAAAGACTTAAAAAGAGTATTGCCCTCTAAACTCAGCAAACCTGTTGTCGGACTGTTGTAACTTCTTTTATCAACTCTTTTATAGACACTTTGAAATCTCCTTAAAGCTGTTTCTAAGTCATTTTTAGGCTGTCGGTATTACAGGTCGTGTTCTTAACAATATCACTAAATTTCATAAAAGTTACTAAACAATGCCAACCCAACAAAAAAAAATAACTAGAACTGGCTCAACCAACTTACTATTTACCAACTACAGACCTTATTTTTTCTAGTGTCAGCCTTTTCAATATCCTCCTTAGCGTCAGAACAGCTCGTCGATAGAGGCGGCAGCCCGGCCTCGGCCTCAGAACTCGAGTCTAAACTGAACGAAACAGAATTGGTCTTTTTCCTCGCCGGACTGTGCGATTCCGTGGTGGTGATATTAGTTGGGGCAATGGTGATGGGGGGCACCCAATCTTTCGAAAGAACTATGTCAGCATCGCTGTATTGCTAAAAATCAGCCCCGAAAAATTATTGCAATTCCCGTCGAGCCGTCGAAAATAATTACTTTTTTCGGGTGCAAAGGAATCATGGGAGGAATGCTGGATTCCCTGATATCGATTCCGGAATCGTGACAGCTCTCCTTGACCAAACCGTCCTCCTCGTCGATTTGTTCTTCTTGGAAAGGCGACGAAGAAATCGCGGGTAATTCATCGGTGTCTATCGATTGTCGATCTCTCGACGGTATAGCCCAATGGTGGTCCAAAAGACTCTTCCGCCTCTCCTCGTGCGATCTTTGATCCGTATCCTCCAAATTAGTGGGGGTGACCAAATCTCTCTCGAAGGCTTTCGGGAACGCGTCACCTTCCCTCTCTGTACACGAACACACAGATTCAGCATCATCTCCAGCAACTACGACAACAAACAACCCATCTAAGTTACACGAGCAACACCGAATCGACAAACTCACCTAATTCCGGAAACGTCTCGTCTTTGACCATCAACGAATCAGGTTCGCCTCTCGATTCCGATTTCGGATAGTAGATTTCCGGTTTATCGCCCGTCGTATTCTCGACGCTATGTCCGACTCTCATGTGGGCGATGTCGTTGTAAATGGCCGCGTTGACGACGAACTCCATGGGAGCGATCACGCCGTACGCTTCCGGACCGTGTTCGATCACCAAAGGATCAGAAACGTTCGGATCGAACATCACCGCGTTGGGAGTGACCAAAAGAACACCACCGACGACACCTTGACCGTCGGTGATGTGCCGCACGTTGATCTTGAGAAAACGTTCGCGGAACACGGCAGATTCCCCCTCGAGGTCCGTCGAACTTTGGGTGCATGATGGAGTGCGGACGCGCTCCACGTGACCCGGTTTCGGGCTCACCGGTCTCAGGTTGTCCAATAATTCTGCAAGAACTACAATTAATTAACAACTCGACCGGGCAACTTTTTACGGGGGGAGAAAAACCTTTTTCTTCGGGAGGCAGGTCGTCATGAGAGTCTTCGACGGGCGTCGAGCCCTCCGACTCGTTATCGTCGCCTTCGCGAAGAGGCACGTACAGCTGTTGACCCGGAAAGATGTACGGGGTCGCTAGCCTATTTAATTTGGTCAGTTCTGAGGGTGTCGTGTCGAAGCGGGCAGCCACAGACGTCAGCGTGTCTCTATCGGCAACCTGCAAGAATTTGGCGTCACTTTTGTAGTTTTTGCAAGCGCGCCCTTAATTATAATTCGTTTTTAATGCAACGCCGAGAAATAATTAAAAGTAATATTTTACACAGTGCAACCCGTGACCTAGAATCCTGCATTTAATTCTAAAAAAAATAATCTAGGCGCGCCAAAAAATTTTTAGCTAATCGTTGGTATAATCTAAGCAAGAGCTTCCAATGTGGGGCTAATGTCAAGGTAAATATTTTCTCACAAATGCATTTAAAAAAATAAAAGGATGATAACTGTTAACGTGCTCACTTAACAATCTAATCGAGCTGAGCGTTTCATGTTTCTATCTATCTAGTTGTGGAAAATGGTGTAATATTTGCACACATTCTGGCATGCTTGTTCCGCGAAGTAGACATGTGTAGTTTTGAAAAAAGTTGAGAAAAACAATAAAATTCCGTTTTTCTTCGGCAGCACCAACACAAAAGAATTGACCGGCCTAATTACAATATTTTCGCATGAATGCCACACTGTAATTCCGAAACTAATTGCTTCTCCGCTATTGGTGCAACAAAACCGCATGCTTCATCGACTCACCCTGTAAGTCGTAGTGTTTTCTGGGGGTCCACTTTTCTTCTTTTCTGTTAAACTGTTGCTGGAACCGTCGAGATCTGCAAATAAAAAAAAAAGAAATTAGCAAAAGATAAAAAACTAATCAAGAAGAAAACGATAACCTCTGCCATCTGCGTAGAACAACACAACGTAATCGTCTTCGTCAACTTTAGTTATAAAAATCGCCGGCGTATGGCAAGAATCGGGAATATCCATATTGGCAACCGCATCCCAACGGATGCCACATGACGACTGACGTTTTTAGATAACAACAATAACGTCCTTGAGGTTTTAATGAAACTTCACCTGTTCACGGCGACCATTTTTAGCTGGGTACTCGTGCGATTTATTGGTTGCAGCACCACAAAACCCCGACGAACAATATGACGTAATGGAAGACATTGCGTCCCGCCCGAAGCCCCGCCAGCACGGACGTCAATGACTATTTTCGTTGCCGTTAATTAAGGGTGCGTGTTGACTTCGAGGAACATGATCGAGGAATTTTACCTCGTTCATTGGCGATTGTTAAATATCGCGCTTGGTCACGACCAGGAATGCCATAATTAATGAATGCGGAAACGGAGTCATAACAAAGATTTCATTTCCGCATTAATGCAACCATTTGTAATCGAATGGTGCCAACGGATGCATATTGAGGAGCAACTTCCGGCACTTTCGCGTCTGCCGCCACAGAAGTAGAACGCGGCAGTGGAGTTGGCGCGAGGGTAACCGATTATTTTGAAAGAGTTCAACGGTTTCGGCAAATTTGGGAACGACTGGATTTAATAACAAAAGAGTTGATCAAAATTGCCAAAATTTGCTCATTCAAAGTGAGGAAGAAAACATCCGGCTCGAAGGACCACTATTAATTAAATGAACTGTACAGCTCTTGAAACAACTGGAGAATAAACTTCTTGCCAAAGTTAGTACTTGTCGCGATTTAAGAAACTTTCCGACAAGAGTTTCTCGTTTGGTCCTTTGCCCTCCCCAAGTTTTTTTCGATCTTCGTACATTTTTTTTTAATAACTTAAAAACGCTTTAACCGATTTGACTGAGATTGTGTACATAAGTAGGTGCAAAGAAACCGCAATTATTAATGTGATTTTTATGACCTTAGATATTGCGTGAATCACCTGACTCATTGCAAGGTGAAATAAGCCATACTTTTTTAACAGTGGGCTGTAACGATGTAATTTTTCTTTCTAACAAAGGAGCATTAATTTCTATTGTAAATTTCCGTTGTAAATTTTTAATATCCTTAATGGTGTTCCCCTAAAAAATTTGAACTAGGTACCTAAAACAATAATAATTATTGGGGTAGATGTGGGTCCGCCGCAGCCTCTGACTAGCCTAATCAGAGAATCCTTCAATTATTTTACCAAAAAAGAATTTACAGTCTTAAGTTATCTATACAGGGTGATTTACGTAGCCCGTCCATTAGAAGTTTTTCAACTTCCAGTTGGATTAGAAATTTGAAATTTGGAAGGCAATTATTATCAGTCATGCTCATTCTATCTAAAATATTTTGAGCTCTCTAGCTATACAGGGTGTGCGAAAAGTCGGTATCAACTTTCTTATTTTAAATGGAAACGTACCATTTTTTCTACATGGTCTAATTGGTCTTCCAACTCTGAGTTCTTATAACATTTGTTATGTAAACTTATTTGACAATTTTTGACATTATGTTAATTTATGTGAAAAACAGGGTCGATGTGGTAGCTTACGAAAAAATTCGTATCTGGCAGACGGTTCAGAATTTATGAAAGCTAATTTGTAAAGTGCTTAGTTCAAAGTTCAGACTAACTTCTGATGTCTTAATGGTGGTTCCATTTTGTACCGTATGGGCGCAGACAATTTTCAAATATCGCACCCAAAAATGGTCAAAAAGTCATTTTTTTCAAATGGCACCTACAGATTTTTTTTACATCATTCGATAGAAAATTGTATTTTGGGATGAGTCACTTAAGCATTCCCTATACCCAACTTCATCCCCTATCAAATTAAAAATTAAAATCCAGAAATTCCATCAATCCTGCCAAGAGATTTTTTTAGTTTTTCAAATATGCCATGGAAACAAAAGACAATTGCAACATTTTAATTATGAAATGAGTATGTTACTAATTTTATAAAAAAAACAACAACAAAAACTACCAAGAACCATCTTAACAAAATTCTAATGTGGGTGTTCAATGTGAGCACCATTTTGATTACTACATACATTCTATTAATCCATTTTCAACAGATTGTGTACCTCTTTTAATTTCGTTGGGACCAAGACTGTCGAATGCTCTTATTATCTCCAGATCTTACCTCATTAGACTTTTATGTTTGGGGTCAAATAAAAGATTTAGTTTATACTTCACCACTTTGCAACATAAAGGAATTAAGCGGGAAAATAATAAAAGCATTTGACAGTCTTGACACCAACGAAATAAGAAGAGCTACACAATGATATAAAATGATAGAATGTAGTAATCAAAATGATGCTCACATTGAACATTTACATTAGAATTTTGTTAAGATGGTTCTTGATAGTTTTTGTTGTTGTTGTTTTATAAAATTAGTAAGATATTCATTTTATAATTAAATTGTTGCAATTGTCTTTTGTTTCTATGGCATACTTGAAAAACCAAAAAATCTTGTGCAAAATTGATGAAATTTCTGCATTTTAATTTTTAATTTGATAGGGGATGAAGTTAGGTATAGGGAATGCTTAAGTAACTCATCCCAAAATACAATTTTCTATCGAGTGGTGTAAAAAAAATTTGTAGGTGCCATTTGAAAAAAATGACTTCTTGACCATTTTTGGTTGCGATATTTGAAAATTGTCTGCGCCCATTTGGTACAAGATGGAACCACCATTAAGACATCAGAAGTTAGTCCGGACTTTGGACTAAGCACTTTACAAATTAGCTTTCATAAATTCTGAACCGTCTGCCAGATACGAATTTTTTCGTAAGCTACCACATCGACCCTTTTTTTCACATAAAGTAACATAATGTCAAAAATTGTCAAATAAGTTTACATAACAAATGTTATAAAAACTCAGAGTTGGAAGACCAATTAGACCATGTAGAAAAAATGGTACGTTTCTATTTAAAATAAGAAAGTTGATACCGACTTTTCGCACACCCTGTATAGCTAGAGAGCTCAAAATATTTTAGATAGAATGAGCATGACTGATAATGACTGCCTTCCAAGTTTCAATTTTTTAATCCAACTGGAAGTTGAAAAACTTCTAATGGACGGGCTACGTGAATCACCCTGTATTTCGTCCTAAATGTATTGGCGGACTTGTGGCCCCTACGACTCAAAATGGATGTGGTACTTTCATTATGGACCTCCTCTAAATTTTACAAAAAAGTAAAATCTTAAGTTATCAGTATTCTTATAATTAGCTCCACAGAGCTACGAACCACGAGAAGCTATAAAGATACCACCGGATCACCAGATGTAAACCCCTGCAATATTTTTATGAAGAGGACTTTAAAGAAAAGCCTCGTTAGTAACAGTAATGTTTAATATAAGAAGGTTAGGTTCGGAGTCTAATAAAAAATCATCCAGAATTTGTGCAATAGATGCATTTCTACCAGAAATAAATTTAGGCCATGGTGAAGACACTTTAATAATTTGTTTACGTTATGGCTTTTGACTTATCTTATTTTTTCCAGGTTATTATTAGTGCCTTGAACTGTTTCCCCCAGATAATGGCAAATTTTGTTTTATTTTTAAACTGATCCCTGCGTTACAAAAACTTAACTAGTGATTAGTCATTAAGTAGGTCATGTTAAAACAAGGCATTTAATAGCTTGAAAATTCCAAAGATGTAACTTAGTATTGTAACAGGAACTATGGTTTAAAAAAAAATGCAACTTGTATTACAGGATTAAAAAAATTACCTCGTTACATGAAATATTTTTTTGGAACCCTTAACCCCTACAATCTAAAAATACATTAAATAAAAAAAAATCGTGACGCCTCTTCCAATTCAACAATTATTGCAAAATCCAAAGAGGGTTAATAACAATCATTGTTAAGGAATAAAAAGTTCTGATCAAAGTTGTATCAAAAAAATTTTCTGCCTAAGCTCTGGTCCTAGCGCTGTCTTGTATAACGGCAAGGGTTAATTAGGCCAGACAAAACAGGCCAAACTGCTGCGATGCAATAATTTAAAAAAATATTGCTAGAAGGCTTTAACCGCCGGATAAATATGTCGTGGCGTCCGCCACGTATCGAACTCCCGACTCCTCTCTCTGCGCCACGGGTCATCTAATGTTACAGATGTGAACAAGTGACAAAATTGTTAGGAATGGGCGTTTGAGAGAAAAAGTGCTAAGGTCGACTGCAAAAAAATATGACGTGTTTGCAGTTAGATGACTGACGCAATATTCAGGGTCAGAAAATCACAAAGTGCCTCTTGTTTGTTAACGGGAAAAAGTTATATGGGTCAAAGTATTCTTAAATTATTAAAACAAATTTTTTTTGAGCAGCTTTAACAAACTTTCAAATTGCACCAAATCTCATTACCACTCAAAGAACCTGCGAGTAGCCCACACGTCTCAGGAACACCCACTTGAAAATTTACAGGTTCCCTATTTACCCCGGAGTAACGCGGGATCTCGTGAAAAAGTCTCCTCGGCGGTTTTAGGTGAAACTAGTGAACGTTCCCACATTAAAGATCTCGTTATTATTCAGCGGCTGTTTTGTAAGAATTCGCGATCAGAAGTTAACGAAGCTGCACGTTTCTAGAGTTGTTACATCAAACAATCATGTTATTGTGTGTGCAAGAAATTAAACAAATTGGGGTTTTTTGCGACACCGATCCCGTCGTTAACATCGTCAATAAATTGATTTTAATTGACGCTAACGCGACCTGCAACATTGAAACTAATGGTACCTGCAAATAAAAGCAAGACGTCAGGTGCAAATTTGACCTTTTTAACAAAACGGTGCCGTGTTTGACTTGGTGGACAACGACTCCATCACGCCGCGATATATTTTCAAACAAATAACCGGGCAAAAAGCTCCGGGCACCAATGAATGAGGAAACAACTTTTTTAATTATTGTGAGCTACGATGCCGAGTTTCATTCTGAACTATTTGATTCTTATGCAGTCGTTGGGATTATTGGCATAAAACTCAAGGACTTTATTAAGAGAAAAGACATTGCCAGTTCCAGCTCCAATATGCCATAATATGTAGAAACTACCAGTTGTCAGATTGTGTAACCAGTAGAATTTTTGAACCGACAACTTCTTACAGCATGTTGAACAATGTTGCAGATGCTGATTGAAGAGGGTCGTGCTCTGTTGTGGTTGGTCGGGCAAAATTTTTCACAATGTTGCAGATTGCTGGCCGAGGATGGTCGTGCGCTGTTGCTGGCGGTCGGGCGAAATCTTTCGTTTTATCTAAGTTAAATTTAATTTCGTGAACGGAAAACTCCTTGGCATGCAGCAGTATGGCACGGCGAGGCACACCCAAGACAAAGTCAAGGACAAAGTAACCCACGCAATTGACTAGGTGTCCCGACAAACAAACGGTATCCAAACAATTTAGTTACCTACCTACAGCAGCTGTAATTTGGACCTAAAATGCTTTCACCTTGCAACAATTTTTTAGAGAGTGCCATTGTCATCTCGCGGATCTATTTCTGAGAACGGCATGTGGGCGACGCAAATTAGAAACTTAGTAACAACCAAACGTTGCGCGAACGCCAAAGATCAAGATCAATAATTATTGATTTTCCAAAATCGTGTTGACTCACGAAGACCTTGACAAGGCTGTTTTCACGACGACGTGTTGTCGTTAACATTAATAAATAAACAAAAGCGTTTCACCTGAAACGGGCCGTCGAAGAAAAGTGTTGTTTTTTTTTTATTTCCATAAGATAAACGTCGATAAATCACAGTCGAGTCGTTTTTAAGTGCGAAACCCTCACGGCCGACCGGAGCAATAAAAGCGACAACGTCCGCAAAGGTGAAATTTACAACTCACCTCTATCGAGGTTCTTGTCCAATTGGCTGTCCACCTTGGCGCGTAGGGCCTCGAGGTCGAAGGGCGACGCTATCCCGTGGTCCACGCTCCTGCTCTTGCTCCTGCGACCACAAAACGACCATCAGTTAAAGAAAAAAAAAACCCGACGCGGTTCTGTTGCCAAACACAATTCCAAATTTCAATTTCCGCCTCGAAATTAGATCCATTCACAGAGAAATGGTTAAAAAGAAGGAAACTGCCGAATCATTTCTGAGATCTCTTCGAGGCGCCAATCTACTTTTTCACTTGGTTAATGGTGAGTCCGTTCGATCGGGTTTTTGCAACAAAACCAGAATGGATCGGTCTAGTTAGTCTAGTTAGGATAGGAAAAAGCTAGATACGTACCGGGTCCATGGCATGTTCTCTTTAGCAACCTTGCCGCCGTCTTGCGATGCCCTACGTGACCTGATTCAAGCAAAAACCAAAGATTCAAAAAAACATGCAAGCAAAGAAAACCGTGCGGTAATCAGAAACACCCCATGCACGATGAGATGTTTGGAATGAGCAGTCGAGCTTTCGTCGAGCGAAACTTTTCAATTTTTCATCTCGGCCGAGCGAAAGGAACGACCGGAACAATTTCCCGGGTTTTCATCAATTTAATTCCGTTGGAAACGCCAGTTCCAGGCGGCGCCCGCACTCGGAATTAGTCACTCGAATAAATTAAAGCCGCCGGTGGAGGTTTTATGAGCCAATAATCCCCGAGTAATAATTGTTGCGAGATGATAACAGCGCCGATTTTAACGACCGACATCGTTCCGAACCGGGGTCAATTCTCCGCCACCCCACGACAAACAGCGACAATCGACGTCGAGGGTGCAACGAACATATTGTAAACATGTTTTACGAGGTTCGCCAACTCCATAGATTAGATAGAAAATGCGGCAGTTATTGGTCGTTAGCCCGCGACCAAATCCGGCTACTGAAGCTGCGACGACAAATGGTGGAGGCGCCGGGTGAATTCGCGATACGAGAATAGCTCGAATGCAAGCGGCCCAACACAGATAGAGATTATAGCGAAACCTGCTTTACCATCCTTGAAACTAAAGTTTCGCTATTTTAAGAGTTGCCTAATTGATTTTGTCAATTTGCTTAGGTAACTTTTTATCTGTCAACTTAGATGTCAACTTAAAATGTAAAACTTTTTTGTAAATTTGGGTCATATCTAAATGTTCATTTTTAAGTTAAGTATGACAGTAATTAGATTAATCGGTCAGTCACTGTGGTTACTCCAGTTCTGAAAGCTCGTCACAGTGCATGGTTGTTTCGTTTCAAGTCACCTTCAGCATGTTCAAATTCATGAAAATAGCATCAAAAAAGAACCCTTAATAATTTCAGTCAAATCTATCTTATGCGTTTTTAGAGTTATTAAAAAATTCTAATTTTTTCGAGAAATTTGGAAGCATTATGCCGCTTTAACGAAGCATTCTTTAAAAATAAGTAAATTTCTTATTTTGATCCAATATCGAAATTGACCCCCGATTCGAGCGCCCTCCCTCCACCAGGCGGCAAAGCTTTCAAATTGTACTCGTACAATAAGCCCTGTATACATTTCGAATTATTTTCGTACAAAATTAACTACGGTACAAAAGCCTTAAACGGACATGACTGATTTTCGACTTTTTTCTGGCAATTCTGAGCTTTTTCTGGAAATTCCAATTTTTTTCTGACATTTTGACTTTAATCTGACAATTACAACTTTTTTCTGACAATTCCGATTTTCTTCTGGCAATTCCGGGAAATTCTGATTTTCTTCTGGCAATTTCAGATTAAACTCACAATTGCCAGATTAAAGTCGGAATTGCCCCATTAAAGTTAAAATTACTCGAAATTGTCAGATTAAAGTCGGAATTGCCAGAAGAAAGTCGCAATTGCCAAAAAAAGAGTTAAGAGAAAAAGTAAACAAAAAAAAGTTACTTTTTTACTCATGTCCGTTCAGAGCCTTCCTACTCCGGTCAAAAATTTCCCGCAACATTTTAAAACATTAAACGTACCGAAAGACGAGCTTTGATGCTGTGACCAAGAGAAAATTAGTATCAATTGACAAAATGAATATCCGACCGGAAGTCCCGTAATTGCGTTAATTTCGCTAAATTTAGCGCTAGCAAAGAACGAATTGATCAAGGGAACGGAAACTGTCCCGGTAATTTTCCCAGCCCGGCCATTCGATGGGAACGCGGTCCAGACTCCCACTTTTTGGTGATATCGAAAATAGCATTTCTGCACCAAAAGCTTCATTTAACGACACAATTCCAATCACAGTTTCCTGCGGCTCGCTGTCAACTGATGACCGCGCTTTGAAGTAGTATCTGCTGCAACGAAAGCTCGACAACAAACCAAATGCATTGTTGACATTAATAATTAGATGCGATATTATTAAAGTGGTGTAAATTGTGACAATAACAAAACGGGCCAACGTCATCGCTCGCTACCATTCTGGATTTCGGTAGTGTTGCGCAACAATATCCAAACAATGAAAGTTAAAACGCAAAATGCTGCGAGAACCCAAACCGCACCTATAAACAGTGTTGAACCACAACCGATTACGTCGGTTCCGGTGTAATCAGGATTTTATTAAAGTGCAAGGACGTTTCAGTTTAGTGCTCTATTAATTGCCCAAAATTAGCCAATGCACGCCTGAAATTTACATTTATAGCTGAAATTTCCCCAATCAACACCGGCGACCTCTGAGGCGATCAAACAGAAAAGATAACGTTTAATTATTTACGATCTTGCGTCGTCTCGTTTAAGACGCGATAAAAATATTATTGTTAATTAAAAAAATACTCCCTCACTTCGACCGTTTCTTGAGAGCTTTCGCTGGATTTCCTCATCAACCTTTTGGATTGTTACTTTTTAAAGGTCGATGTCGGCCGGCGGCCTTGTCGATCAATTACTTTTTGTAAAATTATTAAGTCATTATCTCTAATTGACCCCGTATATCGCAAGTTTTTGAGCTATTGATCGGTGACGCCGGCTCTTGTTCACTTCAACGAAATTATTCCAAGAATGTCGCGCCATCGAGTTTAAGTCGGATTCCCTTGGAAACTGCTAGACAAGTGGACAACCTTAGAAGTTCGCAAGGATACCTCAACATTGTTGTCTGCCCTCTTTTGCAAATTTTGAGAACAAACGCCTCCAAAACCTAATTTTAGCCTGCAATTGACGACTTCAAAACTGTGGTGGAAATTTCGCGAGATACGCGTCATCAACAATTGCTAATTTGGCGACATTCAGCTTGACAGCTGCTAATAGATTCAATAAAAATTGCAAGAGTCGAGTTTCGTCCAGTGTCAGGGGTGTCTCCAATTTATTAATAAATCGATTAATTAGAACGACCTAGAAACCGCTCCGATTTCTTGAACTTTTTGAAAACGTGCTACACTCAATTGTGTCTGTCGAGTAATCGGCGACGATTAATTTTGAAGAGGTGCCATTACGTCGCCGGACAATTCGAATCGTTGTTGTGTCGCCTTGTTTCCTAATTAGTGTCTAGTCTTGGCAATTCTGAACTCGACGATTACAGTTATTAGAGTCCTCTTAAAAATTCATGGCTCAAGCGATTTATCGCCGTTGATGCGCTGTTGAATTTCAATAACACGTAACCGGCTGCCACCTTTCACTCGGAAGCTCCAGCAAAAATTCGTTAAATGTCTCGGAAGCGACAAACAACGGCGCAAAGAGTCAATCAATTACCCATTGATCGACGCATAAATATTTAACGTTGAACGAAATTCTGTTTACCCATAGACTGAAAGCTGTTGATAAATCCACGAGTACAGTGGGTGGGAAGTGTCAAGTCAAATAACATAATAATTAAAAAATTCATACTGGCAAATGCGGAGAAAAAAACGACTTAATTAAGAAATGTGGCGTCGTAAGTTTGCCTCGCAAACGACTCAAAACGGGTTAAACCGCGCAAATTTATTAATTGAGCCTAATTTCGGTGTACTTGAACAAAATTTATTAAGCACTTCCGATTTTCGATGTAGGCGGCCTCAGCGAATTCATTTTTTTGGCTCTTGTTCACTACTATTTCAGTATTGTTGTATTTTCATCGTAAATCCAATCTCGTGGGTGGGATCGGGCCTCTAAAGTTAAAAACATCGGTATGTACACAAGCATTGGAATGATGACAACAAAATAGTAAATATTTAACCGTATTAATGACGCCACTGCTAAAGAATTGTGACGTTTCCGGGTGGAAAGGCAAAATTTTTGAAAAATTTTGAACCACCAAGTGATTTCTTTAAAAAATTGACAAGAATTTTGAAAGCTAGAGGAGGTTTTTAAACAATTTTCCAAAACTAAAGATCCTTTGAAAAATCTTTTGAACCTTTTTCCAAAACTAGAAGAAAAAAATTTTGGAAAATTGGAGAATTTTTGAAAATTTTTCCGAAACTAGAATTCGTCACTTCTTCGGCCTGTTCATGGAGTCTCCCCTAATCAAAAGGCAAACGGAACGTTTTTGAAACGCCTGGCCAAATATTGTCACGCTTCTCGACTGATTTACAGGCCTGATAACCTCAAACAATGAGATATACCAGGAACAACGTTGATATCGGCAACATTGTTGTTAATTAAATCTATTTTCGTGCGGAATTAACATAACAAAAACATTTTATTGAGAAGCGCTGGGGTATCGCGGCCATTATCAATACAATTATCGTGTTTACTTCAGAGTTCGTCTTGGCCTTAACACAATAACAGCACAATCAAAAAACGGGTGTTATAACGTTGTAAATTGGCTCGTTATCGGGACCGAATGGCATGTTAGCGTCCGATAGAGGTAATTACATATTCAGAAATGGTCACCAAAATCGCCAGACCGATTAAAATAACGAAACATATCAAACAAAGGTGCAACAAAACTTTTGGCTTTGTGGTTGGAGCCACCTGCCGAATTTCGAAAAGTTGAAAAAACCTACGCCACTAACTTTTCATAAATCACAGAAAGGTCAGGGTGTGATGCACATTGTACTCCACCCATCAAAGCTCAATTTTTTTTAGAAAATATTACAAGATTTTTCAATTTTTGGAATCTACATTAAGCGGATTCTACTAATTTTAAACCAATTCTTTATTTTATTCTTAAGCCAATTCAAAGCAGATCATTATCCAAAGTACAAGGCCATCACCAAATCATTGTTTTGTGAATAAAATTAGAAGTCATACGATTTTTAATAAATCCTTTACGAGAGAGTGGATTGTCGCGCCTATAGCGCTCCGTGTGCGCGACAAAGAACGCCACACTGATCTTCGATCTTAAATGCCACTATGAATGTTGTCAAGCGAGATTGAAGATGAGATTACAGGAGCATCTCGAAAACAATTAAAGTTTTGTGTGCGTGAGGATCATTTGAAGTGGGTACTTAGGTGTGATTAACCATAAATAAAGGCTACAATTTTGCCAATTGTCTTCTTCTCCTTGCTATTAATATGAGAAAGAAAATTGGTAAATGGTCCAAAAATGACGAAAAAAAGTTTTACATAACCAAAATTCGTTTTGTACCAGTCAAACAGTCTGATAAAGCCCACAGTGTAATAGTGTAAAAATGAAACGAGTAACCCCTTTTTTTAATTTTCAACAAGTCAGGCACCAAGAAAGGCAGCAACGTAGCTGCTGCGCGCCTTGAAGAACGTAGACGCCAGAAACATCAACTAAAGCTGTGCCAGAGAAAGATTTTTCCAGCTGTCACAGACAGTCCTCAGTCATGTGGGAACATAAAGAAAAGGAAGAAAAATGACAAAAAGTTTATGTACCAACTTACAGAATTATACAGAATCTTTGCCCATGTTGTACAAGTGTTTTATTTTTGAAAATAGGTTGCTTTCTTTTCTATCAAAGTATACTTAAGTACCTCGAGATCAAAAGATGGTACTAGAAGAGCTGATCTAAAATTTACACTTCGATGTTGTTTGCTTACTACTTAGCAGCATAGAAAAGCGTTGACAATGACGACTCATTTCTAGTCACGTGACAAGTATCAATTCATTAATTACTCATCTTCTATATAAGTTAAGAATTTGCACATTTGTCATTTGTTTATACATATTATCATGGATTGTTGTGTATTATTTATTGCGATTACAGCGTTTTTCCAAAACAAATATCATGCCATTGGCACTGCATGAACTCTATAGGTATATCGAATTGAAGAAACTAAGTAAATAATGGATAAGTTCTTCTTGCAGCAACCCCTTCAGTTTGGAGACTACCACATCTCTTCGAACTACTACGCAGTAAAAATTATGTGCTAAATTTTTGTTACAACTTTTATCGAGTCAATATTTGATAACTGAGGCCAAAAAGTTTCATTATTGCTCGCTAAAATTTTGACAGCTGATAAAAGCCGGTTTCGCCATGTTAACTTCCCTGATAACGGTTGGGTACTAATCAAAAACGTCGTAAATTTAGCAGCACTTTACAGTCCTATTTACAAGCACCCAAAGAGTTAACAGCGCGGTTTAATTGACATTTTCCGGTTTTATTCGAGTCGAGTCCAATCAAATTTCGTTCTTTATCAAAGTGGAAAACAATGAAGAAAAGACCGCGTGACTTTACACCCGTTTTTGCCGATACCCCCCAAATTCTTGGCAATGACACCAACAAAAAATTAATAAAACACGACGTTTAAGTTTTAGTAGCGACTTAAATAGTCCGGTCGAGTTTAAATAGCCAGATTGTTGTTATTCGTGTGGAAAACACATTTTCCAGACTTGCTAATAAGCTAAAATTAGCACTGAACAAGTATTTTAATCAGCACGATTGTAAACGAAATTGAGTTGTTGAGAAAATAACTCTAATAACAACTGTCACAGCTAATTCAAACAGTACTTTACGTAATTTGATTTAAGATGATGATGTGAGAATGATTGCTGACGGTCGCGCAAAAAGCGTGATGTCTACTAGCGACATCTGTACATACAGTTCCAGAAGCGTTTTTCAAAAATTTCGCAATTGTTGAACCAAAGTTTATCAAAATTTTGGACCATCTTTTAGTTTATAAGAACCCTTTTTCTTATGTGTTTAATGATTGAAGCCGCTGGTAAATAATTGCAGGTTAATATTGAGACATCCTGTATGTTGGTTATCTTGTTTTCTATTTTTAGCAAAAGTGCTGTAATTGTTTACGTTGGGAAACGTGACATACTTTGTGATTTAACTTGATTTTTTTCAATTCTCTTCAAAACCTCGACAGATAACCAAACTGCAAATTTTTAATCTCCCCTCACTCGACACCGGTTTTTTTTGGTTCTCGAAAAGTGCGTCAGGTGCTCCATACCCGACAAGCACGTACTAATGACAGTTTAAACAAAAAAAAAAAAAATTGCAACTTTCTCAAGCGCCCGTTACTTGTTACTTGCGTCAAACAATGCCGCCCAGCGGATGCAATGAGAGGCGGCCCCGCATCAGTATTGACAGTAGGTGCATACGAAATGAAAGTGGCCCCCCGTCAACATTCCGAAACGAAAACAGGAAGAAACTCCTGCCGCAACTGATGGGCGTTCCTCAAACTCGCCTCTTCAATACCTTGGCCATTGCTGTCCCCCGAAGATATTCCACCACGAAGGCCGTTTCTGCCTGGTTTCCGGCGGTGATCCGGGCTCCACGACGCCCTTCCGCCTTTTCCTCTCAAACTTTATGGCATGCCACGATTTCCTCCGGCTCTTCTTATCGCCGATCTCCGGCACCACCGTCACTTCTTCGTCGATGCTGGGCCAGGAGTCGTCGCGCCGATGCACGATGGCATCCTCGATCCAGGGGTCCTTCTCGTGGACCACCTGGAGGCCGACTTCCGGGTTGATCGTTTTCGTCCCCATCATTCACATCGCCACTCGGGGGGGTTGTGCAACGGAAACTTTCACAATCGCGTCGAAGCGGAACAATTATAAATAAATTGTTAGACCAAATTTCGAACTCGACGACCACTGGACGAAGAAACACACCGATTTGTCGGAGATGTCACCACTTCACTGTCGGTAATGGCGCTCTACTTTGACGGTGAGGACGGACGACGTCCTTCTGCTGACTATTTCCACGAGTTGTCGCGGTGCACTAACCTGCTGTGAACGAGCTGTTGCTGCTATCGTTTCGCTAGAGCTGCAGCCACTACTTTCACGACTCCCCAACACTCTCGACGGACGGCTACACAACGTCCCGATAGAAACATGCGAGATTATTTTTATCTGGCGTTGAACAGCAAATATGTCGACGAGTTTAACGCGAATCAACGGATTTCCAGCAGCACCGTGAACCAATTTCTACCATACGACCCGCCAGCTGCAGCGGTGGTAGAAGGCGAGAAAGATCCCGCAAAAATTGGCTCAAGGATGCAAATTCGATAATTACCTAAATACGTAACCCAGTTTTCGGCATCCGAGCAAATACCGCCTTTCTTGTTTACCTAGGGTTTTATTGGAACTTTCGAACGACCCAAGTGGCTGATTTATGAATGGCAACCAACGGTGTTCAGGACGTAACCTGCAACCCCCGAGGTAACAGCGGCGCAAACCGTTAATTCGCCATAAAAATAACTCACAAACAACTAACAAAAAATGACTAATAGCAGACCATCGACGATTTATTGGAGCATTAAGATTATTTATTTCACTCCAAACTAGTTGAGAGCGAAAATATTATTTCCTAGTTCTGTTCGTGGTCGTGGGTCCTGGAGAGTCCCGATCGGCGCTGCTTTAATTGATTTATTTGACTAATTTTTGTTTTTCTAATTTCAGGAAAATTTGTTTTGCAACATTCATAACTTCGGCCTCGCGTGCAGTCTCAAGTTAGTGATCTTTGGAATTCCCGGTAAAGTGAATCAACTGTTTGCCCAATGTTGACAAGGACGATTTTCTTACCTCAGAGGGATTCTCTCGAAATTTGAGTGTCGATCGATATCTCGATTTTTTCTGGAAGTATTAAAGGTACTCAAATTGCCGATTTCTATAGCCATAGAGAGTAAACACTTGATAAATTTATTCGCTATTTTGAAACTTGCGGGAAAAGTAGGTTATAATTAGAACCTAGTTTGTCCGAAAAACAACAATTTGCACCTACGTACGTAATTCACCTAATTCACTTCATGAGTCAGGGAGTTATCAAGCTCATTTACGGATATTTCATAACTTATCTAGCTTTTAGCCTCGGCCCTCTTTCGCACTGTTTATACCAATTCTACATATCTCCTCATTTCTCTGCCAAGAACATAATATAACATTTAATTTTCGCATTCACATTTGTCTATAGCTTCTATTTTTCAGCTGTTATAATTGTTATAGCTAGAGGTTGAACACGGAAAGAAGGTGGTCAGCGTGGCGCAGGGAAAGAACGTCTCAGATCCTGATAATCTATGGCTTGAGAGTCGATGGTTGAAATCCCGACCAGGGCACGGTTCACATTTTTCTTTGCTTAAACGCTTCTAACAGAACTTTTTCCCATCGTTTTTAAAAATAGAAACCTTTTTGTCGGTTTCTTGGTTCTCGGTTAAGAAAATGCTGCGCACTTAGTAGAATCTTGGCACTGTGCTATATTACGCGTATTTCTGTAGCTCTGAACTCTACAAAATTGAGATAATTTGGGCACTACCAGACCATTTCCATTCATGCCAAACATTTTATCCAGAATGCGAGCGAGCATACGAAGACTTCTAACTAAACGTCGCTCGAGTTAAAGTTCTGAACCAAAACCAATTTAACTTCGGTTATCTACGCAAAACGCATAATTAACATCACATTGCAGACTTCAACTATAAATGGTGATTGCAGCTATAAACAAAAATGGCTACAGCTATAACCATTTTTTTGGAAATAATTGAGGCGAGAAATGTTTGATAGTGAACGTTTTTATTTTCACAATTAATTAACATCAACAATATCTAAATTTTGCCAATTTTGCTCCTGGAAGAAGAATTCGGCTGATTGTTACTAACGCAATTGCCTCGTTCCGCCTCAGGCCCGAGTTAACTCCCAATTTATTACAATCGCAATCATATAGTTTATGTTTGTGTTGGGACCACATGGCCGACAAAGCCAATTAAAAAAATTTGCGCCTTATAAACAATACCCGAACCACACCGGCGATTGTGTATAATGTTGAGTGCGTCGAACTCCCAGGCCGTTATTACGTAAATTTTCTCTGGTTTTCGCGAAAAACCCTTCGACGTCATCGCCTCGCCGGAACTTTTTAATAAAACCCGGAGATAAATTTACGAAAATTTCAAAACAGCCGCCATTAATAAATCAGAAGCATCCGGTCGACGGTGGGCTTTGTATATCCTATTGCGTCCTCGCGTACAAACACGAAAATATTTTTAGACGATTTAAGATAAATCAAAAATAGATAAAAAGAGACGGAAGTGGCGAGTAAAAATAAAAGTTACATAGAGAAAAGTTGCAAGAAGGTTATGGTAATGGAAAAATCTCTTGTTGCCAAATGCACCTTAATTGTTATGAAGCTATAAAACGAGAACAGTAACGTCTACTTGATAGCGAGTAGCTTTAACTGCAGAAACGGCCATTAAGTGACAGTTAAAGCGACCAAATTATCCTGTTGCAACTTTAAAACATCTGCAAGCTATACTGAGTTTTTTTTTCAAAAAACCTGTTGGCGAACTTATCAAGTATATAAGCGCTCAAAGCGTTTTTGAACAAGGGAAATTTGTCTCGGCTTGATCGGCGATTATCTAACCCGCAATTAACTATTCTCAATTGACTAATTTGGCCGGCTCTTGGTGGCTTATTAAATTAATCGGCCTAGAGCTACAACTACTGTTTAATGAAACAGTTTAGATTCTGATTGAACAATGACTATTTTCCGATCAACGGGACGCTTGCAGGATTAAGTTGATACGTATGTACAGATACGTACCGCATCACATGAAACGATAATTCAAGCATTGTGAGACGACTTTATTGCACTATTGACGCGACTACCACGAGGAATTCCAAAATAGCAAAATATGATCATTTTATCTATAAAGTCCCAAGTGAGTCTTCTTATCCCGATTGGAATCATAAATTATAAATAAAGAGAAATTCCTGTCCATAATTAGGGCTTCTGGAGCGACCCCTCGATCAAGACGAAACTTGGGACAACGAAACAAAAAATTAGGTTATCGATGACAATTTTTTAATGGAACTTTCTAAAAATTTAAACAGTTGTTTATAATTTCTGTTATTTTCCTCCACTTATGAATGAGATACGATTCCATCAGGGATTTGTGAAAGGCTATTATTAGAAATCTCGATAAGATCTGGATGCAGATTTGAGATTTTTCGGTAAATGATAAAATAAATCCATCTATCGAAGCAGCATCTTCTCAACACCTGTGTATAGTTATTATAGTTTGGGAACCAATATAATGTACACCAAATTAAACCCTTGCACTGTCCACCAGAAAATTTAATGAGCATTAAAAAATCTAAATGAAACCCAAATTATTATACATCAGAAAATGAGAATATCACCACTAAAATAACTATGCTGCGTATTGTTTTACCATTGCTTACAATTTAAATTCTATATGTCTATCAATTTTACTAAATGTTCACCAAATTTAGAACGCTCAAGTTACGCGTCCGTGCTGTACATAATAAATATTCGCGCTATCAATTTATATTTAGTGTTTCTCAAAAAAACTATTTATGTGTCAAATAATTGTTCTATTACTCCAAAAATAAAATAT
Organism: Schizotus pectinicornis; assembly: GCA_951805265.1. Lineage (NCBI taxonomy): Eukaryota > Metazoa > Arthropoda > Insecta > Coleoptera > Pyrochroidae > Schizotus > Schizotus pectinicornis. Next base: position 11,535,524 of record OX638205.1, read on the forward strand.
GCTCGCGCATCTTTCCTTGCCGCTTGCGCTTCCAGACAAAAGGCGCGCGAAAAAAGTTTTGTACAAGGTCAGTAGAGCCCTGTAATTTTTTTTAAAGCACGATTAGAAATTACCACTAAAAGAAGTTTTACGTTTTACATAATGCAAGCCAATTACAGCAAAGCATTTATATATTACGGAAATCAATATCTTTTTTTGTGCAAACCACTTCTATTTTTACTCTTATTTTCCTTGCCCTAGCACATCTACATCTGTAATTTTGCATAAAATTATTTACCATTTGCACAATATTTTATTGCTTGTGTATTTTTGATCAACAAATAGTATTTTTAACTGCTAAATAATATAAGACACTGTCGAAAATTAAATATCTGGGTATTATGTTAGAATTAAATGCGGAATAAAATTTGGTGAACATTTAGTATTTATGGTCAACAAAAGTTATTTTGGCGAACAAAATATATAAGAGGCCAGCATTATGTCAATATTTGGTTGTCGCTTTAAGATTATGTATTTTCTTAATTTTGGTGGGCATTTAGTATTTTTGGGAAATGAAAGTATTTTTTTGTATGAAAATATTGGGTAAATTTGGTAGACTGTTAAATACGACCCATATAGTTTTTCAAGTCAGTATAGTTAGTTGAAAATAACCACACGTGGGTGAGGAATAAAAAGGGGAAGAATAGTTGTTGCCACAAACTAGAGATGGAAAGCTTGAAGGGGCGAAATTTCTATTAAATTTAACACTGTTCGGTGACGTCAGGATCGAGAAACTTTAGACATGACAGGAAGGTTCTTACTCATAAAAATAATTACGACGGCGTTTTATCAACACCTCGCATTAATAAAACGATAAACAAATTCTCGTGCCAATTCGATAAATGTACACCGTTAATTCCGCAAGGTTGCGGGGGTATGCGGCGAAATGACGTTCGGTTAATAAATCTTTGATTTGACGACCTCAACGTGTTGTGTGGGCATCGAAAAACAGTAAATATCTGGCCTGTATTCCCGAAAAAAGCTTTGAACTTGACCGTGAGATCGCAAACAGGAAGGAACTTTGGAAGCCATCTCAATTCTCGCCACCTGATGCCTGCGCCCGTTGACGTCCCGTTGTGAAGAACAAAAGGAATTCATTAGCATCTCGGGAATTAATGTTTTCAGGCCGAACAGGATTTCCGTCGTTAATCTCGAGTTGCGGCGGGAGCTGTCGCGTAAAGAACGACGGAATCACCACCAAAGATAGTCGGGCAAAGTTTCCGGCCCTTTCCCAGACTCCGGCAGCAACTCACTTAATCATGTTCCATGGAGCATAGAATAGACGACGACAAACTCTCGACGAAGGTGAAGATTATTGCTTATACGCTCCCACACGTTCGATTTGTTTCAATGCTGCAACCTTTGTCGCCAACAATGGTCCATTGAGGCTTCCAGTTTCCATCTGGGTCAATTTCATCGGTTACATAACGCAACAACGCCTCCGACGACGAATTTTCGCAATTAACTTTCGGCCGAAATCGACCAATAAATTCCACACACACACGACCGTTTAATTCACTCTTGATTGGGACAATGAGTTCTGCGTCAGAAGGCCGTCGTCGTCGTCGGCGGCGGCCTTTCGCGTCCTTGCCCCAGATCACTTATTTTTCTTCCTCTGCTCTTTTACCTGTCCCTTGCTCGTTCCGACCTCACCTGTACGTCGCAGCCATTCATCAAAGCTGGATTAAGCCGGGCCCGATGCCTTTTTATCGCGCCAATCGACCTCGCACTGATGTTCTTCGCCAGGGACGACCTCACAATTCGGCCGGGTGCCAGTTCCTCAATTAAATCTGCATGGAGGAAGGAAAGTGGGCCTGCTACAACGCCCCAAAGGTGAGGCCGGACTCCCGAACAGACGAACCTCCGGACCACCAGCGACATCCGGTTTAGCGTTAGTCCAGCTCCAGACGCCAAATTTAGATCTAAAACCTCCGGACTTACAGCCGCATCCGGTTTCAAGTTAGTCCCGATCGACAACCTCCGGACTCCAGGAAACCTTCGATTTCGAGCCACGACGTCACAATGGTGACTAAAATTTGAGTCCAGTGGCACCTTTCCAGTTAGACACAACAGATTTAGATTCGGTGACACAGCGAGAAGTTCTAGCAAGAAACTGGTAGAATTAAGAGTTAAGACGGATTTTTTGGTTCGGTCAATTAGGAGTGGAAGTGAAACCGAATTAAGACGATCCGGATGAGATGCCATCTTTTGACACTTGCAGGTGAACCGTGGGCCTTGGTGGATCCGAATTTGTTCCGCCGGATTATTAACGGTCGCATTGTGGCCGGCTTGAATAGCGCAAGTGAAGGCGATTAACTGGTACTTGCGACGAATGGGCCAATTACCGGCCAAAGTTACGGTCATTGTGGCGGTCTGAAATTAATCCGTCCGCTATCAGGCGACAATCGAACGCCTTGACTTTTTCGGTTATGCAACGATTTTCTTGAAAATAACCAAAAATTGCGCAACCCTGCATCATTTCGACGCCTTTCTCTGAAACCATCGCTGGCGATCATTTCCATCGACGCCGGCTAACTCCCCGTTTAAAACACCTTAATAATCACGCCACGTGACTTCGAACACGCACCAAATCGTTAATATTCTCATTGCTACACCGTCCATGCACAAATTTCGGTAATGTGGGACGTGGAAAAATAATAATTTTTCAGTAGTCATGGATGCGGGACCAAAAGTGCTAAGGCCACGGACGTCCGTCGTCAGCACGATTTACATTTGAAATTAAAAAAATTGCACAACTCGTCGTCTTTTCGATGACGCAACCAACGAAATGCAGTTGGATTACGTAACTAAGGTACCTATCGCTAATTAGCGGGCATTGGCCCTGCTTTCGTCCATCGCAGGAAACGGTTTCTGTAATCACCTGCAGCAACAGCCAAATTCACGACCAGCTATTGTTTCAAACATTGCGGCATGGCCCATTAATAACTGGATTAATTAAGCCGAGACAGTGGCGGCCCGTAATTTTGTTCAGACTATTAACAGCACAATAAAATATTTAATATAAAATGGAAAAAATAATAAAAATATTGGAAAAAAAAATTTTAGGCGGCCAAGAATCGTAAGTAAACGCAAGCTTTCACTAAAATCCCCAAACGTCAACGAAGAGGTTATTTTACGAGAAATTCAGGACCACTGGTTTCTTGAACGATAATTAAAGTCAATTTATTGTCATCGGCGCGTCAAGATTTGACGTAGAACCCTCAGCAACAGATCAACAAGATCAATATCGATATTTTGACTTGCACAAACGTAAAACATGATGAATGGCCATCAATTGAGATGATAACCAATTAATTAGTTAAGTTCGTACTTACAAAGTATCGATTTTGTTGATCAGTTGCTAAAATTTCTACGTCAAATCTCAACGCGCCGTTGACAATGAATAAACTTAAATGCCGGACATATAATGTAGCTAGGAAATAGTAGCAATAATTTTTTTTATTGTAGTTTTAACAAAATCTGAACGGTTCGAACAAGATTGGGACAATATTACACTTAAGGTTTGGATTCAAGACAAGGATGCAAGATAGGCGCATCCTTGTCGCTCCCAATGGGCGGTATACCGATGTCAGTCCATGACTGCGTTAACGCGACGATGTACCCCTCACGTTGTGTTTCTGACTCTACAGATGGCGCTGCTTCTTGGCCCAAAATAATTTATGACACAACCCCATGGAAAAGAAGATTTACTGGGTCCTAATCGGCAATAAACTTTGGTCGACTACCTTCCGTGAAAAGGTTCTCTTATCACAATACATGCCATCTGGTAACTGCCACGAGGCCTGTGACAAGGTTGTCGGCGAGTTGGTTTTCGAAATTTACGTCTACAGACAGACGTTCACCGAGTTATTGCTCCTGAAAGATGCGCATTATGTACTTCGCGCATGGAGACAAAAGACTTCAAAGATAGAGCACTCGAGGGTTGCTGGTAAGGTAGACGCATGGGATAGTGGCTGAAAGTGGACGGTCGAGGTCGTAGGTTCGGTTCTTGGCCCAGGACAAGGATTTTTTTCCATTTTTTTTAGAGGCACCCGAAAAAGTTTTGTACAAGGTCAGTTCTGGGCCCTGTAATTTTTTTTTAAAAGCACGATTAGAAATTACCACTAAAAGAAGTTTTACGTTTTACATAATGCGGTCATTGTTTACTTTACCCACTTCTGGATTTTCAAAAAGCCAATTACAGCAAAGCATTCCTTAACATTTATATATTACGGAAATCAATATATTTTTTTGTGCAAACCACTTCTGTTTTTACTCTTATTTTCTTTGCCTTAGCACATCTACATCTCAAAAACCAAGAAGTGGACATTGTAAACAATCACCCATAATGCGCATGTTTCAGGAGCAAGAGCTCCGTGGAACGTTTGTCTCTTACAACCTTGTCCGCGGCGTCCTTTATAGAGACCTATGTCCTATAGCGATTCCACAATCGCTGGATGCCCGATGGGCTCACACCAACATCTCTTGCAACTTGCCGAATGGAAGTTCCATTTTCAATTAGAGCAACAACGCGTGCAATTTCCACCTCATTGAGATACCTCATTTTGATATTAATACTGGTTAGATGACATTTAATGTCAGTTTTGAGTAAGACAATCAACAAAGAGTCGCATTACATTCACTTTGATTTTTGTAGTTTTATTAATTTTCTGTTCAAGTCTTTAGAAGAAAGGATTGGTTGAATGTTGCTGCAATTGTTTCTTAGGAATATTAGATGACGGAAACATTATTGAATAATAAAGACGTTTCCATTATTGGTACAGACCAACTCCAACTAACACTGAGAAAAGCTGTTGTTTCAAAAAGACGTAGTTTTTGTCTTTCTTAGGAATGTGACCAACTAACCCTTAAAACAACACACAATTATTACTTTCAAGTTCAAGAGCAATTGAGGATCACTAATGCAGTGAAATGTTATTTTATTGGGTACAATGAGTTTGAGGAAAATAATCTATTTATCAAAGAATCTCCATGCCGATTTTGTTTTCTTCATTACCACCGTAACCGCCGGACAACGAAAATAAACTATTATGTTTGTCGTGGTTGCTTTCGTTCCCCATCATTTCAGTTTATTTATGGTACATTAGCAAAGTAACAGATAAGGGATCATAAAACTGACCGCAAGTGCACCCCTGATCGACGGTGACAGGTCCGTGACAGCTCAAACTTTGAAGCGCCACGTGGTGGTTCTACACCGAACTAAATTTAACATGGCAAGCATAGGACCGTTGGTTGTCGATTAAGATAGACAGTAGACTAATTAACTTTTCTTAAAATTTCTTTAACTTTTGTTAATAGCGCTTTAAAATCTAGCTATTAACATATAACCGCATAGAAAAAAATAATGGCAACGTTGATTAATTAATCATAAAATCAAAATTTCAAACTTTAGCCGGATTTTGAGCTCGTTATTTTTTAGATTACAATTTTTTGTATACAAGGAAATAATCAAGTCCTCAATATCTTCGGTTGTAATCGCGATATAACGATCAAAAGATTGCTGCAGAGGTATTCTAAATTAACTATTACCACTTTGTTAATTGAGGTGCATACTTCAATTTTACGGTAGTATGTAACTGAAAGATTCCTTTATAATATTTAATAAAATGTATTTTTCTAACGCCATAAGTTTTCATACTACAGTGGTATAAAGTCGAGCAAAATTTGGCAAAATGTCTCCTTCGCCACCTTAAAGCAAGTTCCAAAACTGGAGCGATTTTCAGGATTTTTTTTTTGTTTGAAAGATGTTTGAAAGAATGCTATTGGTTGGGCATTTGATCCTCTTTGAAATGGCTTCAGAACAAAATAAAATTCAGCTAGAATTTTAGTGATAAGTCGAAGATCAAATTCAAATGACTGTATTTTTAAAGGGGAACAAGTATAATGTAGGTACACCAAATTAATTCATACATCCCTGGCAGTGTCCACCAAAAAATTTAATGAACATCAAAAAATCTTAATGGAACCCAAATATACTAAATGTTCACCAAATTTAGAACGCTCAAAAAAACTACTTGTGTGTCAAATTACTCCAAAAATTAAATATGCTGGCGCATCTCAATGAAATATGCTCGCGCATCTCTCCTTGCCGCTTGCGCTTCCAGACAAGAATCACGCGAAAAAAAGTTTGGTACAGGGTCAGTTCAGGGCCATGTATTTTTTTTTTAAAAGCACGATTAGAAATTACCACTGAAAGAACTTTTACGTCTTACATAATGCGGTCATTGTTTACTTGACCGACTTCTGGATTTTCAAAAAACCAATTACAGCAAAGCATTTATATATTATAGAAATCAATATTTTTTTGTGCAAATCACTTCTATTTTTACTCTTATTTTCCTTGCCCTAGCACATCTACATCTATAATTTTGCATAAAATTATTTACCATTTGCACAACATTTTATTGCTTGTGTATTTTTGATCAACAAATAGTGTTTTTAACTGCTAAATAATATAAGACACTGTCGAAAATTAAATATCTGGGTATTATGTTAGAATTAAATGCGGAATAGAATTTGGTGAACATTTAGTATTTATGGTCAACAAAAGTTATTTTGGCGAACAAAATATATAAGAGGCCAGCATTATGTCAATATTTGGTTGTCGCTTTAAGATTATGTATTTTCTTAATTTTGGTGAGCATTTAGTATTTTTGGAAAATAAAAGTATTTTTTTGTATGAAAATATTGGGTAAATTTGGTAGACTGTTAAATACAACCCATTTTAAAGGTACTCGACCGATCGACTTCAAAAATAGAACCCCTCCGCGGCTGACGCTTACAGATTCTAAAAATCGAAAAAAATCCTGAAAATTCGCTTTAGTTTTGAAGCCTGACTCAACGCAACCATGGACTGACATAGGTATACCGCCAATTGGGTAACATTGTCAGCACTGTTTTGGGTGTCGCAATAGTTTTATTATAGAACCAAAGGTGAAAAACATAATGACATCATGACGTATCACATTTACATAAGAAATACGTAGAAGTTACACAAACATAAACTGTTATATTACTTACTTATGTATTTCTTATGCATGCGGTGTTGACTCGTAGCCGTGGATAGAGCGATACGTGCTACGTTAGAAGATTAATTTATTATCAGCCATTACTTTTGTTGTTGGTAAGAAGCAAAAAGAAAATGTCAAAAAATCCTGCTCTCAAACTAAAAACGCAAAATATCCTCGTAAAAATTAGATAAAGTTAAAATTTTCTCAACTTTATATAGGTACAGGGTGTTTCCTAAAAAACCCCTTAAGCCGTAAACTCTATTATTGTCCAACTTCCCCAAATAAAAAACTTTAGGAAACTATTCCTTAAACACTACAATGTGGCCCCAATCGTGATTTTTTGGCTATCTAGCAATGTTCAATTTTTTTTTCTGAATGCAATTAATAAATCTGATGTAGATATTCTCCGTGACCTTCACAAAACTATTCTCCATCAAGGTATAATTAAGAGTCGAACTAAATAGCTTCTAACCAGCCGAGATCTTCGGCTCGCAACGGACAAAATGGAAGGTAGCCGTTCAGGTGATTTAAGGTCGTAACCCACATACGGCAAGACCGACGATCGCAGAAGAGGCGAGAATTCCACAATAGCGCAATTAAATAATCAGGGCGCTGAACCCTCGATGCAAGAAGTGTTTATGCATTAATGTAAATATTTAATCGGCTCACTTTCCAACAAACGAAAGAGGGACTTAGTTGCCTTCTACCAACAGCGAACACTCGGTCTTGTTACTTGGTTTTCAGTTAAATTACGATAGTGCCCCTCAACGTAACTTAAAGTAACTAGGTCACGAGATACTCGTGGTTTAAGTGTTGTTCGGCGAGCTCTGCGCGTCATTAGAATGGGATTAGAGAACGTATAAGGCGAAGAAGTGACGAAACGAACTAAATTCATTGCGAAATGTTAGGAAACAGAAAAAAATATCGGAAGTTACAGTCACGAATTCGACGTAACGCTCAAAAGTCTCGCATTGTAGGTAGATAGCGGTTGTTGAAGATTTCGCCTAATACGTCAAAGTGCAAATTGCGACGCCCGGCACGTTGATCTGCACCACTACGCCGGCATTATTTACGTCCTTTGCCATCAACGACGCGTTCGACTTTGCTTCCGTTCACGTTTATGGAAATCGCGATTTGCAATTCAACGAGAAAATGTGACCGGACTTGCGACTAACGTTAAGAACGGCAAAGCAAAAGAATCCGACGGAGCGTGGCGATGACGTGTTGATAACCGAGAAACTTATCGCAAGAATCCGTTGCCAATTTGGCGTTGGATTTCATCAAATGTCATCTGACGCCGCAACAGTTAGGACGCAACAGCACAATTGGCGGAGGCGCCGGGAGAATCGCCCGGTCGCGGCGACTCCCGAACGCAAATGGCGGAGGCGCCGGGAGAACTCTCAATTACGCCCGTGAATTTACATTCGATCAAGACGACGTAATTAAAAGTACAAGTTGTTCGTTCAGAAGCTTCCAACGTTAATTAATTGAAAGTTAGTTGCGCGACGGCATTTTCGGTTGGGAGGCTGCTACGGTCAAGGCGCGTCCTCAAACCTTTGTTTTCAACACCGGAAACGGACTTGAACTACCATCCTTGACTTTTTCGTCTCCCGCGTATTTCCTTGCTAGTTTTGCCACAATTTGTGTTTTCCAGTGCCGCTCGAGAGGACGGTGTGCGTCATTAAAAAAAACGAATCGTTTAGGAGGCGAATAACGACTGGAAAAATTATATTTACGCCAGGAACGTGACGCCCCTGCCAACAACAAAATTCACCTGTTTAAATTTAACGCACGCTCCCGCCTGAAACTTCTGTTTAATTTCAAAATCGCACTGTGTGCATTCCCGAGAAACATCCCGCTTATTAATTCTCCAGATTAAACTTCAACAGCGCGATTGATGAACAAAATAAAAAAAGAAAAAAGTACCGAACGCATCCGAAATTTGCATAATTAACTTTTTCTTCCAACATCACGGGCCGTTGTCGGGCGTGTTGCCTTTACGTAACGGCGGATTAACCGGAATCTGTTTGGGCAAAGGCTGAATCGTTGATGTCGCTTATTATGAAGTATAATAATTTAACGAAACGCCGACTGGCGCATTAGCCACAAGCCTCTGCTGATAACGCCCTGAATGTCGGAACAATGCGGTCGCATTACCATAATAAGCGTGCGGGGATCATGCGAAGTTAAACAGGGTTTAATTGCCAGTGCAAACCCCGGATTATGTACATACTTGATCACGACATTCGGCTTAAAACCGATTATCCCCCTTAATTATGCACCTCGTGGCAAATCGACGTCAACTCGAAAGTCACTCGATCCCACGGAAGGGTGCTCGAGAAAACAGCGAGAAGAGCAGCCCTCCCCGAATTCTCCCAACCAAAAAGGCGACTCGCGCCCCGCTTCCACTTTCGACACCAAGTCACGGTAGAAGCAACCAGACTTTTTTGAGGAAAAGATTCTCGAGTAAACGGTTGATGATTCATTGCACAAGGAACTTCTTGTGTATGTATCTGACTTCGCTGTAAATTAATCTGAGATTCCTCGGGTTGTAAATCAATAAGCAGTATGTTCCCGGTAGTGTTGTAGTGTAAACAGTCTTGAAGCGTCCTAAATCACGGCGAATTTGGAACAGACGTGCTTTATAGCCCGACGACTGAGAATCATCAAAAATGCAGATCGTCGTGGGACTCTTCTCGTTAGCAGCAATTAATTACTGCCACTACGTTGCGAGAGTAATATGCGAAATACGAATTGGCGTTTCCATTTGAACGTCGACTTAATTCGCCAAATTACCATTTAGTCTTTTTTGTGAAAACTAGTTTAAATTGGATCACGCGCAGCTTCCAACTAACGAAAATATTGACTTTTCCTATCAATTCTTTCATCTTGCACCTTGTCTGTTTATAGCCAGCTAGAAAATTTCCATCATAAATGCCGAGGCGTATTTGTTGCTCCTGCAATTGAGGGATGCTAATTCATAAACCAACCAACGTTGAAAACGGCATCTGCGTAATTTTAGCACTTGATTCCGGTGCAAATATTTTTTCTTACGACTGACTAAATAAACGCTAAAGGAAGTGCCGCCAACGACCGATTCCAGGATAATAAACTCTTGTCGAATTCACTGGGCGTATGGCAAGCATTAAATCTTTACGATGACGTAATGGCCATAATAACCTCGTCTTCATCGGCCTGATTATTATTATTGTCGACAGCAATAAAAAGGAGAAAATTCGCAAAATAACTGAAAGATGTCGCGCGGTGGTAGTTTTCGTTACAGAAGAAGAGGCTCAGGCAACGCGGACGCGACTTTGTAGAATTTTTTCCTTCTATCACTTGTCCTGCTTAATTATTGTGATGGTCGTCGCGAATTTTATTTCGTCTCATTCTTCCTTCCTTGCTTTCCAACTTGCTTAATGCTTGGTGCTAATTGTGTTCGTCCGCCTGACTTCGTCTTTCTTCGCTTTCTATCCGCAAGTCTGTTGGAGAAAGAGTCTCAATAGTGCCGGTGTAAAAAATCAACTGGAAAGTATGAAGATACAAATAATTTAGGCAAAGTGAGTAGCACGTCCGCTACATAGAGAGGACAACTTTTCTCAACTTTAAATTCTTTTAACCAGAATTTACCCGGCACCTCCGCCAATTTGCACTTTCGCATTTCCCCTTACTAGATGATAATTTTAATAAACTACTCCAGATTTTAATTTTTAACTTCTATTCTATTTCTATTACTCATACAAACTCATTACAAGCGTCAAGCTTGTTCCATTCAGGACCAGTTCAGTATGCTAGAAATAATCAAAAATCAAAACATTCTTGATTGGTTGGCAAATAAAGTAACATGACGTTTAACGTCGCTGAAATGTGAGTAGCTTTATAAAGTGTGTTAAAATATGTCTTCTTCTTTTATTTTCTTCTCCAATTCCTCGCGTTTCTTCTTTACTTTCTTCATTCACTTCAACTTCCCTTCTTTCTCCTTCTTCAATTATTTTTCTTTCATTAATCTAATATCAATTCTTTCTTTTTCTCCATTTTCACACTTTGCAATTTTTTTTTTTTGCCTCTTCACAGTGCTCAGCAGTTAAACATTTCAGCAGCCTTTATTCCACTTTGTTCTAAGATGCATATTCGATTTCTCTCAGTGCTCCAGCAACGATTGCTGCCTTCTTTACTGGGATGGTCGCTTCTCAATGGAGAGTCACTTACTACGTCTGTCTGCTCCTAACTAGTTACAGCAGGTGAGCCATCTATCTCTTCTGCATCACCTTTTCATCCCTAAGTCTTTGCTTCTTGCACCATTACACTCTTTACTAGGCCCTTAAACAGCATTTCACATCATTAAAAAATAAATAATAATAAACTACATTTTTTCTGTACGCAAGTAGGTATCATCGAATCAAATTGACCCACAACAAAAAAGATAGAAACCGAACAAAGATAATGCAGGATTAGCAAACGTAAAGTGAATGTCTGATCTGCAACTTTTACAGAAACCAACAAAAGAAGTGGCGATCGGTGAAATGAAATTACAAATACTGAGAAATAAGCAGAGAAAGTAACTACCGTGCGCGTAAGGTTACAAGTTGTATTAATTCCTTTTGCGTTGATGCGGGCCGTCGAATTCTCAGCTGAAATTTTATAGAATTGACAAGGTCGGAAGCAAATTTACGAAGGAGTGCCGAAATTGCTGGAGACTTTTAATTAAACACCGTTTATCTCGCGTTAAAATTCCTCGATTGTGTCCGGCAATAATGAGACAAAAAAGCTTGATTGGGGGCTGGGGGAGTGTCCTTGCGCCGGCACCACGTTCCCAACCAACCTTCCTGTCGCTTCGGAAAGCTCCCGAAATAGCGTTCGAGTGAAGTGACACGGATTTTCATTTTCATTCGGAATATTTGCGTAAAAATAACCGACAACGAAAAAATTCCAAAAGCCGCCCGCCCGTATAGGGTGAGGAAAACGGGTCAGGTCAAAGTTTACCATCGGGATAAATGCGAAACTAATTGCTGCATCGAAAACAATACGCGTTCAAGACAAGATAAATTATTAAAACCCGTAAATAATAACAACAATGAAAAGTGCAAGGTCGGCGCGGTTAAGGCGACGATCAATTTAGTTCAATGCAATGGGGGCCAATGGGCTGCTAAAAGCCAGTAGTGAGATTCGAATGAAAGTCGCGATCGACTAAAAGTCAAGCTGTCTATCAATTTTCGCGTGTCGACACACGTGAGTTATTACAGGATATTACAAAAGTTGGACGCAAGGTGTGTTTAACGACCTTTTTTTATTTTATGATCACTGTTACGCTATTTGGTAATAGCCGAACAGTTATCAAGAAAGTCACCGGCTCAATAGTCCCGAACAAATTCCCTCCCAAATGGGAACTTTTGTCACAACACCCGTAGAACTTCGCTGGCTGCAGCCGCAGTCATCGACAATGACAGCAAAAATTTGCTGTAGCTGGCAGCCATCAACAATAAGAGCAGTAACAGTAAGTTTAAAACTTCATCTATGATTTTTAGACGATTACAAGTAAATTTGTAAAAGTCGTCCGCGCGCGTCCAAGACCGCCCCGAGTGGGCGTCGAAAATTATCTTGATTAATTGTCGTTGCCAAACGTGCTACAGATTTTAACCCCGAGGTCTTTACGGTGGTTCGCCTCGGAGTGACTTTGCAATTTTGCCGAATTTACAACATCAATAAACACTTTTGTTGGAAATTAAGACGGACAGGGCATGAGAGAATTAGACAAACAAGACAGTAATTTGCATAAAATCCGGCTTTATATGCGGTGCGGTGTGGGCTTATCAACCCGGCACTTCCTCAATTTTCTCGCTTTGACATTGAAAATTTCGGCGCCCCTCCCGAAATTACTGTTGATAATTAAACCGGCGCCAACATACCAGCTATTCTCTGTAATCACACGTTACAAGAATGCATTGCCGGAGATAGTTTAAATAAACTGGTGAAAGGTGCCGAAAACAGCGGAGGGCGGAAAGTACACGAGAGGAACCGACAATGACACGAAGCTCAAATCAGCAATTTTTTTAAAATTTTCTGGTCCATTTTTGTAGGCAGTTGATATAGGACTTTTATATTTAACGCTATACTTACTTAATTATCATATAAAATCATCAATAATCTTTTGAAGACGACCTCGAACACTCAGCTACCACTGTGTATATTTACAAATTTTTCTTGAAAATGTATTGTTGGTTGCATTAATGGCAGACGCTTCCTAAGGCGTTAGCGTCCTTTTTTCTGTCAATTTTTCAGCCAACACGGAAAGACACCCTTATTCAATGCCTAACCGCCCCCCTTATTATGCAACCAACAATACATTTGTCGCTCCTCAAAAATTATTTGTGCTAAAATTTATGGCACAATCACCACCATGCAGAACTGGATAATGATACAACTTGATGGTAGTTGCTCGGCATTTAAAATAAAATTGCGCCCCTTCTCTGGCTGCTGTTTTACCGGGTGTCATTATTTTCCGTTTATCGCGCCATTTGGGAATCTTCCGCAGATTGTTAAGCCGCCGGGGTGGATGAGCTCTTAAGAACTCGTTATTGATTTCCCCCCTTGTTTATGGCCGTCCTGTGACGCTTAATTTAACGTTAAAAGCTCTCGGTCGTGCAAATACAATGTTGAACCCGAAACGATGAAAAAGTGGCGTTTGGCTGTTGATGAAAACTTGCGCGGATTAATTGCCTTTGTGTTGAGCACAACGAACGTTGTTTGGACGGAAAAAACAAGGAACTTGCAGCAAATTGCGCCATCGTCGACGGATCAACCGTCGAGCGAGTCATATCTCAATGAAGAACACGTCTACGTGACTGCCATCATTATCTCTGTTTGAATTAGAAATGAGTCTGAATTAATCAAACACGAGTAATTGCGAAATGTCGCAAGCTTCACGTGTGGATCTTTTCCAGAACAAAGTTCTTCGTCGAATAAAAAAACTTGTGTAAAAAATAATTACAAACTGTATTTACTATCAACAACAGAGAAAAGTTCCACAATTGTTATCTCGGAAGTAGAGTAGGCAACTTATCAACAACGGCGTGGATTTGATGATAAAGAAATAACCTCTCTTTGTAAGTTAGTTACAGTGGTGGCGCAAAGAAACTGTATCTTACAATTGAAATTGAGAAGCCCTAAAGACAAAGGGTGGCTCGTTGAGAACCGCAACATTTGCTGTTGAGCTTTCCCCCCTGATTACATCCAATGAAGAATGAAACAGGAAACCTATTGTGCTCGAAACCGGGTTTCAAACATTAATGGTTTCGATCTAAAGTAATGCGAAACTCAGTCAACAATGTCCAACCTTGAATTGAAGTCGCCACCTTTTACTCGCCCAGCCAGCGACCGAGTCAATCGAAAGCCTCTCACTTTCTCAACTTCAACTTGACCAACATGAACTTTAATCCACCAGGCGAACTTGCCTTTTTTATTTGTTGGCCCAACGAACCTCATTCAAATTTGAGAACGCGCCAACTGGCGTACCCTGCCAACAAGAGGTATTTGAGGCAGGATTCGTTAAATTGTTATAAATCAAAGCGAATTGCGTCGTTAAAAAATAAAACACCAACATTGTTAGTCAGATAACTGCAATGTCGAGATAGTAGCGAATTAATACCAAAACAGCATAGCGTGCGATTAATTGCGCTAAATAATTACCGACAATAATTATTTGATTTGTTTACACCTTTAGTACCGTAAAACCCAATTTAATAAAAAAAAAAAACTCACTGCCAATGGATGCCATCTCTTAATAAGCCGTGCAGGCCTCGGAAAGATAATCTCGAACCGACAGAGTTCGATCGCTGTTGCCGGCCCTCACCGCCAGAATGTGCTGACATTGTTTAAATTGGACCGTCAAAAACTAAAGGCAATCTGGAAGAAAATCAAAACCAAAAAATAAAAATAAATAGAAAATCAAAACAAGTAACAAACAAAATTATAATTAGTACAAAATATATTAAAATAAAAGTGGTAACAAAAAATTAATTTAAAAAACCAGTACCTAACGTAACTTAATAAAAGCTAAACAAGTTCTGTTGAGTAAATGGGTTTTTAGGGAAAGGCTGGAAAAGTGGTCGTTCGCCGATTAATATTCATTAAAGATCTTACGTCTCAACATAAATTGGGACGGAAGAATTTCCAGAGACGCTCTCGCCCCACAAAACCGATTTCCTGGGGCCGATGGTCAATCAATACCGCATTTTCCCTTTATTAGGGCAAACAATTTATTACATCGAATGCCTCCGCATCGTGACCCATCCATATTTTACGACGTAGCAAAGGCCTAATATGACGAGATAACACTCACGATTCCATTTCAGGAGCTGCTTGTAAAAGTGATTGCGATTATATCGACGCAGGCGAGTGGAGCGAAGTAAATAATTGGGTCATCCACTACGTAATTCCATCCTAAAACCCTCGCTCAACATACAGAAATTATGTCAAACAGCTCTAGTTTGCCACGATTTCCCTTTCCACGATCGATCCTTCTTCAGGCGAGGTTCTTTCCAAACGTTTCAATTAGTTTCGTCGTATGTACGGCAGACGAACGCGTAAATTGTAGAGGGCGGTTTCAACCCCTTCGACACATTCTTTGACGAATTACTGGGAAACTCGCAGGCTATTTAGCAGCTATTTGAATAATGTTGGATACCTGCGTTCGTCGGAATTTGGGGCGGGTCGAAGCAATTTAAAAGTTAGAAAGGTGATTCCTGGCCAGATCAGTTCGATAATAAATTTGAGGTGAGCCCCGGTTAATACTAAACGGAAAATCGATTTGGAAAGCGTCTAGAAAATTTCGACCCCGGGAAGTAGGCAACCAGTTATACATTTCGATAGTTTGTGGCGCCCACTCTTTCGGAAGAAGTTGCAGAATCCCTCCTGAGGGCTTTAAGAATTGAAAATTAGAGACATTAGTGCCTATCAAATACCCACCAAGGGCTAATGGTCTTCCAGTGAACTTTTTTAGTAACTATTCGAAGTTATCAATATGCCTAAAAAATTGAAGACGTTAACGACTGATTAGGCGTTATGCAACCACATTATAGGGGTTGTTGGCAAGTAGCAACTCAAGTCGTGGCGTAAACTGTCACGGCCTTTGGTCGGAGAGGCGTTCTTGGAGGGACAGTATCCGCTTCGGAAAGGGAAGTTCGCCTCGAATGAGCGAAGTCGGCGGGGTTTCCGGCAAAACGGGGTTCTTTCGTTTCGTAGCAAGGTGAACCCAGAATAGACCGTTCCGTTCCATTGAGGGCGAGATCAATAAGAACGGCAATGGTACCGACGTTGAACAAGCATGACAACTCACCGGCCGCCGTTGTCATCCCTTTCGCCCTCGGCCCACATCTTACTATCAATTTTTTAACCGACAATCGATAACGGGGGACCTTGACAAAAGCGACGCAGCAACTTTCCAAACTCGTCGTCAACCCGAAGGAAGAATCTCCAAGATAGTGGTGGCGAGGCGACGACACGAAAATTATCTTATCGGTAAAGTTGGGTCGGGGATTAACCCCCCCATTTAGCTACTTAACCGGCTCTTGTCTGTACTAACACACAAGGAGCTGTCCTGCATTTCCAAACAATAATTCACGTGGCTCTCTAAATGTTTTATCGTAATGACCTCAATCGTCCCGAAAGCGACGGTATAATTCCCTGGAAGCTGTCGCGTTTACGATTACGCCGACAAATTAAATTTGCAGGGAGCAACTGGCGAAATCAGGACGTTCAAGCCGCGGGGGCGACGAATTACACTTGAGAGTAAATAATTCAGCCCAATTTAAATGAGGAAAGTGAGACCGATTGATTCTGTTTTCTTCAAGCTTCATTTGCTGTGGCAACAGGAAGCGACTCTGAAATCCACAGAACCAAGAAAGTGTTGCGTCAAAATCGCCGATGTGTTGTGTAATTGCAAAAAATTAACGCTAATCCGCAACACCGAAGAGGCGGTTGTCGATTTTAAATCAACAAACCTGCAACTTTGAAAATTTCGAAACAGTTGCATTATTGTCGATTGCAATTAATTAGTGGGAAAATTGGATTAGAACGTTACGAACCTAGTGACGTTGTCGTGGTTGTGTCACAAAAACTAGTCTTTATCACGAAAACACGGGTAATTTTCAAAAGTGACGTTAAGATAATGCCGAGGCACGTCGCCGCAACACCCAATTCCAACCTTAAGCTTGATTATCGCTGTTTAAACCGAATAACAGCTCAATTAAACCGGCATAACCTTCAAACTGGAATTAGCAGACGTGAAAAAATTGGTTTAGGCCGGACATGTGACACGACACGTAATGAGAAAAGAATAAAGTCCCACTACGAATCAAAAATATGACAAAAACTTTAAATAGTGACGCAACATTTTAATGTTTTAATTAAACATTTGCGAAGTTAATTGAGGTTCATCTATGGAGATGAACCCCAATTAACTTCAGTAGCAATCGTGGCGATTAAATAAGAGTAGTTGTCGAACCCTATTCAAAACAACAGAGGACTACTATGACCGTTGAAAAGACTTGTTGTAATTGCTAATGGATCAAAAGTAAGATTACGTTTTAAGGGAGAATTTAACCAAACCGTACCTGACAGTTTCACCAATTCAAATGTAGATGGCGCCAACACAGGTCTTTTGTGAGTTTTTAATAGGACCACTAGGTTGGGAGTTTACCCTGCTGGAACTCGCTTTACATTCACGCAAACCGAAACAGTCAACTTAAAACGTCACATAAATTTTAGCCCCGGCTCCGACGTCATCATATATTTTGCAGAAACGTTATCGTCAACCTTCGAATAATAACTTTTAGTAGATAAGCACCTTTTGTTTATTAACTAATTTTACTGAACAATTGTTACTTTGCTATTAAAAGTTGTCATTAAATAAAGATTAAAGTGTCAAAAATGTTTTTGCGTTTATAAATTTTCGCCAACGGTAGCACAAATATAGTTGGATAGGTAAAGTATAATTTTTCTAACAACTCCAATAAATGTCAAAATCTTTGCAGTAATCAAATGCACCATATTCTGTATAGCAAGAAAGACAGTCGATAGGATACGACGTATCCCATCGACTGTCTTTCTTGCTCGCAGAGAAGAATAAGTTTATCCACAGCGGATATAAGGTGGCCGTTCGAAAGGCTCAAAACGAGGGAATTCTGTGGTAATTTTGTTCGTCCAAATTGACTCTTCTGGATGTGATGAAGAAAATGTAAATATACTACAAGAAAGAGAAAAGATGGGAAAAGTGCTTCAGATAATTTGGTTCAACATTCTCCTTAAAAAATTCCTAAAAATTACCAAATTTTCCTGTTACATTTTTACGCCCTATTTTTCTCAATTTATTTTTTTCCCATCCAAAAACTAGCTTAAGGGTACCAATTGACAAACGGCAAAAAAATAGTCGCACGGCATCGTTACGGTCGGAAATTTAGTTTGTCTCCATACCCTTTGTGATAATTAATTGATCGGTTGCTGACGTTACGCACCGGCAGATGTCATGATAGAGGATGCGACATCTTGAACGAAATCCTCCATCTATTGTTGGTTGACCGTTGCAACTTCTATTCTTGCCGCCTACCAAAACACTCTTCTAAAAAAGTGCCGTCGTAAGAAAGCGCGAAAACGGGTCTAATAACAAAAATGGGAAACGCGCCATCTGTTTCACAGGCTCTGAACTGTTTACGTCCAGAACTTACAAAAAATGAAGAATAGTAACAAAAACTGTTACATGACTTTTAGTCTTATTTAAAAGCTTTCATCAATATAATTGCATAATCTAAAAACTAAAAAAAAAAAAACATTTGTGCCTTTGAAAGAAAAATTTTACTTTTCCAATACATTTTTTTAACGTTACAGGTTTTATCTCTATGACAAAATTTTGGGGTCAATTTTTCTCCAAAGACAGATCATAGTTTGCTTTACAAGATTCCTAAGTACTATCTCATAATATGATATAGTTTTTCTTAAAGTCCTGTAATTGAAAAGGTCTGCATAGCATACGTTTGATACATTCGTTTCTACCCTTAAGCACTAGACAATGAATCATGTTCAAAATATTTTTGATTTCAATAGAGTAATTATTAAGATTTGTCCAAAATAAAATCACTGAAAAATTCCTTGATTTGGCAGTAAAAATAATATTGAAGCAAATTATCTAAAGCATTCTTTCCATATTTGCCTCGTAACAAGCTTTTCGAACGACTACCTTAGGATTGTGGTCAACAAATAGCCCTCTGTTGGTGTCAATCGTATTTAATTTACTGAAATGAGCAATACGAGACTATAAAACAATGTGACATGTCAGAATTATCTTCCGTATAGAGATTACAAAAAAAAATAGGTACTCGCAAATAGTCTATTAACTATTTTAATAAAAAATCGAGAAATAAAAACCTTCATCCCGATAGTTTATTTATGTGGTAAACTTTTAGTTATTACGTAAATCTTTAAAAATACCCCGTATAATCGTATATTTTTGTTGTACACCCGGATTATTTGAAAATGATACACTTGAATCACTGGTTTGACTGATTTAGCGACATTGTAGACTGCATACCAAGTAGCAAGGTCTGGTAAGATCGAAGGCACCGAGTTTTACCGAACCGACTCGAACGCCGGCACTAAATGACCTATGCAGTCTACAATGTTGCCAAATCAGTCAAACTAGCGATTCAAGTGTTTTATTTTCAAATAATCCGACATACCACCTCGCTATAATTCTGCTGTCTCGTTCATTTTAGTGAATTAGAATGAGACCTCAAAGAGGGTGCGAGATATGAGTTAAAAAGAAAGAAACCTGCATTCAAAGCACACCGCGTTGACAATAACTCACATAAACTTGTCGTTCTCTGTGAATAAGAGAGACAGTCGATAGAGTAAGTACGTGTGTTGCAGCTGGTATATTTTGACATTTATATGGCATCGTGGAGTTGTGTTGCCTTGTTTCTCAAACTTCCCTTCTTCCTCACTTTTAATTTAACACTTGTTTGAAAAACAACTACTCTGACTATGTTCACCGGCAAACTTACACTTGTAAAAATGACAACTACAGCTGATGATTTTGATAAAATTAATTGAACTTCGCCCGACGTAAGTGCAGATACTCTCGTTCGCCGGATTCGGTTATAAACTGAAATATTTAATTAAACAGCGAAGACTTGAACCTGTTTACGACAAACTCCGCCGTAATGCAATTATTTACATTTTCGCGCTAGAAAAAAATTGCTCGATTAAGCAAGATGAAATTTAAGCTGAAACGGAAATACCTGCCTACTACATAGCAATGTTGTTTGTTGTTCGTCGCCTCTCCGGTAAATCGTGTAAATTGGCTGAAAGTTGAGAATACAACAAACAACATAGCGAAGGTTATAAAAATAGAACCATCTCTAATAAATGCAAACAACAAATTAGTTCTAGTTTCCAAATCAGAACCTTCTCCATCCTAGCGAGTCGCTCTTACAAGAATTATTAATGTCACACGTGCTTTCGTTTAACCGCTCCGCTTCGATTATTCAATGGAGAGCAATATCAACAACAGTTCATTAAAGATGAAAACTTGTGTATGTACATAGTTGATTCGGAAACTTTTGTAAAGATTGATAAGTTTTCCGCTTTATCGCTTTCGTGCCTTCAGTAGTTCAGTTCCGTTTTAACGACTCAACGTAGTTAACAACATTGCTGCAGAAAAATCTACTTGAAGTAATTTATAAGCGTAAACCAAAAGATGATTCTATTACGTTAATTTGTTAAATAAATGCAAATACAAACTCGAGTATTATCATTATCGCGTTTTTTTGCGACAGTCAACAGAAGCCCACAACTGTTTGTTTGTTGCTCGCTGATAAGAGACGTCAACTTAATCTAAAAATGCTGATTCTGTGCTAAAAAGTGAGTAAATAGCGTTTTCTGCGCCTAACCCTTTTGGAAGTTTTCGAATGGTGACGACAGAAATTACGACCAACTTGGGAATGGAAAAATGGTGGATGCGCCACTCCCAATAATTTCAATTTTTAAATTTAAAATAGTACCTGGAGCATTTTCAAAATTCTCGAAATGAATTTTGAAAATGCTCCAGGTACTATTATTCTAAAATATTGAGACTAATTATTATCCTAAAAAAAATTTTTTTTGGAACAAGACTTGCTGAAAGTATTTCTTGTTTACTTTTGCGTGGATTAGAAGATCCTCCAAATTCCAATAATGCTCAATGTCTTTCCGAAAAGGTTTTCAAGGTAGAGCCTCAAGTGATCCTTTTTGTCGCAATTAGCCCCAAGATTCTTAATTGTCGCCCCCAGCTTTTGGATAGAAGAGATTTGTCTCTAGTGTTTCAGGCATCTGAGGGTAGGGTGTAGGTCAATTCCAGGGACAGGTAGCTTTAGAAAATACAGAACTGGTAAATAATAACATATAAATACTTAAAACGCATGAAGACATGTTGAACATGTCGAACATGTCTTCATTACGCTAATGCAATTTTGGTGGTGGTCCTCTGATTGGAGGTTTTATTTATGCACGTGCTCGACGTCGATTTTGGCCGCAATTTCAGAATCTAATCAACGGCTGATTGATGTTTCTCGAAATAACACTGACTTGCAATTTCAATTTGCAAGTTGAGGGTAGGTGCTCAGATGTTGCAGGCCGGGGTTTTGTAATGTCTGTGTATTAAATGAGAAATGAGGGTGTCCGCCCCCTACTGACCTTGACCCTAAACAGCTGAATACCAGGAAACATTTACGAATCGGCCTGGCAACACACTCGATACGGCCGCAAAAACCGCAAAAACTACAATAAACAAACTCGAACCGAAAAGAACAACAAACAAGAACTTGCACTATTAACTAACAATTTAGCAACAATAGCTAGAAAATTTGTTTTCATACAGTAAAGCACATTTTTCGTTACATAAACAACTTACCGTCGACAGTTCGGAACGATTGTTTGTCAGAAAAAAAAAACAACGGAATTTGAAATTGAACGCAGTTGACTTACATGTTTTTTGCGGTTTCAGGTACGGATTGTCGTTAGTTTCGGTGAGAACCCGGACACTTTGGATTAAACTAAACACATTTGAGGTGTTGTTTCGCCTATTTGGGAGACGATAACAAATCTTAATTAAATAAAGAACCCCGTGCTGTCAGTTTTGGCGATTTTCATTGCAGGTTAAGTTTTTGGCATTTTCGACTGAGACATCGTCAAAATCCCGTTTAGAATGTGAACTTTTACATTTTTCGGTCAATCGGCTATTTTACACGCACAATACCAAAATAATCGATATTTAGGTGAGTATTCTCGCGAACGTACACAAACTTAGTTTAATTTTGACAGAACACAGCACCCTCTCCCTTTTCTGTCATAGGCCCGACTCTGGGCGTGCGCAGAGCGAGCATTGATTAATTTTTTAAGCAGGGTAGGCTCCAAACTTTATTTACCAACCGCCCTTAAAGCAAGCAAAAGCTACAGCCGCCACTGGTCTGCCCCTTGTAGCCATCGCAGATGGTCTTGCAGCATTCGT
Source organism: Schizotus pectinicornis (assembly GCA_951805265.1). NCBI lineage: Eukaryota > Metazoa > Arthropoda > Insecta > Coleoptera > Pyrochroidae > Schizotus > Schizotus pectinicornis. The sequence goes on from OX638205.1 coordinate 11,558,129, forward strand.
TGTTTTTCGACCAAAGCTCCCTTTACTAACCACCCTTAGTACATTAGACCAAAAACTGATGAAACCCCAAAATCTGGCCAGCAATTAAAGTAACAACATCAAAAAACCCCGGTGGGAATTTGCTGGCATAGATCTTTCAATGCTTCGAAAAGCATTTGCTTCCACATACACTCCGCTCTAGATACATGGTTACCATGGAAACCACCAATAACAATGTGATAGAGGGCCAAGTTCTTTGCAGCACAAGTTCACTGTATAAATCAATCTACGAAAAAAAAAAACCTCCAAATTATTAAAGCCCTGGATAATTAATAATCTAACTGGTTCAACTAAGATCTGCTTGTAGGTTGTAACTACAGCTGCTGGAAAAAACTGTTAAAGTCTCTAGGATTCTCCAAAAGTTTTCCATATTTTTAATAAATCACAACTTAAATAAACTTTGATAACTTTATATTGAAAGAATCGTTACAATTTGAATAAAGAAGCATGGAAACTTTACGTTACATCCTACGACCTAATCACTCTCTTCATGCCTTTTTGATTTCTTCTTCCTATGCGATCTGTGGCCGGGACTTTTCGATTTGGACTTGTGCCTCCTCGAGCGACTTCTCGACCTTTCTCTTCTGTGCGACCGCTCCCTGTCTCTGGGCCTTTCAGATCTTGCCCTGCTCACCTCCCTGGTCCTTTCCCTTTCTTTAGATTCCTCGCCTCTAGGCGGGCTATCCTTTCTTGGAGATGGCAAAGGCATGGGTAGACCGATCGGAGGCGGTCCCATGTGCATTGGAGGACCAATCGGATTCGGGCCTGGTGTTAAAGATTTAATTTCAGAAGGAGCCCAATTTGGCGGCTCACCTTCAGGGCCTGAAGACGCCAAAGTTATGAGTTATTTAAACATGTCAAATTCTCACCCCATTGGGAATCCTGCGTAGGTTCATATCCCCCGTAAAAAGGCTCCGGTTCTGGGTTAAATCCGTATTCCGGTTGGAATTCTTCGAATGAGCTTGGAGGGGGTACGGACATATCCGGGAATCCCGTTGGTTTCCTGCTGTATTCCCGCCGATCAGCGGTCATCACCTGCAATCATTTTTGTAACTTTTTAAGGCAATTTTGAAGGAAAAATTACCTGAATAACGTTCATTTTCGGTTGGTCTAATTTACCGCCGGCTGTAGGGGCGGTTCTTTGGGCAGTACCTCCAATAACATCTATGGAACCGGTCATTCTTCGACCTGGAGGAGGCCCTGCTTTGCGCATCCCCAGAAAATTACCGGAATATTTACTGTTGTCGTTCATTATTGGTACGGCCCCACGAGCTATTGACGTCATTTGCGCTGCTAACCCAACCCCTGATTCGGTCATTCTCATCCTATTGACATTAAACACGTAAATAATTAAAACAAAACAAACTGCAACAAACCTTTTTTGTCTCTCACAATACGCCCGCCACGTGTCTTCGTTAAACCCGTAATTAAAGTAGTCGGTAATGTCAGCGCCGGGCTTCCGCCACGGCTTGTCTTCTAACGAATCTAGATTGTATTCGGTGGCGGGAACTCCATTAATCATCCCAGCTTGGTCGAATTCGTCAACTGAGAATTTGCCCGGTTGCTGGGGTTGTTTGTTTTTATCCGCTGGAGCCGTGGTCGTTAATAAACCCCCACGCTTTATGTTCAATGAAGTGTACGAGGGGGTTGTTTTGATGTCCCCAATGACAACATTAACATCATCATCGCTGTCGTCGTCCTCCAAATCTTCGTCGTCTCCATTTTTGCGCACTTCACCATCCTCCTCCTCTTCCTTATCTTTGCTTTGGTCTAATTCGGGCTCGTCGTCCACTCCGGGAGGTTTCAATTCCTCCGATTCCTAAAAGTGAGGTTAGGTGTCTGTCAGCGCGGTAATTTCAAGGGTACCTCTGGCGCTCCCTCGGGAACCTCTTCCTCCGGTTCTGGGAGGGCCTCTGGAACGGGTTCCGGGTCTTTCGGTCTATCTTCATGGTTAATTTCGTGTTGGTCGCCGTATAACCATTGATCATCGTTTTCCGGCTCTTCCGCCATCGTCAACTTCAGTGATGCCAAAGTTGCAGAAGTTGGACACCTACTTTCCCCAGATGGCCGAGATGGAAAAACGTTGCTTGTGGTGCTTATACTGCTTATATTTATTGTTACGTTCAAGAATGTTCGTGTTTCTAAAGTTTTAGTCACAGTCTCAGTATTTAATGCCATTATGAGGCAAAAATTATTTTCCAGAAGAAATATCAGTGAAAGTTCAACATTTAATCTTACCAAAACAAGTAATTAGCGTTGCCGAGCCGTTGTTACTTCTTTGGTGCATAAATTCCAACTGATGATTTTTTCCAGCTTTTTTTTAAACAGAAGCGCGCGCAAATTTAAATCTTATCTAGTAACTTTCATGTAGTTAAGTTGGTACTTTCTTCCACCGCTTCAGCCATTCTGCCTTTCAGTTTGTTTCTTCAACATGGGTAAGTTGTGCATTGAAATTTTTCTTTCATCCCAAGTTTTCTTCACTAATTACCAAACTTTTCAAACATAAAATGGGTGATTATTTAATATTCAATCTTGATTAACACTTTTCTTGCGATATTTTGTGCTAATTCGATGTTTAATTGACCCATTTTGAGACTTAACCCTACTTTTTCTTCCCCCAAAACATATTTTGATGATGACAAAAAAATTGTTATTTAGTCCGATGTGTTGTGCTGACGACAAAAATCCCACAGCGTTCTGATGCGCCTCTATTTTCGTCCCAATACAATTTTTCCGATTTTTTGTGGGTAACGTGGCTGTTGTGTTTTAGGTATCAGCCGAGATCATTGGCATAAGCGGCGAGCAACGGGGGGCAAAAGGAAGCCCCTCCGTAAGAAGAGGAAGTTCGAGTTAGGCCGTCCTGCCGCCAACACGAAACTTGGACCACAGCGTATTCATTACGTCCGCACGCGAGGCGGTAATTTAAAATACAGAGCTCTGAGGTTGGATATCGGTAATTTTGCTTGGGGCAGCGAAGGCACCGCCCGCAAATCTCGTATTATCGACGTCGTTTACAACGCCAGCAACAATGAGTTGGTGCGTACCAAAACATTGGTAAAAAACGCCATTGTTGTTATTGACGCCACCCCATTCAGGCAATGGTATGAGAAGCACTACATCCTCGCTCTAGGACGCAAGAAGGGCGCGAAATTGGTGAGTTTTCACGATTTTATCGAAAAATCAACAAGTGTGATGAGTTTCTTGCGTGTCATATGACTACTTGATTAAAAGCCTTGCAACTTGCTGATTTTTGTTTAACTTTCTGAATTGGTAAGTAAGTGAAGCTTGAATTACGTTGTGTTTTTTTTTATTTCAGACCCTCGAAGAGGAGGCAAATTTAAGCAAAAAACGCAGCAAGAAGGTGCAAAAGAAATATGAAGTCAGGCAGAAAACTGCAAAGGTAGAGCCAGCTCTAGAAGAACAGTTCCAAACCGGCCGACTTTTGGGTAAGTGCATTTTTTTTGCTACACTTTTAAATTTTCAATTTTAAATTTTCTCTGATGAAAAGCTTTAGCGAGTTCACTGTTTACGTGACGTTCGTTTTGAATTCACTTGTGGACAATGATTTGCTTGTCATAGTTACTCTGATTATTACTAATTATTTATTTATATTTTTTTCGTATTTTGACAGTTTTATGATTTTTATTTCTTTTGCAGCGTGTTTAGCATCTCGACCTGGACAGTGTGGTAGAGCTGACGGCTACATTCTTGAAGGGAAAGAACTTGAGTTTTACATGCGTAAGATTAAGTCTAAGAAAACCAAGTAAATGTATTTTGTAACTGCGGTTAATAAAAATCAGCAGCGCAAAAGTTTCCACTGTTTTATTCGCCCTTTTGTTCAAATAACTGTCAAATTTATAATTTTTATTATCCAGAAAGATTGAACGCGACGGGAGGCTGTGACAAAAGACGTCTTTAGACCATGCACACAATTCAAATTATTGGAGAGCTTCTTTGTCCAGTACTGCGCATGCTCTAAGAACATCCTTAATTTACAAATTACTAGTGAAAGAATCGTTACAAATATTAACAAAAATATGAGGAAAGATACTTAAGACAAACGATTTTGCCATCACATGCATCACTGTACGCATTTTGACGTGCAGAGATTAGTTCTCTCATTTTAGATCTTTGCATAAAAGAAAATTAAATGAGTCAAGTGAGAGAAAATTTAATGAAATTACGCCGCGTGCATGCATTCACTACGCAGCTGGTCCACAGTGATACGCTCCGCCTTAATCGAGTATCATATTCAGCAGGTTATGATAACTCAAGACAATATGTATTCATGTTTGACGCGAGATCATTTCCAGTATTTTGCAGAGAATTACACTGCATCATCTCGAACAGCCGTAAAGTGAGGCAGATGCCTATAACCCATTTTATGATTGTCGAACAGAGAGCACCAAATTCGTATTTTCAAATTTGTAAAAAAACACGCATTTCCTCTCTTTTCAATACGTGCTTCTCACCATCTTCTCACGGAGAATGTAAGAAGTAGGGAGGGAGAGTAACCAAGCTTATGGGCGAGGAAAAGTGAAGCCGCGAGACGGCAGGGGATTTCAAGGCGTTTGAATATGCAACCCGCAAGACTACGCTCAAAGTTTGAACCGGATAATTAAAAGTTTGCATAAGAAACCATGAATTTTATATAAAAATATGTTCACAATAACATTTTCTTGTTGAAAAAACTAAATATATTTTAGACTAATCATTTTTCAAACATTAATATCGTAGAAATCCAAATTAAAGAAAGAAAAGGAAAGCAATATAATTTCTTTATCGCACTTGCACGTAACAGAATGTCTGCGGCGTACCAAAATGGCGGCTTCCGGCTTCACGTCCGAGCCGGCACTCTCCCTCCCTACTTCTTATATCCTCCGTGGTGCTTCTGCTAATACAAACAATGCATTTCAATGCATTTTGCTGACGTTCTACAAATCACAAATGATACAGCGGAGACGTTCCTCTTAAGCCTCTCTTAGTTATTTGCATACATTTAGAGATTAAAAATAACAATATTCTTTTTAGGGAAGTATCCCATTATTAAAATTGTAACTGTTCTTTTAACTACGCATTTGACAGTGGACAACTGTCAATGAAGTCCAAGTTGTCTTGGTCGCTTATTTCATGATGTTTAAACATTTTTACGCTGCATTCAATTTTGCTAACAAATAATATGACATACATCAGAGATTAACTGTATAATTGAAAAACTTTCCAACATTTAAACTAACATCTGTCTAAAAAAAATATACCTGAATTAATTATAATTTTAAAAACTTCCATCCAGAAGCTTTACAAAGGGGTCCGCAAATTGACTATTATTATACAGTTTGAGAAAATAATTGAACTATGAACTTGATCTAGTCTGTCATATTTAATTGGCGTTGCTACCTTAGATCTATAAATAAGCCAAAGACAGGACAGCACCATTTATGAATCATGAAAACAGTGCGTAGAGAAAATTATTTTATTGAGTGGCTTAACATGTCGACATTTTGATAATTTCAAAAACACTAACAATCAAAAATATGTCTTATTCTCGATTCCACGTTAAATCGAAAAGAAAATAGAGTATCACATATAGTCCAGAGTTGCGAAAACTTTAATATTTACATACTCCGCCAATAGAAAATCATAAATTAATATGGTATATGTATCTATAAACGAGCCAGTAAATTAACATAGTATTATGCAACATGTACAAATCCTCATTTCCGATTATAACATCATATAAAAATAATTAGCTACAGATTAAAAGTTCAGTTAACGTTTTTAATTATCAAATTGTTTGATTATAAAGTTAACTAAGATGAAGGTGGTGTGTGAAGGGCAACATGAAGAGCCTGCTGCAACTCGGGAGGTAGCGCTTGTACCACACTTTGAAAGAAGGATTCGTTGGATTGAACCTGCCTCACAATATTGAGCATTCTGAAACCTTCAGGCTTACTGGGATCAATAGCTTCTCTGTAAAAAGCTTCAGCCAAAATATTGATGATTCTAGGAATATTCGAATTTCCAGAGCCTAAAAATCAAAATTATTTAAAAATTACCCGAGACGTCGCAAAAAACAACTTACCCAAAACATGTGGATTGTGTTGCTCGACCAAATCACATAAATACCCATAAACATGTGGAGCCTCATCCGCGTCTTCGAGCACGGGCAACCAATTGAACCACATCGGAATAATTTCGTTTAAGTTGACAGCAGAAGCGTTGTATTTCATAATTTTAGTGACGGCCGAGATGGCGTTTTCAGTCGCGTTAATGTTTCTAGGATCTTTCGATTCGGGATCGTTGATAACTTCGATCAATAAAGGCATGATTTTGGCCACCTCTTGGGCGAATTGTTCGCCGCCGAACTGGGCAATCACACCCCAACCGTAGGTCGCCGCCTGTCTGACCTCGTTACTTTTATCTTTGACGTAGAGCGCCAGCGGCTGCAAGAAGAACTGCTGGTATTTGGCACAGGCCGGGCCCGCAAACTCGACCACGTCGTCGAACACGCACACGCCCCACTGACGATCGGCCCAGGGCCGCGTCGGGGCCAGCAAATTCACGAAATGCGTACAAATCTGGTCGAAGAACGGCAAAAAGTTCTCGCGGTACGCCATGAACAAGGAGTGGATCACGTCGGCGATCTTGCTGAGGACGTAGATGTCGTCCGACTCCTCGTCCTCCAACTGCTCCTGCACCACCTACTCAACAAAATTTTTAGATTTCCGTTAAAGTAAAGTTTGGAGACGCCTCAGCGTAAGTAAAATTTAAAAAAAAAAATTATTTGAGGACACTGACCTCGTCGTAATCTTCATCCAAGTGTTTCTTGTGTCTGTCGTTGGCTCTTTCGAAGTGTTCTACCATTAATTTGTCGATTATCCGCAGTGTTTCAGTCATGGCCTCTTGGTCGAGACATCCGGCTCCCAAAGTTTGGATGCAGCGGGCCAACGAGTCGAGAAGTACCATGAGTACTTCGCTCTCGGGCTCCGTGTCTATTGCTTTGATTAGATCGGGACAGATGAACCTCCACATGTCCTGGAGGAAAGCGGGTCCCTTGCAGGTTGCGCACTCGAGAAGCCAAGGCAGCGATTCGGCTGCCGCATTTCTGACACCGTCATGAAAATAAAATTTGAGCATCGGCACCATCAACTTGACGGTCTCTTCGGCGTAGGGAGCGAAACTCTCTTTGAGTTCGCGGGCGTAACACACCAACATCATGCAGGCGGCCGATTTGTCTTCCAGACCGGCGGTGCGAATACCGAAATTTTTCTGTTCGCCCAACGAGACGAACTGCCAATCGTCGTCGCCTTCCACGCCCTGCATGTCTTCGTTGTCGAGGAGGGCGACGTCGGGTTTCATGGCGGCGGTGCGCATCACCGGCCCCATCACCAACGGCAAGTATTGCTCGAAATTCTTTCCGAGAACCTGCAACAATTTTTTTAAGAAAATTTAAAAGAGAGCGAGAGAGGAACTAAAGACGGAGCTCCTTCAAACATCAAATTGTTTTTTTTTTAGAAAAAAAATTTGAAGGGGAGCGAGAGAGGAACTAAAGACGGAGCGGAGCTCCTTCAAGCATCAAATTGTTTTTTTTTTTAGAAAAAAATTTGAAGAGGAGCGAGAGAGGAACTAAAGACGGAGCTCCTTCAAGCATCAAATTGTTTTTTTTTTAGAAAAAAAATTTGAAGGGGAGCGAGAGAGGAACTAAAGACGGAGCTCCTTCAAGCATCAAATTGTTTTTTTTTAGAAAAAAAATTTGAAGGAGAGCGAGAGAGGAACTAAAGACGGAGCGGAGCTCCTTCAAGCATCAAATTGTTTTTTTTTTAGAAAAAAATTTGAAGAGGAGCGAGAGAGGAACTGAAGACGGAGCTCCTTCAAGCATCAAATTGTTTTTTTTTAGAAAAAAAATTTGAAGGGGAGCGAGAGAGGAACTAAAGACGGAGCTCCTTCAAGCATCAAATTGTTTTTTTTTTAGAAAAAAAAATTGAAGGGGAGCAAGAGAGGAACTAAAGACGGAGCTCCTTCAAGCATCAAATTGTTTTTTTTTAGAAAAAAAATTTGAAGGGGAGCGAGAGAGGAACTAAAGACGAAGAGCTCCTTCAAGCATCAAATTGATTTTTTTTTAGAAACAAAATTTGAAGAGGAGCGAGAGAGGAACTAAAGACGGAGCTCCTTCAAGCATCAAATTGATTTTTTTTAGAAAAAAAATTTGAAGGGGAGCGAGAGAGGAACTAAAGACGGAGCGGAGCTCCTTCAAGCATCAAATTAATTTTTTTTAGAAACAAAATTTGAAGAGGAGCGAGAGAGGAACTAAAGACGGAGCTTCTTCAAGCATCAAATTAATTTTTTTTAGAAACAAAATTTGAAGAGGAGCGAGAAAGGAACTAAAGTCGGAGCTCCTTCAAGCATCAAATTAATTTTTTTAGAAAAAAAATTGAAGGGGAGCGAGAGAGGAACTAAAGACGGAGCTCCTTCAAGCATCAAATTGATTTTTTTCAGAAAAAAAATTAGAAGGGGAGCGAAAGAGGAACTAAAGACGGAGCTTCTTCAAGAAACAAATTGTTTTTTTTTTAAATTTGAAGGGGAGCGAGAGAGGAACTAAGGACGGAGCTCCTTCAAGCATCAAATTGATTTTTTTTAGAAACAAAATTTGAAGAGAAGCGAGAGAGGAACTAAAGACGGAGCTCCTTCAAGCATCAAATTAATTTTTTTTAGAAAAAAAAATTGAAGGGGAGCGAGAGAGGAACTAAAGACGGAGCTCCTTCAAGCATCAAATTAATTTTTTTTAGAAAAAAAAATTGAAGGGGAGCGAGAGAGGAACTAAAGACGGAGCTCCTTCAAGCATCAAATTGTTTTTTTTTTTTTAGAAACAAAATTTGAAGAGGAGCGAGAGAGGAACTAAAGACAGAGGAACAAAAAACCAACCTTGCAGATGCGGGACCACGCCGAAATCAGGTAGCTGGTTTGAGGATCATCGTCGGGAAGTTCGGCCCCCTCTCCGTGAGTCTTCAGCAGCATATCCATAACTTCAGTGGCGTCGCTCATGAACTTTTCGGTTCCCACCGCCATCCCGATGAGGGTGACGCATTCGATAGTTTTACCCCGCAACAATTTGAGCTCTTCCTTGTTAGCGTTCTGAATAATGTACTTGAGACATGGCATCAGCCGATCGTAATAAGCGATAAACTCATTTTCGGCAGTATCGGCCACGCTCGCTATAGTAGTAACAACCTGTTCCAGCACCAACTTGGTACCTTTCTCGACCAACTCTTTAAATTTAGCAGTCAAAATACCCTCCAGTTTGGCCATGAGACTGTCCAAATAAGTGGTGAGAATGTGTTTGGGACAATCTTCGGCAAAATTCACCAAAGCGGCACCGGCGTGAGCTTGAACTCTCGGATTGCCGTTGTCGTCTAGGAGCATCAAAAGGCCGGGGACGACGCGGTCGTGAAATTTCTTTTCGAAAATCGGAGCGAAATCGGTCGACAATTGGCCGATGGTGTTGCAAGCCGCGTATCTGACTCGAGGATGGGGATCTTGGAGGTATCTTAGTACGCCGTCCATAACTCCGGGAACACCGTCCATCAGTTGGGCCAGCATCCCTTCCATTTGCTTGTGGCAGCCCTCACCGATGGTGCTGAGAGCCATCAACGCGGCGTGACGCTGCTTCCAGTCGGGACTTACCAACATGGCGGGCACGCTGCGGGTGACCAAGGGCAGAATCACCTTCCCACCTGAGAACCATCGATACCCTCGTTTGTAAAGAATCACGACAACAGGAGCAATTTTGAAGGTAAACCCCGGCCCTCATTCTCAAAAAATGCAGCAGTAGCTACTATACAGGGTGATTTACGTTTATACAGGGTGATGACCAAATTGAAGGAGCACATTCTTGATGAATACGTTTTCCTTTGAAGTAAATTTCATAAAACCAAAAAAAAATTATGTAAGCGTTTGAAAACAGATGTCGCCACTGTACTGAACTAAATGCAGACTATTTATCTCAAAACGACGTACGGTCTGGACTCTCGTATTTTATTGCCGCTATCAAACGCCGTATGTCTCAGCTTGAGAAACATACATGTGATTAGTACTTGCTGCATCTACATAATACACTGACGTACAAACTTGTTGCACCTACTTGTGACGACCACGCAAGGATCGGTTGATCCAACTATACATAAGGGTCGTATTTAACAGTCTACCAAATTTACCCAATATTTTCATACAAAAAAATACTTTCATTTCCCAAAAATACTAAATGCTCACCAAAATTAAGAAAATACATAATCTTAAAGCGACAACCAAATATTGACATAATGCTGGCCTCTTATATATTTTGTTCGCCAAAACAACTTTTGTTGACCATAAATACTAAATGTTCACCAAATTTTATTCCGCATTTAATTCTAACATAATACCCAGATATTTAATTCTCGACAGTGTCTTATATTATTTAGCAGTTAAAAATACTATTTGTTGATCAAAAATACACAAGCAATGAAATGTTGTGCAAATGGTAAATAATTTTATGCAAAATTATAGTTGTAGATGTGCTAGGGCAAGGAAAATAAGAGTAAAAATAGAAGTGGTTTGCACAAAAAAAGATATTGATTTCCGTAATATATAAATGCTTTGCTGTAATTGGTTTGCATTATGTAAAACGTAAAACTTCTTTTAGTGGTAATTTTTAATGGTGCTTTTAAAAAAAAAAAAAACAGGGCCCTGAATTGACCTTGTACAAAACTTTTTTCGCGTGCCTCTTGTCTGGAAGCGCAAGCGGCAAGGAAAGATGCGCGAGCATATTTCATTTTTGGAATAATAGAATAATTATTTGACGCACAAATAGTTTTTTTGAGAAACACTAAATATAAATGGATAACGCGAATATTTATTATGTACAGCACGGACGCGTAACTTGAGCGTTCTAAATTTGGTGAACATTTAGTAAAATTGATAGACATATAGAATTTAAAATGTAAGCAATGGTAAAACAATACGCAGCATAGTTATTTTAGTGGTGATGTTCTCATTTTCTGATGTATAATAATTTGGGTTTCATTTAGATTTTTTGATGCTTATTAAATTTTCTGGTGGACAGTGCAAGAGATGTATAGTTAAATTTGGTGTACATTATATTTGTTCCCTATACATAATAAATGGCTACCAATATTTTTTTAACAAAAGACGTCCTCTTTTAGCTTTTTAATTAACGCTGGCCTTAAAGTGCCGTCAAACGGCTTCCTGTTAAAGAGCCGTTAATCCATATAACCGCACTTCAGTGTGTTACAGCAAGGAAAAAGATTAGAAAAGTTCTTTTCAAGCAGTAATTTTTAATCGTGCTTTTTAAAAAAAATTACAGGGCCCTAAACTGACCTTGTGTAGAACTTCTTTTTCCGAAAAAAAAAGTATCGTTCGAACGAGGATTTTAACCCGAGGCCTGTCACTTTGTACGCCACCCGTTTTCCACGGCTCTATCGACCACGCTAGTCGTTACGTGTTCGATCTTTGTACTCTCTCGTCTTCCGTGATGACATCACTTGCGTGTTGCGCGCGCATTAACAGCGTCTTAATAGAAAACCGTTCGACGGCACTTTAAGCCCAGTGTTTAATTAATTACTGGAATAAACGTTTTTTCTTTCTAGGACCTTAGCAAGGAAAGAACTTACACTTTAGACTACCCCTGTATATAAATCTTAAATTGTAGTCAATTTGTGAAAGATCTGGCGCTTCTTAACGATTCGATAAACCTGCCAACATTGAGGATTTGCTCTAGGTGAAGGCTAAATAGGTTCGCTTTAAGCTAAGTGTGAAGTGCACATTGAAGAATAATTAAAAGACCTAGATGTTCATCCCTACCTAATCCGCAGGCGAGTCGATCAAGCGCCGCCTCCGCCACCACGTTGTTGCAGTCGTTGTCCTCGTCCAGAATCTCGTCAGATTCCGCCCATCCATCCTCTTCTTCCAGATCGGCCATGAACTGCAGAATGAGCGGAACCAACTGTTCCATGTACTTGCCGGCATGTTTGCGCACCATCGCCGGCGCCATTTCCGATAAAGTCACCATAACCTCCAGCGCCAATTGTCGCCAACTGTCGAGTGCCGCAGAATCGCTGAAGATCTTCATGCACATATCGTAGATCGGCAACAGTTGCGGCCTCAAATATTGCGGGGTGTTTTCGGCCAAATCGATCAAAACTTTCAGTAAAGTATCGTCGTCTTGTTGCTGGACGCTTTCGGCGATAACGTTCAACATGGGGGCCAACAGGTCGCCGAAGTGCTTCAAAATTTGCGTTTCCTTGTCGTGGATTAGGATAAAAGCGCCGACGGCGCGGACAGCTTGGAACTTGACCTCGTAGGCTTCAGCGGGGGCCAGACTGTGCAGCAGCATTTGCTTGATCAGGTCCAGGTAGTTGTTCTGTTGGTTGCCGAAAACGCCGGGGACGCTCGCGAACATTTGAAGGGCGGCTTCCTTGAGGATGTTGTTGGGCGCGTTGGCGCATTGAAACAGAAACTAAACTTTGAGTTACTTAAGGCTCAACCAAAAATCCTCAATTAAATTTATAAATAAATAAAATTTAATTTAAACAATAAAAGAAATTAAGTTTATTTAACGTAAAGAATGGAGACAACTGTCTCTTCACGTCATGAAAATTTCTCAGAATAAGCTTCCAGATTATGTTCGTTCCGCACAACTCGCAAAATTGTAGCTTCACGTTTCAGTCGCTTTGTTGCGAGCTTCCAGAGATGGGAATTATTACCCCAAAAACTTTATTAAAAAAAACAACCACCGTCAAAACCTATTAAGTAAAATAATGTGGAGGACCACATAAATAAAAAACAAAGTTGTTGGCGACTTCAGTGACATTTTACTGGGGATTGGGGTGAGATTTACCTGTAGGAATTCAGGCCACTGGTTGTTGCCCTCGTCGTCGATTAAATTGCGCGCGACCTCAGCGGCCACCTCGCAAACTTTGTGTCTCAACTGTTCGGTCTGCTCCTGTTGGATGGCCAAGAGGACCTGTTCCTTGAGCTGCGCCTGGCTTTCCGGGGGCAACTTGGGGTAGAACTCCATGAATTCGCTGGAGAACAGACGGCGGAGTAGCACGGCCGACATTTGTCTGGCTTCATCGCCCAATCCGGCATTGTGGATGGCCCCCAGGAGTTGGCTGATTTTCGTTTCAACCGGCAGATTCGAGTAAACCTCCTAAATAGGACAACAACAGTCAGAACTAAGGGTTTTGTCAAACGCGCAGTAAATTCGCGCCCTTTTCTTCGCTAAAAATAGCTCCATGTAAACTAGAATGAAGGGCAATGAATTGCGAAAGTCAACATTCGGAGCCTCCGGCTACACGCCGGCGAAAGTACGGGAAGTCGATAAAAAGTAGCGAATAATTCCACGATGATTCATCGGCGAATTGCGCGATTAACGAAACGAGAGCCATGCTGCGGGAGTACACGTTGTTCCCGCATCCCAAAATTACGGAATTACAGCGAAGTACCGGGTGGCTTGCCGCAATTTCCACCGCAGCCAGTTAACGTATCATTTAACGTACCTCTGCTTGGCTTCTAATGTTATTATCCGTTGATAAAAGGGTTGTCAGTATCTGGAAAAATTGCTCTTGATTGGCGGCCATGGCGCCTCACCACGAAAGAACTTTGACAGTGACTGGCTGTCAAAATCGTTCAGGGCTACCACCATGATTGTGATCTTGCATTGAAAAGCTCCAGGACAACTCGAATTCAGATGAATCATCCCTCATCAGACATCTTTAATGTTTTAATTAATTACGTTTTTAGCAGATTTCTAAATTTATTTAAATAAAGTTATTTCATAGGTTTCACGAGTTTCTTATTTGGGGAATTTCTAGGAAAGTTTTGTACGCAATTCTAGAGATTGGCATTTTCACCATCTGGCATCACTGCTCTTGCACTGTCACGTCACACGTCACTGTCACATTGCACGTTGACCACAATACACGTGGTAAGAGGTTAGAATCTTTTTTCGTTTTCTTCGTTCGAACAGCGCTTCTGCAAAAACTCCAGTGAGACTTTTCCTCGTTAATCGGCAGTCACAGACAGAGTAAGATAGGGTTAACACCGCCCTTGACACATTTTCTTACATACATTTTCCACAGATGGCGAAGAAACGGTCGGATAGCGGTGCCCCCCGCAAGCAGGGCTTGAATAAATCCGCTCACCCCATGAACCCCGATCGTCCTACCGATAAGCTCAAAGGTGTCGCAAAGCCTAGGTCAAAATCCACCATCAAACGGTTGCAAATGTACAGGAATTCCAAGCCAAAACGCGACAAAACAGGCAAAATTATATCGCCAGCTCCATTTCAGGTAAATCCGTTTAGTTCGTGCGGTCTAGCGGTTGAACAATTTGCTTTTCTAGGGTTGGTTGCCATCTGGCAGTACGGCTAGAGTGGAGCCCAATCGCAAATGGTTTGAGAATAGTCGCGTCATTTCCCAGAGTGCCCTCCAAAAGCTTCATTCCGAGTTGGATAAGGCAGTTAAAGACCCGTTTCAAGTAGTGATGAAACCGACCAGTCTTCCCATTATGCTTCTGAATGATGTCAAGAGGTACTATAAGCCTCGTTTGTTGGACGTAGAGCCGCATTCGAGTATTTGGCGCCGAAAGAAACCCAAGTTACCATTTAAAACTATTGAGGAATATATGGAATATGCAAAAAGACGGGCAGCGGAGTATGATCCCTCCAAGGACACAAGTGTTGAAAGGCGTGACGTGGATGGCGTCAAAGACTTGAAGAGAGATTGGGTGATGGGAGCCGGACAATCCAAGCGGATTTGGAATGAATTGCACAAAGTTGTCGATAGTTCAGACGTTTTGCTGCAAGTTCTCGATGCTAGAGATCCTATGGGAACCAGATCCTCGTACTTAGAGAAGCACTTGAAAAAGGACAAACCCCACAAGCATTTAATTTTTATTTTGAACAAAGTTGATTTAGTGCCGACGTGGGTCACTCAAAGGTGGGTCGCCGTTTTAAATAGGGAATACCCCACGATTGCGTTCCATGCCAGCATCACTCATCCATTCGGAAAAGGGGCGCTAATCAAACTCTTGAGGCAATTCTGTAATTATAATCACCGATAGTGAATTTTTTAATAATAATTCTGTAATTTCAGCAAAGCTCCATATCGACAAGAAGCAAATATCGGTCGGCTTAATTGGATACCCCAACGTTGGTAAATCTTCTATTATCAACGCCATGTGCAGCAAAAAAGTCTGCAAAGTGGCCCCCATTGCTGGCGAAACTAAAGTGTGGCAGTACATCACTCTTATGCAGCGAATCTTCTTGATCGATTGCCCCGGTGTTGTTTATCCGTCAGAGGAAAGCGATACTGAAAAAGTTTTGAGAGGTGTGGTAAGAGTAGAATTAGTTAGCAACCCTGAAGATTACATCCCCGAAGTATTGAACCGCGTCCGAAAAGAACATGTTGCCAAAACCTACAAAATTAGCGATTGGATCGACCCCAATGATTTTTTGGAACAGATTGCGCGCAGGATGGGAAAACTGCGAAAAAAAGGAGAACCTGACGTGAACGTGGTTGCAAAAATGGTCTTGAATGATTGGCAGCGCGGCAAACTGCCATTCTACGTTTTACCCCCTGAAATCGAAGGAACTCCAACTACAGCAGAGAAAAAAACGAGCGACTTAAGCGTACCGCAGGATTTCTCCAAAATTCGAGTGGCATTAAGTTATGAAAAGGAAGATTTAAAACCGCTAGAACCCACAACAGCTGCTAAACCCGCAGTTCCAGTAGCCGAAACTAACAGTAACGACGTAACTATAGATAGCGTTAACACCAGTGCTGAAGTTGTCTCTGAGAATGTTGACACCAGCGCTGAACTTGCCTCTGAGAATGTTGACACCAGTGCTGAAGTTGTCTCTGAGAATGTTGACACCACTGTCGAAATTGACTCTGAGAATGCTGACACCAATTCTGAAGTTGACACCAGTGCTGAAGTTGACTCTGAGAGTGTTAACATTAGCACCCAATCTAGCGAGAACATGGAGGACGATTCGGATTCAGATGAATCAGCAGACATTGCTAGTTTCTATTCTGGCGCCAGCAATCCCAAGAATCTTCAACCTGTCTGCACAAGTAGCGGTTTGTTTACTGTTGAGGACATAAATGTGGCACCTCTAACCAAATTAACTAGCAAACAAAGGCGAGCCGCAGCGCGCGCTCAGAAACGTAAGACAGTGGGCACCAACTTCTACGAGGTTTCCAACGTGAAAAATCGTAACAGAAGAAAGAAGAATAATTAAGTGTAATCCAAGTTTTTGTTGTATTTTCACCTGACTTCTAATTTGAATAAAATTAGTCACAAAGTTAATTTGTATTTTGCTACTGAACCTGCTTAGTTTAAGTAATTTAGTTATGGGAATCAATAAGAACATTTAAATCATGTTAGTAATTTTCTAGTAGTATTGTTGGTACTTGTATATACTTTGCTCACATTGCAGCCAACATCTGGTGGTTTGAAAGCTGTTTTTAGTGACTTTGTATTTTTTGGCGTGAAAACACTTGTAGTGAATTAAATGTCTATGGCCAGGTCGGAAATCTTTATTAATAATTATTGTACTTAAAGAGAGCCGTTTAACAATATAGCATTATCTATCATCTTAAAATTATTATCAATTATTTAGCGTATTTGTTGTTACTTTAATATGCACATTTTAAGTAAATAATTACGTCCTGTAGATAGCTAAGCTAACATAACCTCAATAAATTCAGCGCCGTGCTCTGTCTCAGCAATGGTTTTTACAACTGCAATTAACTTTGTGCGGGCTCGGGGCCCCGACGAGTTTTGGCGCAAACGCAAAATCTTCAAATTGGCAGCGGTAAATTACCCAAACCACCAACATTAAACCACATTTCTGACGTTGATTTTCAGCATTTTGTGGGTCGAAAGAGAAACTGCTACAGCATCGCTATAAGATACGTCCATAGAGCTTTAGTTTACGCAACAAAAGCGAGGAAATTGAAAAAAATGGATTTTGCCAACGTAATTTCTATTTTATAACTAACTGTGGAACATGTTACTAATTTGTTGATTTGTAGCTGTGGGAAACTCGAGTTAGGGCTGGATGTGAACAACACGACGTGGATTATTTAGTGTTTAAGGAAAGCTTAGCCAGATCTAACATTTTGTTAAATAGGAAAACTCTGGCAGATTTGGCGTGCTGGGAACCGTACACCTTCAAGGCTCTTACTGATGTTGCACAGAAGAAGGCGGCTGATGAAGGAATCATCAAAATCACCGACTGGAGGAAGATTAAGGGGGGAGTCACGCGAAATATTAAGGGTTGACACCTTTCGGACCTTAAATGTAGTAGAGGCACTTGACTAGTTGGACAATACAATAAGCTTTTTTGTTATTTGTTATTTCAGTATCTTCTATTACAGCCCAAGATCCTATTTTTAAGTTAAATTAAGTTGTAACAATAGAGAAAGGTTTCTTGTTGCCAATTAGTTGGCGTTCAAATAATTTAAGAAATGTGAGAATGTAAGTTTTAAAAACTTTACTTTTCTAGAATAGTTTCTGCTTTTCAACAATTCTAGAAATTAGATAATGAGAGAACAGTAGTCCAAAGATAGATATCAATATCTAACAGTCTTAAACTTAAATAATATGAAAATAAAAATTCACAAAACAGCAAAAATTCTGATCAGTCTCAGAACTTCCATTCTAGCTAATGACTAATTCCTTCTTGTTTTCAATTAATTTATGAAGCAACTTATGAGTCCAAAAGAGTTGTAGCAACAAAAGTTATTCTAAGTTTTCGGGAGCGATACATTCTCAATTAAAAACTTGAAGCTCTTCTTGCTAATTTAATTAACGTTTCGTCCGTCGCATCGTTACCTTCATTAGAAACTTATAGGTTTGAAATAAATAGCTTGAAAAACACATTGAGGGCAACTCAAGATAGGTGAGACGGTTTCTCTAGCATAAAGCGGTATTGTGACCAAATTTTTTTTTGCATATAATTCATAACTGTGACGCCAATTCCTAAAAATTAAATTAATTTTATAATCATGCAAGGGCGGCGCTTACAAATATTTCCCGATTTTTGTTCTTCTATAGGATTTTTCTAGGTTTTAACTGGCAATGCGCAAAAATAGGGAGTCTCTTGGCCGTTGATAAAAACTGATTTGTTGAAAGCAGTTGTTCCGAAAGTGCCGTAAAACTTTCTCAGTCATAAAAAATGCGCTTTAAATTGAAAGCCACTAGCGTTGCTTTTCCCGGCAATCCACCGTCATTTAGAGCGTTATCGAGGCATAACTGTGTCTCTTGACGATTTCCCAATTTTCTTAGTAGATACCTTTTCCGAATTCATAAAGGATCATTTAGACCTTTAAAAATAGATCGGACAAGGGTGTATGTGTTCAGAGACAGAAACGTCGGAGCGTCGTTTAACAATGGTGCGAGTTGCGGGGGCGGTAAGGCCATGGGGTGGCTTCGTAATCAGCAGACTGTGGAGGCCGCAGGGCGAGGGGCGAGAGACGCTGAACTACGCCGCGACGCTCGGGTTGACCTGCCGCCACGCTTAGCACGTTTACATAGGGTCTCGCCACCCCTGTCATGATATCCACCCACGGTAATTAATCTCAGGGGAGAATATCGCCCCGCTTACAAAAATTCTTTCAGCCCCACGCTTCTACTTCGACACGTGCCGCCCGCAATTCCTCCACAACGCTTCCACCCTCAACCCTTTTCGAGGAAATTTGATCCTTCGACTAGAGGTTAATTTTTTCGATTTGCAACTAATAATTGTAATTTTTTCAGTAACTTTTGGCGTTTCTCGCTTGTTTGCGACGGTGGTGGTTGGGAGCAGGGTGGGTGTAAAAATTGTCCGAAACGGGTCGTTGGAGGCCTCCATGTAGACGTGGCGGCGGCGAGCTGGCGTCCGGGCGCGCGTGCCGCCAATATTATGTGAACCACAACAAGAGATGAGAGAGCGAAGTTGCGCAAATTATTGTTAAAATTGTTGGAGAATCTTAATTTTTGGCCTACTCGCGGAGAAAATAGAATCGATGCACTAGGTGCTTTCCAATTTTAGCATTTTCGATTAGGTACCCCTCCCAAAGGTAAAAGACTGAAATAAATCAAGCACTTATAGAACGGCGTTCGCTTTCGCCTCCAGCAACGTCATTCGAGTTATTTTTTATTAAAAGGAAGGCTGCAGAAATTCGGGGGACATCTCAGCCCCTCGCTTCGTTACCGGCAAAACCTCTGGTGACTAATCAAGTAAAACTTTATTTAACAATTACAAATATTTAGCGCAAGGGAGGATATGTAGAAAAATATGGTGAATAAAGAACAAGGATGGGTCAAAAAATACTCTTCTAGGGCAGAATAAAGAACAAGAATAAGTGGAAAAATACTCTTCTAGGGCAGATTGGCCGGATTGTTAAAATCTGGACTACATCTTTATCAAAAGACTCAATTCAATGACTAACAGCTCTTTATAAAACAATTACCCAATGAACACCAATTAGTGCAGAATGTAAAATAAAAAAATTAATTGTTACATGTAAGTAACAATTTTAAGTTTTTTTAAGTGCCGGATAGCCATATAGCAACAAGTGTTTTTTAAGGGGCCGTATTTAACAGTCTACCAAATTTACCCAATATTTTTATACAAAAAATTCTTTCATTTCTCAAAAATACTAAATGCTCACCAAAATTAAGAAAATACATAATCTTAAAGCGACAACCAAATATTGACATAATGCTAGCCTCTTATATATTTTGTTTGCCAAAATAACTTTTGTTGACCCTAAATACTAAATGTTCACCAAATTTTATTCCGCATTAAATTCTACCATAATATTCAGATATTTAATTTTTGACAGTGTCTTATATTATTTAGCAGTTAAAAATACTATTTGTTGATCAAAAATATACAAGCAATAAAATGTTGTGCAAATGGTAAATAATTTTATGCAAAATTATAGATGTAGATGTCTAGGGCAAGGAAAATAAGAGTAAAAATAGAAGTGGTTTGCACAAAAAAAGATATTGATTTTCGTAATGTATAAATGCTTTGCTGTAATTGACTTGCATTATGTAAAACGTAAAACTTCTTTTAGTGGTAATTTCTAATCGTGCTTTTAAAAAAAAATTACAGGGCCCTGAACTGACCTTGCACAAAACTTTTTTCGCGTCCCTCTTATCTGGAAGCGCAAGCGGCAAGGAGAGATGCGCGAGCATATTTTATTTTTGGATTAATAGAATAATTATTTGACGCACAAATAGTTTTTTTGAGAAACACTAAATATAAATGGATAGCGCGAATATTTATTATGTACAGCACGGACGCGTAACTTGAGCTTTCTAAATTTGGTGAACAATTAGTAAAATTGATAGACATATAGAATTTAAAATGTAAGCAATGGTAAAACAATACGCAGCATAGATATTTTAGTAGTAATGTTCTCATTTTTTGATGTATAATAATTTTTTTCATTAAATTTTCTGGTGGACAGTGCAAGGGATGTATGATTTAATTTAGTGTACATTATATTTGTTCCCTTTTTTAAGTACACTTCTGAGTGCTGGAGGGATGAAATTCTACGTTTTCGAGATGAAAACTTTTGGATCATCTTTCTTTTAGGGGCGGTCTAGTTTTCTTGAGAATTACTTTGAGTCTGGTGTAGCAACTATAGAAGGAAATTGACAGTACTGTAAAAGTTTTGTAACAAAATAGCTATAGAGTGGGGTCGCCTCAACTGACCTCTTAGGGCGCTGATATCCCTACCGCATCAGAAAAGTGAAGCCCGTTTAGTAATGCCAACGGGGAGAGACCGTCGTTCTCTTTTAGGGCATAGAATTATTGAAATTTGCTTAATTGTTGTTAATTTTTGGTCGGAAGCTCCTTTGTTGGCTGGAGCTCGGCTCGTGAAGCTCGCTCATCCACCGTGCTGTAGTACGGTGTTATATATCTCCTGAGCGAGATGGAAAGCGTGAAAGTATAAGAGCGCTAACGCTGGATCCGTAATCTTAAATCGTGTGTGCTTATGACACAAGCACCGAGTCCTGAATCTCGAAGGGGTCTTCCCGTTTTTATGGATCGGGTTAATGACAGCACCAAATAAAAGCGAGTAGGTGTAAATAAAGAAACGTCGAAGAAAGATTCTGAACTCCCCCGAACCGACGGCGGCCATTTGTCACTTTTGTGAAAGCTCGTCGACGCCACCGAGCCCCGACACGAAGAGCAGCGCAACATTTCCAGACTTACCTCGCGACGGCATTAGCGAGACAAAGGAAGCGGTCTGGTCGGCGTCCCGGTGCCAACGTCGGCCCGCCCGACGGCCTAAATAAAAATTAATCACCCCGACTTCGCAAATGTGTCTTCAGCAAATTTAGAAAATTAGGCTTTGACAGAAGAAAAGAGTTGGGCTGTTATTCGCAAACTATTGCTAATTCTTCTTGGGAATCGCGAAGATTTCTTGCTTCTGAAGTTGGGCGTGAGGGTGGAGGATGCGGTCAAAGGGGCAATAACGACTGTCGAACTGCGGACGGGCATAAAAGACCGAAAAAAGTCGGCGTTAAACCTGCAGACAATTACGTGGAACCCGACGACTGTCACGGGAAGGGCTCGGACAGACGGAAAAAGCGGCGCGCCGTCATTCGCAAGAACTTTCCGGCTCTGGAGATAATAAAATCCAATACAAGCTAAAAATCGCGGGTTCTTGCGTCACAATGAACAATCGTCCCCTTGATTTACCGCCACAACCGGAGCTTAGTCCTAAGCTGCAGTTCAAGCCGGAAGCGCACCAGCGGCAGGAGCGCCAAAAGTGATTTTTGAGTCTTTGGCCCGTTCCTCATGTGGCTTAGGGTCCATATGTCGTAGGGTACTGCGGAAAAAGTCCCTTTAGCCCCAAATTTACGAGTTAACGCGACCGAACCACCAAGTGGCTTAAATGCAGTTTTTGAAAATTACTTTAAACAACGGGAACAAATATAATGTATACCAAATTAAACCATACATTCCTTGCACTGTCCACCAGAAAATTTAATAAGCTTCAAAAAATCTAAATAAAACCCAAATTATTATACATCAGAAAATGAGAACATCACCACTAAAATAACTATGCTGCATATTGTTTTACTATTGCTTACATTTAAAATTCTATATGCCTATCAATTTTACTAAATGTTTACCAAATTTAGAACGCTCAAGTTACGCGTCCGTGCTGTCATAATAAATATTCGCGCTATCCATTTATGTTTAGTGTTTCTCAAAAAAACTATTTGTGCGTCAAATAATTATTCTATTAATCCAAAAATAAAATATGCTCGCGCATCTCTCCTTGCCGCTTGCGCTTTCAGACAAGAGGCACGCGAAAAAAGTTTTGTGCAAGGTCAGTTCAGGGCCCTGTAATTTTTTTTTAAAGTACGATTAGAAATTACCACTAAAAGAAGTTTTACGTTTTACATAATGCAAGCCAATTACAGCAAAGCATTTATATATTACGGAAATCAATATCTTTTTTCGTGCAAACCACTTCTATTTTTACTCTTATTTTCCTTGCCCTAGCACATCTACATCTATAATTTTGCATAAAATTATTTACCATTTGCACAACATTTTATTGCTAGTGTATTTTTGATCAACAAATAGTATTTTTAACTGCTAAATAATTTAAGACACTGTCGAAAATTAAATATCTGGGTATTTTGTTAGAATTAAATGCGGAATAAAATTTGGTGAACATTTAGTATTTATGGTCAACAAAAGTTATTTTGGCGAACAAAATATATAAGAGGTCAGCATTATATCAATATTTGGTAGTCGCTTTAAGATTATGTATTTTCTTAATTTTGGTGAGCATTTAGTATTTTTGGGAAATGAAAGAATTTTTTTGTATGAAAATATTGGGTAAATTTGGTAGACTGTTAAATACAACCCATTTTAAAGGTACTCGACCGATCGACTTCAAAAATAAAACCCCTCCGAGGCTGACGCTTACAGATTCTAAAAGTCGAAAAAAATCCTGAAAATTCGCTTTAGTTTTGGAGCCTGACTCAACGCAACCATGAACTGACATTGGTATACCGCCAATTGGGTAACATTGTCAGCACTGTTTTGGGTGTCGCAATAGCTTTATTATAGAACCAAAGTAGAAAAACATTATGACATCATGACGTATCACATTTACATAAGAAATACGTAGAAGTTACACAAACATAAACTGTTATTTTACTTACTTATGTATTTCTTATGCACGCGGTGTTGACTCGTATCCGTGGATAGAGCGATACGTGCTACGTTAGAAGATTAATTTATTATCAGCCATTACTTTTGTTATTGGTAAGAAGCAAAAAGAAAATGTCAAAAAATCCTGCTCTCAAACTAAAAACGCAAAATATCCTCGTAAAAATTAGATAAAGTTAAAATTTTCTCAACTTTATATAGGTACAGGGTGTTTCCTAAAAAACCCCTTAAGCTGTAAACTCTATTATTGTCCAACTTCTCCAAATAAAAAACTTTAGGAAACTATTCCTTAAACACTACAATGTGGCCCCGATCGTGATTTTTTGGCTATCTAGCAATGTTCAATTTTTTTTTCTGAATGCAATTAATAAATCTGATGTAGGTATTCTCCGTGACCTTCACAACAATTCTCCATCAAGGTATAATTAAGAGTCGAACTAAATAGCTTCTAACCAGCCGAGATCTTCGGTTCGCAACGGACAAAATGGAAGGTAGCCGTTCAGGTGATTTAAGGTCGTACCCCACATACGGCACATACGGTAAATTTGGTAGACTGTTAAATACGACCCTTAAACAACTACCCACGACTCAAAGTACACACGTCTTTTAAGTTTAGACTTATGACTCTGGCTTTTCTTGCATAGATTCCTTCTCCTTCCCCCCGTGTCCAGCTTTTCCTAATTCTCCCCACGCGGGGAGAACGAGACTGCCGGGTTGAGGCGGCCTCCCCGGTGTAGGTTCGGGCCCGTTTCTCGCGGCGTTGGCGGGCGTCGCTGCCGATATTCGGCGCCGCCACTGAAACAAGGGCGTCGCTAGCGTGACGCCAGCACCACGTTATAGACGAAGATAGATGCGGCTTTGCGTGGGAGGCCACCTGTCTGTGGCAAATGTCTCGGTTAGCGCCTCTCGTGCCACCGTCGTGACTGCTGTACTCGAACGGCTGATAAATCTATTCCGCCGTCGACGTCGGCGTCGGCGACCGTAGCGGGGAGGTTGGTCATCGGTGAATTTACGTATTCAAGCAGGAAGGTCCTAGACAGATTAATCGCACTTCATGCCTCCAGCTTGGGTCCTGCCGCACGTTTTGCACCGATTTCAGACGCCAACGTCACTTTTCAGGACCGCCAATTGCGCCATTTCGGGATCTATAAATACGGAATTATCACGTTGTAATCCCTAACTCCAAACGCCCCGGAATTCGGGAAATGGAAGGCCGCTTCTTCCCGCGACTTCCTCCACCTCCCCACAATACAGGAGGGCGACAAAAATATTTAGACGACTAACAGTTTCTTTGATCGTAAGTTAAATGGTGGCGGGATGTGGGACAAAGAATTTTGAGAAATATTTGGACTTTGGCGACTGACAGCCGTCGGTGGCAGCTAAATTGCTGCTCCCGGCTGGATTTAGTGTCGGGTCGGGGGCGGCGCTCTGGACGTCCGATAGCACCGCCACCGCCATCACGTGCCCTGCCATAACATTATAAACCGTCGTCGGTTGGGAGTCACATACATTTTTACGCGATAGCGGTTTATCGCCCGACACTATTGCGGATTTCAGCGGGCTTCGGCGACGCCGGTGATACGGCCATGGATTTTTCAGAGGGTTAATTACTATTTCAGCGTGTTCTCGAGGGCCAATCTAATTATAGATAGCGGAAAATTCAATTTCAATTATTCGCAACCGCCCCTTCTATAATACCTACAGCACTACCTGCCTTCCGTTTTCCTGATCGAAATATTTCACTGGCATAAATAAGTCGGCACGTGACCAGCTCGTGGCACTAATCATATTGATGATAGTTACCGCCGCAGAGAAACAGGGACGGGTCGGCCATTATTAAAGGGGATTGGAAACAAATATTTTAGCGGCCAGACGGCATTTCTATCAACACTAGAACGCAGAGAGCTTTGTTTCAAAACAGAGGACGTCATGGAAGGTGTGGCACGAACTGATCAAAGTTTCTAAAAATGCTTCGCAAGAGAAACGTTGGACGAAGCCAATGTTACCGCACAGCGTAAGAAAATCGCAAGGGTTTAGGTCAGATGATTTACTCACTTCTTCTGCAATGAGTCATAGTTCATCTTGGGTCACAACGGTCTAAAAGTAGGTTTCTACTTTTACTTGAAGATATGACATGGATAGTTCTCATTTATGCACATTTTAAAAAATTGTAAATAGCGTTTATCAATAAATTTTTGTGGTAAAGTGGCAAGCGTTCTACTCTCATGACATTTACAGTCGAACATAAGTCACTGAAAAGAAGCACTAATTGAAGATATGCTGGTCGTTATTATTTTTTTGATTCTTGTCTTATAAATTGTAGCTCAAACTTATTGAAAAGAACTTCAATTTTGGTTATTTAGCCTTTTCAAATAGTATTTTTGAAAATCTTTACAATTTTAAATACTATAAATAATCAACAAATGGTAGCAAAGCCATCAGAAATGATGATCATAATATAAAAATTTATAATAAATTAACGAATAATTCCAGAAAAATGGCAATTTTTTCCAAAAGAGATTATGAATGCCCTTTCCAACAAACTACAAACTGTTCCAATACAACAACTAGTTCAGAAGTTATGATTTTTTATGTGACTGGTTGTTTACAGAAGCATTTGATAAAGTTTATCTACACATCATTTTCTATTTAGTACATAAATTTGTACATAGAAGAAAGCTCAAGTAATTTAGAAAGACGTGAATCTAACTTATTTTATCTCTTTAACTAGTTTTGTAAAAAATTTCTTAATAATTCTATCAACTATAGAATATCGACAAATGGTGAAGGCGCCGGGTGAAAATCATAATATAAAAATTCATAAAAAATTAACAAATTAATGTAGAAAAATGGTGATTTTTTTTTAAAGAGATTATGAATAGGGCGTTTTTCTGTGCGATATCAAGTTCAAAGCTTTTTTTTATGACGCTTGTTATTCGCATAAATTTAGAGAAAGTCTATCAGTATGTCAATTTTTCTTTACTACATCAATTTTTAAACATAAAACAATTCAAGTTGTTGAAAAAAATTAAATTTTACTTTTTAGTCTCATTAAATAGTTTTATTTTTATTTTGCAAACTGTAAGAAATCGACAAATTGCAGCAGATCCAGATGAAGATCACAATATAACAATTTAAAATAATCTAAAATCACCAAGTAGAATTGACCTTTGGTTCGGTGCTAACGCTTCAATTTTGTTTATGTAAACATTAAAAATTCAACTGCCAATACTAAATAAAATCGAATTAAAACCAGAATTAATCTGATCGTGTAATTCTCCGATGCTTTTGAAGTTCTTGATAAATACAAATTATCGATATCCCGTTTTTGCCCACATTATAGTTAATCAGTGCTCTACTGACCGAGTACCAAATTAGTACCTACTTATCCAATTTTGCAGTTAATTTTTTTTTTAAATAAATCAGAACGACTTTTTTAGAAAAACGTGTGTTTAGAGAGTGTCAATTGGAGGTTTTATCTCAATGCCCTCAAGTGACCAACCACAGTGGTAGAAGTTTAAATGAAAACGTTGCAGATCACCGCTTGATCTCTGCACTGTTTGTTGTCAATGTGCGATTAATTAAAAGTGTGTATCAAAACCATCTGTAATGTGCTACTGATCAACTCTGTATTTTATTTGACATTGTTAATGAGGTCACAGATTGAAGGTAGAAACTTCATTCAGGGTAATCCTTATTACATTTTTAATCATAATATTCGTAAATCCAACATTGATTAAAAAACGTATTAATTTCATCTATGTAAGTACTGAAGAGATAATAATCATTGGGAGTGAGCCGTATAAAGTACCAACTAAAATAAAAATTTTTAAAGGTTAATTAGAGAAGAAATTATATAGGTATAGCCGGCCATTTACTTGGAAGAAAATTAAATAGAAAAGTTAGGGACGCTGCATCTACTCGTATCTCATCTGCCTGAAGCCGGCGTTCGACGCGGTTAATAGAGAAAAAATAGGAAAATAAAAAGTGAGGCGAGTGTATAAGTATTTAGAGATTAAAAAATTAAAACATTATGAAAAAATAAACAGCTTAACATAGATGCACAGGAAATCATGAAAATGAATAGAAATGTTTAGAAAAAAAATTAAGTTCCAGTGGCTTCTTTGGAGTCTACAAGGTGTTTTAACGAGAACCGTTGGTGCCAAATTACGTATTTCCAATGGAGTTAAAAATTTGAAATTTGGCAGAAATAAACTATAATTCATGCACTACAAGATGACATTATCGTTTTTTTCTTTTTTTAAACGGTGTGAGTCTTTACTTTCGATCGCAATTTTATATCGAAATATTCACTTTATCTCTTTGATTTTCTTCAAGCTCATGATCACGACCTCCAAGATTGATGACGAGTAATTAAAATACTTTTATATCAAACCGTTATTAAATTACATGGATTTTTAAATTTTAGCGCTGAAAGGATTTTTGATTGACAGCTTGACAGCTTTGTGGCCCTTTACCGAGCGGGTAACCACATTCGATTTTATGATGGTCTCTGTACTGCAAAGATCTTTGAGTAGGTACCGCTTTTAAGTCATAAATAACTGAACCGTTTAGGCGGTCTTTGTCATGAAATTTGACTGCTTCAATAAAGCAGTTGTGTCATAAATTCGTCAAAATCCTGCAAACTTTTTAAAAACACAATTGTCCATGCTTCAACTACAAATTTCAAATTTTTAACAACAGGAACGTATACCTGGCGGTATTACGAACATAATAATAATAATAAAAAGTATATTGAAAATTTCTGAAAAAGCACTTTATGGCGTCCCGACGGCGCATGGAATTAATTATGAACCAAACAATGACGCCACATTGTAACGCATTCATTAAAGTTTTTTCTGCCAAATTTCAAATTTTTAACTCCATTGGAAATACGTAATTTGGCACCGGCGATTCTCGTTGAAACACCCGGTATATTGAAAGTTTGAGGGGTGAATGGAGCAGGCAGTGGTAGGGGTAGGGCATAAAAAAGGTATGGTTCTTGGTAATAGTCTCACTTTATAAGATCCTTACTCTTAACGCTGTTACCAACCAATTTTGTTCGATTATTTAAATTTAAATTTTGGTTTGAAATAACCTCCCTGATTGGTCCAGAAATATTTCCGATAAGTTTTCGAAGACCCTCAGTGACCACGAATTTAGAAATTAAATTCAAAACTAATTGAAGACAAATTGGCGGATGCGCCGGGTAAATCCTGATTTTCAGATTCACGCAGTTGAGATAAGATTCACCCCTGTGTGGCTGACCGCTTAGTTTTTCGAGTTTTTGAAATTGATTTCTAGCACCTTTGTTTATTTAAAATAAATACATGTGAATCGATTGGTTGACTTAGGGCTTGAGTGGGTGCCATGGAGGCACTGATGCCTTCAGAAGCGTTCTTTCTTGAGGATTCAGAGACCGCGAACGACGGCCGCGTTTACAAAATGAATAATAGTGGTCGACCCCCAGACTTCGTTACCAATAGACTAAAACGTAGTCATGGCAAGTTGAACGTCATGCATGTGGTAACGCCGGATTTCCTAAAAGCCGCCATACGAAAAAACAATGGACGTATCACGCAATGAATAAAACAGGCTTTCGCTGTACATTTTTTTTACATAATTTAACGTATATCCCACACATTTCGCTCACCCACCCAGATACTCCAGGATCACCCAACAAACAAACGCGGTTCGCGCGACGAGCTTCTTCCATCGTCATATCCGCTTTAACGTCGCGCAGAGCCGGGCCGAGGCGTCGACGCTTTAATCGCGTCTCGCAGAGAAATCGAAAAAAAACCCGCCGCAAGATCCTCGAAGCTCCAGCGATTTTTTCGATCGTGCTCTCGAGGACGTTTCGCTTTCGGCGGCTCGATTGATCGGATTTCGGGTATCGATTTGATTTATGGAGGGCGTCGCGGACGTGCATCTGCCAGAATTAATGGGAGCGCGCGTGTATCGGAAAGGCGTCGCGACGGACGACGACGCTCCGACGAGACTTAACAAAAATGAATGTTGAGCGCCTCGTGCGGCCGTTGAAATTGATTAGTCTTTTGCGTTGAACGTCTACGGCGTCTCTCCCTCGGGTTAGATAAGGACAACGGTGCCGGCGTCGACCGGGAATTTCTGATGCCGACGAGCAGGACCGCAGGGGGCCAAGGGACCCGCAAACGACCGATGGGGCCGCCGGAATTAAACATCCTACGGCCAAATAGTTTCCGAAGCCATCCCGACGTCGGCTCGGTTAGATCCAAGTTTTGGAAAATTTTAAAGTAATGGTTGCGCCAATTTAATTTTTGTTGCTCTCTCCCCTAAGAACGCCGCACGAAATTGGCAAAAACACGCGAGTTTACTCTACAACTCTAAAATATTAAAATATTGACACGATCAACTATTTATAGTTGCAGGAAACGTGTAAACTAGAAAAACGGGCGAAATCGCGTTATATATGAAGAGCACGTTTCGATCGGGTCGAAAAAATAGCGCCCCGACTGATATTGGCCGAATTTAAATTGTGGGTCCGAGCCAAGTCCGAGACGATGCCGAAATGCATATTTAGCCCAGGACAGGCGGCCGACGACGTCGAACCCGCCAACACAGAGAATAACAGGTTGGCCGGTAAATGAGCAATAATAAAGCCGGGTAGCGTCGCGACGCTGCGGTGTGGACGAGGCGGCGCGTGTCTGACGCGTCTCGTGTCTAACAAGCGACCCACCCGGCGCCCCGCGTCAACCGCAGCACGGCGCACCTCAAAATGTTGGCCGACACAACGCTCCGCCGGCACCGATAACAAACTTCGATCCACAACAAGATGCCAATTAACCCAAAGGGTTCAAAATTGATTGCCCATTTAACCATTGACGACTTGAACGACTTTAACAATGCTACAGGGTTTCTGCAATTGTTGCTAGTGAATTTCTTTAGCCCTCCAAAAATTTGAGAGGATGCTTATTGTAATTTTTACTTTCTAATCACTGATAAATGTTCTCACTGAGAACATTTATCAGTGATTAGAAAGTAAAAATGTTCTCACTGAGAACATTTATCAGTGATAAGAAATCTCACTATTAGGTTTCAATTTTATGCTATCTATACATATGGTTGCTGGTTCTATTGATAACGGCTGACTTGTCTTTTAAATTCCATTGCTATGTGGTAATGAGGTTTGCAGGTTTTTGTTTCCTGTTCCTGTATAGAAATGATAACCTTTTGTATCTCTCCAGTCTTGGCTTCAGTTTCCGGCTTTGTGTGGGTGGTTTGCAACGCTCAACTGATGACGCTCTCCGTGCTCCAAGCGGTGCCCACTATCCACATTGTGCCGCTCCCATGTCTATGAAACTTATAATTTTTAAATCAACTAACCTATTTTCGACTAAGGGTAGTTTATTGCATAAAACCAGATCATAATACAAAAGGAAGAGCAACTAATCCAATCCATATTGGCATTGCTGATAAATTCTTGGTTGCCTAGTTTTCAGGCGCTGGACGCTATGGGGTTGTTACATTGACTCAAAGACCTTACCACAACTAGAGACTAAACCACAACTAAGAGTGAGTTGTGTCATTTCAGTTTAACATTGACCATCGTTCAATAACCGTGACAACCATTGTCTCAACCAAAGTCGATATGGTTGAACTAAAATGGTACAACTCACTTTTTAGTTGGTAAAAATTAGCAAAAGCGTCTAAAGAGCTTTGTAAGAACTAGAATTTGGTTAAAAAGTTGCAAATACTGACGATAATTTCCGAAATTTTTAGAATGTCTCGGAGGCTAACCAGGTGGAGACGCGTTTCAGACATCCCCTGCACTTTCTGTGAGGATGAAGGGCGTTTCATGTGGTTGATGGGAAATCGTGGAAAAAACATTTTGGTGGTCACCGGTCGGATCCGTTGGTGTGATGTGGCGGTGTCGGCACGCGACTAAAGCAGCGCCCGTCCCCCGCACTCGATCCTCGCTACCGCACGCGCCACCGCCCCCCCGTTACTGCCACCACCGCCGCCTGCCTTGCTGCTCACACAACTCGCCCACCACCGCCTGCCTCATTGCACGGCTCGTGCTCTCGCAGTTCAGTTCGACATCATCGCCGTAGCGCAGCACTACGTCCACACATCCGCTCATGAACCACTGAACCATCTAGTTATGACCGCAAAGAGCAAAAGAGCTTCAGAACCGCGACGAGCCAACAAGCCACTAATGGAGAAGAGACGTCGGGCGAGAATCAACCAGAGTTTAGCGGCTCTTAAAACGTTAATCCTCGATTCGGCCAAAGCCGACAACACCAAACATTCCAAACTAGAAAAGGCGGACATCCTGGAGTTGACAGTGAGACATTTCCAACGGCACCGCAGTCTCGACGTTAAAGGAGTCAACCAGTACAAGGCGGGATATTCCGATTGCGTGAGAGAGGTGCAGAGGTACTTGGACACTCCAGACGCCCAAACGATGACCATCGTCGACGCTGGAGTTCGACAAAGACTACTGAGACACCTCGATGGTTGCGTCGCTGAAGTCGATATGGACATAAGAAACGCCGCGTTGCCACCGCAAGAAGAGAGACTACAACCGCCAGATTCCAGCAGTAACCTGGAAGAAGTCAACAACAACCAAAACAGACTGGAACCGATTTTGGAGGAACCTGAACCGTCTTCACCGTCTGGAAAATTAGCGAAGAACTACGACGGAAATTTTGTTCTTCTCCTCCCGGAACACTACTTTCAATTGGCGA
Organism: Schizotus pectinicornis; assembly: GCA_951805265.1. Taxonomy (NCBI): domain Eukaryota; kingdom Metazoa; phylum Arthropoda; class Insecta; order Coleoptera; family Pyrochroidae; genus Schizotus; species Schizotus pectinicornis. The sequence goes on from OX638205.1 coordinate 11,590,148, forward strand.
ACGCTTTAGGGGTGAATTTGAGGCCCCAAAGCGAACCCGATCCGGGGGTTTCGAGAGAAAAGATGGAAATTGCCGAGAATCCTCAAGTCGCGAAAGTCAACGGGGAGCGACCGCTGGATTTTAGCAAGAACAATGACAACAGCGACATGTGGAGGCCTTGGTGATAGCTTCGCTTTTCCCGGTGTACAAAGTGTTGTTAGATAGTGGAATTGTTGCAAAGTCAGTGATAAGCTCTGAACGTTCTGTCTCAACAACTAGTCAGATTTTCACCGAAAGCTTTTTTGCAAAAACTTGTAAAGCGCTTGCAAATTTTCTGTTTGTACATAAAATTCTTGTTATACCTACACGTTTTGTTTCGATTATTGTAAATATTTGTATAATTAAGAAATAAATCTGTTGTCAAATTAACACGGCGGTTTTGTGTCTTGCGGTTGAAAGATCTAAATGATTCAATTATAGACGCAGCGCCGCTTCATCATCCCTGAAGAAGTCCCGGTAACGCTGTAACCGGTCGACAGTTTGGCAGAACAGGAATGCCCTACATTCCGCGACTATTTTTGTGGCACCGTCTCGTTAAGGAACTAATGAACGTTTTTGGCCGCGGAGCGTCTTGGGGCTTAATTAAAAAAGGGATCAAGACGCAACGTATTATTGGCAGAAGAAGCTCGGCGCTGCACCCTTATTCTCGCACAATTAAAATAAATAATAAAGCGTCATCTTCGGCGATACGGGGTAATAAATTATTGCAAGGATTAACCCGTCCAGACTGGTAAAACAACCATAAGAAATGGTGGCAGGATTATGGTTAACAGTAAATCCATTATTTTAACTTTTAATAAACATTTTTTAAACATTATTATAAGAAAAATTTAAAAAGGCATTTTTGAGAGAAAATGTTTATATAGATATAGACACAATTCTTTATGTTCTCGCTTTTTATCGTCATTATTGCAACTATTGGCCTTAAAATAAAAATAGATAAATAAATAATAATAACAAATTCAATAAAGGGGTTGAAAATTTCATACAGCAGTGACATCTGTAGGACCAATTAAGTATAGCATCTAGATCTCTGTTTTACCCATATGTCAAATTAAAGAAATTACATCTTATCACAGACACACTGTCTCAATTAAAGTAGGATAACGATATATAACGCGTATCAAGTTAAAAAGAGACCGGCTTCGACGTAATCCTGCTAACCCGGCCATTTTAGAAACCTCGTGTGATAACCGGCACTAATCTTCGCTCTCCCGGCGTCCCGACGACATTCTAGAAGATTCTCAAACGTTTCACTTTAACTCTCGTAAATCATGGTAAGTGAAAACTTGATTGAGTCTCAAATCGAAACCCTCAATTTCGTCGCATTTAGTCTGCTGCTGCGAGACGTTTGATCCCTCTTTTGGATCGCGTTCTGATCAAGAAGGCGGAGGTCGTTTCGAAAACCAAAGGCGGAATTGTCATTCCCGAAAAAGCTCAAGCGAAAGTCCTGAAGGGCAGCGTTGTAGCTGTCGGACCTGGAGCCAGAAATCAGGTAAATTTGACTTGTTAAATGTGCCTTGCGTTTATGACTTGGTTGCAGAATGGTGAGCATGTGGCTCTCGGTGTTAAAGTAGGCGATGAGGTTCTTCTTCCTGAGTATGGCGGCACCAAAGTTGAGCTTGAGGAGAACCAAGAGTACCATCTTTACCGGGAATCAGATATCCTAGCAAAGGTGGCTAATTAGGATAGGTTGTTGTTTGTTATGCTAAAGTTCCCAGTGAGAAATGGACTGTAATTGTTAGCTACCAAGAAACTTGCATTTTTACTACTTGATCTGTTTGGTATCTTACTATTACAGACGGTGTTTTGGGCGGATTTCATCACCATTATGCCAAAAACACGCTACTTGTAGTCTTGTAGATATTAATTGTTTAAATTTCGAAATATATTTGTATTAAATTAATGCAAGCTGGTTTCCTTATAAAATTTTCAACGGAATAAGGCGATCGCCCATGAAAAATTCTACGAATCTCACGAAGTTATTCAACAAGTTTCAGTGAATTTACAGCAATAGTTACTAATATTTCAAAAGAAGTAAAGATTTTCAACTAAATGAGACAAATTGCGCATGAGATATTTTAGTATTTCATAAATACCAAAAAATAAATCTATTATTGCAACAAAATTATTAAACATTTTTGGGGGATTTGACTGCAATAAAAATTACCGTTATTTCAGTAACTTTGTTGTGAATTAAATAATGTATTTGGATGAGGTAAATTGCTCGCTTTGAGGATTTTTGCCCGTCTGCGCTTTGTTATGCAACAAACGTCAAATTTCTAACCTCCAAATTGCTCGTAAATTATTTAATTCAAAAGGGTCGTTGTGGCAAAAATGCCGAAAGTTAACATTCGCGACATATCCCCGTTCCTGCAGAAGGTCCGTGATTTTCTCTTGGGACGCCGTCACACTTTAGCCCTAAGATTCCAAGATGATGTTGCGACGAGGTCCCCACCGTTGCCCAACCTTCCAGATGGAGTCGCCCATAAGCTTAGCGCCAATTATTATTTCACTAGAGATGCCCGACGAGAGGTTTGCCCCCCGGAACTTATCGTAGGCGGACCAAAATTGATTGAAGGCAGTGACAGTGAAGTCGCAACTAAACCCGTCAGGGCCCGCATCCCCGGGAAGGTCTACCAATGGGACTAGAAGAGACTAGATTTAAATAGAGATGTTGTTTGTTGTAAATTATTAGTGTAACTGATTAAAAAAAAAAGTTTATTGATCTTTATTTTTATTTGCAAAAAGCAATTTCTATTTTTAAGAAGCCAGTGTTTCAAATTATTAAAACTTTAGTTGGAATTGGAGAACATTTATTTTTATTTAGAACTATCGAGCATCGTTCTTTAATGGCACAGATAAATGTGACCATTATAAATGCGGGTCATAGAGAAGAACCACATTTTGGAGTTTGTGGTCACTGCTTACTGCTCTAAATTCTATTTTCGAAAAGTACATAAATTTAATTAATTAACTGGTTTTAAAAATATTTACTTCAAACCACTAACAGAGGTTTACCTTTAGATAGCTCTAGTTTCCTTAGGAAGAATTTTTTGTCTTATGTTTATAGATAGCTTTCTTCATGGTTTTAATTGTAGAAAAAACCAGCAAAGTATTGCAAACTTTTTTCAGGACACCTGCATGTCTAATATTTTCAATTTCCATTAATGTTTAATATTTCTAACGAGGCTTATCTGCAAAATCTATTTAGAAGAAATCTAACATGAAAGTAGTTATATTTTCTGTTTCCAGTAATGAGCAATATAATATGTTTCTAACGAGACTTATCTGCAAAATTATGGCCCTTTGATGGGGCGTGTTAAGAACCTTATAGGGGAGGACCAATTGCTTGCTTATTTAATCTTATGATAGTTACAGAAGATTTAGCAAAAATCTTTTTTTGCAGAATTTCAGTCGCAAAGTCTTAATTTGGAATCGATTCCATTGTTTATTGCTCCAGCTATTTCTACAATTATTTTATTTACCCGCTTTCAGATACTGATAAGAGCGTTGCTCAATGTCCCACGCAAACGAGCGGTGACGAAAGAAGTCACATCATTTCAATAAACTAAGCACATGATTGATAGACGCATCTTTTTTCTTATCATCAGCCGGGCCAAATTTCCAAAACTAACAACCCGCAAAATTCGCCACAAGCTATTGAATCCTGGAATTTTTTTATCGACCTCTCAAGTACCCATCGGGCCAGAGTGGTAAACAGGTTTATTGTCTTAAATTTTGAATTATGTAGTAAACAAGAGAGGGGGCAAGTTGAAGGTTACTAATAAAAACTGGACAATCGGTACCCCGCACAGCAGTTGATGCATTAGTGCAACGAATTTTGAATTGAGAAGTACATAAAAGAAATTGGTGCGTTCAGATGGATATAAAAAAAGTTTTGGTAGCGGACGCAGTGGATGCTGCCTGTGTCAAACTTCTCGAGCAGCATTCCATTCGGGTTGACTGCAAGTACAAACTGCAACCCAGTCAACTAATTGCAGAAATTCAGGTGAGTGAACGGACAACAATTCAACAAAGAAGCTGCTACGCTTCTTTCAAAACGCGGGCCAATTTATAATATTTTTGGCATTATCGCCCCCTTGCTATTAACATTCTTGTTACTTCCAATAGATGGGATTCAACATATTTGTTATTTTTATTTATCATTCATTATTATTTTATTAAGTGGAATTAGCGTTTCTTATCAGTCCCTTTACCCACAAAAAAGGTAATCACCAAATGGCGAGAAAGACGGGAACGGTCCGCAAAACTTTCCACGAAAGTAATGAAATCGAATTAAAATTTGTTATGCAGCAGTTGTAGTTGACCCTAAACTGAATGGGTCCAAAGTTCAGAAGCAATGTTATTGTCAAATCCAATCTCAGTAAGCATACAGTGCGATAAAATTGCATTAGAAAATTTTTTTTCGAGTGAATGACCTTTTCACATAAGATAAAACTAAATTTTTTTTGCTCAAACCCCTCAAAGTTGCATCTCTTTTTCCATAGCACTACGACGGTCTTATCGTCAGATCCGACACCAAAGTCCCTGCTGACGTCATATCCGCCGGCAAGAACCTCAAAGTCATCGGAAGAGCCGGCGCTGGGGTCGACACCATCGACGTCGAAGCCGCCACCGCCAACAACGTCCTAGTTCTCAAGTAAAACCGCAATTTTTTCAAAAAAAAAAAATACTACCCTCACCCCTTTTTGCAGCACTCCCGGAGGCAACGCGATCAGCGCCTGCGAATTAACGTGTGCCCTAATCACGAATCTCGCCAGGAACGTAACTCAAGCCGCAACTTCCCTAAAAGCCGGAAAATGGGACAGAAAGCTGTACGCCGGCCACGAGTTGAGCGGCAAAGTTTTAGCAATTTTGGGCCTCGGAAGAATCGGACGCGAAGTGGCTTTGAGAATGCAATCTTGGGGGATGAAGGTAATCGCGTCAACAAGTGGGAGCGACTCTAACTTCTTTTTCTAGACCATCGGTTACGACCCCATAGTAACGGCTGAAGATGCGAAAAAATTCAATGTCGAGTCAATGAGTTTGGACGAAATTTGGCCGTTGGCCGACTACATCACCGTTCACACCCCGCTAATTCCTGAAACTAGAAGTAATTTAATTAGAGTAACTCTTTTACGCAAAAAATTCTAAATTTTCTAATTTTAGATTTGATCGGCGACAAAGTTTTTAAACGCTGCAAGAAGGGGGTGCGCATCGTCAACGTTGCTCGGGGTGGGATAATTAGCGAAGCGGACTTGTTGCAAGCCTTGAATGACGGGCAATGTGCGGGCGCCGCTTTGGATGTTTTCGAGCAAGAACCCCCCACTGCCCCTATTACTTTACAACTGATTCAACACCCCAAAGTGGTGGCGACCCCCCATTTAGGTGCTAGCACTGGCGAAGCTCAAATCCGGGTCGCCGTCGAAATTGCCGAACAATTCATAGCGTTGACGGGAAAAAGCAAGGAATACACAACAACACCTGGAGTTGTTAACCACCAAGTTCTCAAGACGCTCAGGAAGTAGCGATAATGTCACAAATATTTTTTATAAATTTATTTTCTACAAATTATAGGATTGTGCTTAATTAACTGACGCCGTGAGCTATTTTTATACCTTCCTCCAAGTCCCGTTTTTGTCGCATCGTCTCTTTGTAGGCTTGAACCGCCAATTCTAGCGCTCCCTTTTTGTCGGCGAACTTTTTAATGTATTCTTCAACCGATTTTGAGTCGCCATCGGATTCGAGTTTTATATCGTGAATCTGGGAGTACAATTCAACCAATTGAGTCGCCTCTTCCATGTGGCAAGTTTCGATGAGTTCAAGCAACAACTTATCGATCATTTTATGCCAAGCCAAGAAAAACACGAAACTTCCAAAATGTCTTGTGGATCTTACCGCTTCAAACTCGTTGTTGTCGTTAATATGCTGATAGGTAATTGAGACAATTTTTTGGTAAAAAGCGTCATTTGGTTCGAATTGCAGGCAAGCTCTGTCTAAAATAAATTCGTATTCTCGTCGATTTAAAACGTTTTCGAAATGCACGTCTTCAAACATTTTAGGAATTTTAATTGAGCGGTGCATTACCGGAAAATAAATTTGGTTAACGCGGTCCCTCACCTCCCAATCGGCTTCCTTCAAGTTGCCGTCAGTGTCTCTGATTAAAATAATACGATCCGAATCACGCACGCCGAAAGTAATGTCGGTGAAAACTAGTTTTGACGTTTCAAGTCCTTGCAAAGCGGTATCTTTTGACAAAATTCGATTGATTGGTTTACGTACGGCTACAACGGGAGGTATTTGAATAATGTTATCAACTTTTTGTTTAATCGCCGATAAAGCTTCTTCCAATTGGGTGTTGGTCATGAACTTGACTTCTGGCTGAGACAGCCGCTTGTCGCCTAATTTCCGCTTCTTGTAAACTCGCGCCAGGTCGACTCGAGTCAGAGTTTTAAGCAGCAGTTGCACCTCGCTCTTCATGAAAACCGGTCCTGGATCAGGATTTCCGTCTAAAATTAGGAACACATAACCTCAAATTTTGAAACGCCTAAAATTGCCGGTATTACCATATTCGCGGCTCTGGTAACTCAACAGGCGGACGCATATGGCACATTGATTGTTCACTTGCTGCACTCCGTCGCGCTTTATGCCGTTTAGCAGCAGTTTTCTAGAGAAATGCGCGAGGGCCCCCATTTTTGACAGGTGCCAAAACCACGCCAATCAAGCAGCGCGCTGAATTACCGGCACGGCGCCAATATCCTTTTATCCCTTTTATCCCATTTATAAACTTAAAACTATTAAATAATAATAATAATGTAGTAAAATTTAATATGTGGGGGTTGTTTAAAGCGAGATTTACATTAATAGTGTTTTTTAGCAAATTTTAATTTGATATTATTTAGTAAAATATAATTCTCGACTATTGGTATCATTGGTTTTAATTCAATTTTTTTAAAAACGTCAAAATTTCAAAATATAACCCTACTTTTTACCAAAGCCCGAACTAACCTCACTTTATTACTGTCCTGTTTAAAGACGCTGTAAGTTCGTTGTGACTTGATTGGGGGCCAAAATGTCTTTGTACGACGATTTGGACGTGAAGGCCCGCACAACGGAGAACGTGTCGGGGTGGTCGTCGGGAATCAAGCTCCTCCAGTCTCAGTTACAGCTCAAAAAAGCCACAGTCACCCAGCCGAAGCGCGACCACCAACGCAAAATCAGCTTAGCCCCCGTTATCGACTTGAAAAGCAAGCGGGATGATGACGACATTTACGCTAGTTTCCCCAAAATCAAGGTGAAGAGCCTGCCAATAACCGTCCCGGCTGTAAGTATAAGTACCCCCCTAACTTACGGCAAAGAGTATGATTGGGACGTTGACGACGAATACGATCCTTTGTGGCCTAACGAATTCGACAAAGTGGTCAAGGAACTGCGGGAAAATCGCGAGAGAGAAAACGATAAGGAGGAGAAGCGCCGCGACCGCAAACGAAAGTCCAGATTCAGCGATCCTGAAGAGGCGATAGTTGAAGTGATACCGCAAATAACTCAGCCGCCTCTGGCCACCGGATTCGCGGGTAAGTTATGTGGGAGATAAGATTTCATTTGGTCAGCACCTATTCTTGAGCTCAGGAGTCACAAAACTGGCTTTGCTAACAAAAGAAGTTTTGCACTTGTACCAATGTTGTTAATTTCCGGCATTTCATTACTGCAGCAATTTTACAGTTACGACTAAAATTTCGTGGATCAAACACTAATTGATTCGTTTTAGGGCGGTGGGCTGAAGAAGATGAGGAACTGGAGCCGATGCAGCCGAAAGCGCGGCCGTCTGGAGGAGTGGCGATTGCACCCCCTCCGAGTTTGCAAGAAACCGTAGAACCCGCTCCAATATTTCCCAACAAGCCTCAAGCCAGCGCCAGTAATTTCGGATCGGTAGCTGCGAAAATCATGGCCAGGTACGGGTTCAAAGAGGGCCAGGGGCTCGGTAAGCAAGAACAAGGGATGTCGAGCGCGTTGCAAGTGGAAAAAACTTCCAAACGAGGCGGAAGGATTATTCATGAAAAAGAAATTGTCGTCTCAACGTCACCCCCGGTTGTCGAGCGACCCCCTGACGACGGCGGCCAGCCCAGCATTACCGAAATTATCAAAAATCCTAGCAAGGTTAGTAATTTAATTTTTTCCAATGGCAATTTAATTTTGGAAAATTTTCAAGGTGGTGTTGTTGAAAAATATGGTCGGACCTGGAGAAGTCGATGACGATCTGGAACCGGAAGTGAAGGACGAATGCAATACCAAGTACGGTGAAGTCACTAGTGTTATCATCCATGAAACGCAAAGCGAAGACCCGGAAGAGGGCGTCAGGATTTTTGTCGAGTTTCGCAGAATCGAAAGCGCCATCAAGGCGGTGGTGGACTTGAATGGGCGATTCTTCGGAGGTCGGCAAGTCAAAGCAAATTTCTACGACCCAGAGAAGTTTGACAATCTGCAACTCATGGATTAGACTCTAGATTCTTTGTATTATTTCTTTAAAAAAAGATGTTCGTTACGTTCAAAACGATTTTTCCTGAAGAGAGTGAACTACCTGGTGCAGTATTTGTGTTGTAACACAGAATTTTGTCACTTTCTTATCTCACAATAAAAATTTCCAGCAAAATCTCGCCAAGTTGCCTTGACGTTTCGATCGTCTTTTCCGAGGAAGGTTGCGACAAAAGGACCGAAACGTCAAGAAAAAAATTCGTTAAGCGAATTACGCGGGATACTTTCCCCAAAGCTTATTCGTAAAGACGCCTGGGAAAATTGGGAAAACCGAAGCTTACAAATAAGGATCTATTTAAATTTGCATAACTTGTTTTAACTTAATTGAGTACAACAGGTAAATTACGAATCTTCACTTTGCTGCGTGTGCACTTTCATATGCGTATTCAAAGTATTGCTTTGGGTAAAGCTCATCCTGCAAACTTGGCAGGTGTAAGGTCTCTCCCCCGTGTGAATTCTCGTGTGTATCTTCAAAGTTGACGACTCCCGAAAAGCCTTGCCGCAATAATTGCAACAATGCCTCTTCTCCCCGGTGTGTATTCTTCTATGTGACGTCATGTGGGATGACGCCCTAAATTTTTTGCCGCATAGGTCGCACTGGTACGGCCTCTCGTCGGTGTGGGTCCTCGTGTGGATCCTCAATTCCGCGGGAGTGCCAAACAGCTTCTGGCAAACCGAGCACGTGTGCTTCAGAGGTTTCTTCTCTCCGGTATGGTGACGAATGTGGTTTTTTAATTGGTCCTTCGTCGGATACGCTTGCCCGCAATCGCTGCACATGAAAGGCCGCTCATGGGTGTGTTTCGTGCGAATGTGACTGTCCAGATTAACTTTCTGCGAGAAGCCTTTGCCGCAATCGGGACAAACGAAGGAACGTTCGCCGCGATGAATCTTCTTGTGAGTCTCCAACGAACCGCTGTAAGGAAAAGCTTTCTGGCAAATATCGCAAGTGTACGGCTTTTCTCTGGTGTGAGTTTTCATGTGGATCTGAACTTGAGCGGGGGTGGCAAAAGCTCGCGAACAAACTTTGCACAAATACGGCTTTTCGCCGGTGTGAGTTCTTATGTGGATTGTCAGCTTGTTACGTTCGTAAAACCGTAAGCCGCACTCGTTGCATTGATGTTTTTTGTCGTTGGTGTGTCGTCGCGCGTGTTTCGTGAGATTGCCGGGCTCAATGAAGGTTTTCCCGCAAATTTTACAAAGATGCGGCTTCACCCCACTGTGAATCTTCATGTGACGACGGAGGGAATGAACGGTTTTCACTTCTTTTGTACAAATGTGGCACTGAAATTTATTGCTGTCAGTCAATTGCTGCTCGATTTCCGGCACTTCCTCAACGGGTTCCGCGTAATCGTCGGATTTGTCGCAATAATCAAAACTGTGATCGATGCCGGTATTGAGCTTTTCACGCTCTTTTAGGATGCATCGCAAAATATCCTCGTTTTTGATTATTTTTAACTTGAAGTTGTACCATCGGTTTAACTCGTTCAGGCAAAAGTTGCAGAGTGAATTTGGTAAGCCGTCGGTTTCGTCGACCTATAAAAAAAACACACAGAAGGTAGGTTTTGGGGTACGGTGGAGCTGGAGGATCTTGCTACCTGTACTGCAGCTAGTTCCTCGAGTTTCTTGGACCACGACTCCGCAAACAAATGCTCCATTTCCCTGCTCTCGGCCAAGCAGATCCTGCAAGCCTTATCAAATCTTAAATCCATATAATCGTCCATTCTAAAACACCCAACAACTCCAACCAGCAGGGTCCGTAATGACAGGTAGATTTGAGGTTAGGTTTCATTGTTATTATTGTTCAAATTATTGTTAAACAACATTTTACCACAAATAATCAGCCTCCAGATCAACTCTTGGTTAATTGACGTTGCACGTACATGTTTGAAGAATCCATCATAAGCCCCGTCAGGATTTCCTTAAAATATGTATTTTTTACTTCTACAAAATCTGCAAGAATCCATACTTGTCTGCTTCTTATTCTACAAAATTGCTTCCTTCCTGTGCCTAGTACAAGGGTGCAAGAAAAGCTCCCAAGGGGCAAGCATTTTCATAAATTTATATTTAAAATAAAGTAAATTTAAATAAACAATAACAGCAGGGCGGAAATACTAAGATCTCAAAAGTCCCTAACTTTCATAGGTTGTCATTGGTTAGCTATCCAGGCGCATGCGCAAAGATCTAGCATAGCTCACACGTCTCTGGCGCATAAGCTTTAAAAACTTGCCGCCCTACATCAACCCCTTTGTCGCCCTACATCAACCCCTTTGCAGCCTTACATCAACCCCTTTGCAGCCTTACATCAACTCCTTTGTCGCCCTTCATCAACCCCTTTGACGCAGATTTGGTTTAATAGAAACGCAAATTGACTTGTTCAGTTTTATTTAGTATCCTCCAGTATTTTTTTATGAAAACAAAGTATGGTACAAAGCAGGGTCACAATATGACATCTTTATATACAGTTATCGATTTGGACTAGAAAATAATGCGGAAAACACTATACACAAATTACACTAAAATTAATCAACATAAGAAGGAAGCCTGTCTTTTCACACCCTAATTATTGCCGTCGTTCTTAGTGCATAATAAAGAATCTAATTGGAAGTAGCAGGTACCTAATAATAACGTATAACTAGATTAATTTACACTGCTACAGTTACACGTAAAGCATTCAAAGCCACTAAAACTAATCAATTCATTAATACAAAAATTCATAAATAGAGATCACAATAAATGCATGATAAAATCATAATAGTTCAGTCGAGTGGTGTCGTTGGTACAATTCACGTTTTCCTTCGGCGCCGCCTAATACCAGTTTCCCTTAAAATCGCCATCATAGCCGTAGCGTTGCTTTGGTTTCTCGTGGCGGCCCTGGCGCCATGCATATTGCCATGTTTTCCTTCGACGCCACGGCCTAAAAATCACCATTCATTAAAACCAATTTGGCCAAAATTAAACGAAAATCATGCAACTCCCCTTCCCATGCCAAATACTTACTTGTGGTGCTTGGGCACATGACTATATTCCAAACTGGGGGGCAACTCAGAATGAGGCAGCGGAAGCAGTCTACCCCCTACTGTTAGTAACATTTTAAGTTATTAGTAGAAAGTAGGAGCGTTAAAATACTACTACTAGGATTAGTTGGACCACATTTCGGGTTATAAAAAAATTGATAAACCGCGCGTGTTTTATTTATGGTAGAGTGTCTCACCGTTAGCGATCTCGTCCACCAGTTTCCGTTTCCGGTACCTGTGCTGCTGAGAGCTGGCCGAATGTAGAGGTAGGACGTTGGCTCTGGGTTTAGCTGGGGCATGATGGTGCGAATGGTGGCCGACCGTGCACGATTTCCCCTTACAAGCAATCAAATGTTTCAATTGTTCGTGAAGATATAGCTGTTCTTCAGGCTTTAGTTGGTCGTAACGATTTTGTAACTCGAATGGATCTAGAAGTTACGTTATTAAATTTTCAAAATTCAAGCAATAAAACACGACCACACCTATCCTCAAGTTATAGTAAGTAACCAAGCCGGTCGTGAACTCGCAGTAAAGAAAATTATGCGTGGAGTTGATGGTGCGCACGCAAGAGTACGTGTTATTGTTGGCGTTCATGCAGAAACAGAAGGGTCCCTCCGTCCACAAGGGCGCTGTTTTCCAGTGGTCGTTGTCGTGGTGGAAGCAATTCATGCGCTCCGACGCGCATTCCTTCTCCAATTGATCCTTCTTCCGCTGCTTTCTCAATTTTCGACGCAACTTCTCTTCCTTGAGTCTCCTCTTCGCTTCTTTCACCAACTCCTTTTCGTCCGGTTTCTCCTCCTCTTCGGGCTCGCAATGACAGTAATCCTGATTGTATTTGGTTCTTGGATAAGGAATCACGTCTTCTTCAATCCTAGTCTGGAAGTAATTCTTTTGAACAATTCCATCACCAACAGACAACTTACCTTCGACGTTGTTGTGACGATTTTCTTTTTATTTTCCGTCGTAGCTTCGGTTGAGACATCGCCATCGCTGTAACCCCGAGTTGTTGGAAAATATCTGTGGTTGTGTCTATGGGGGTTGGTTTGGGTGAAGGGCGAGGCTGTCGTTACCTCAATTTTATTGCTGATCGCCTCGAGTTTCGTCGTGGTTTCGACTTCCGACTCGATTTTGACTCGGGGTCTCTTGCTCGACCTCGACTGGTCGCTTTCGTGGGGACGTTTCCGCTTTCTTTTCCCGACCTTCGAGCTGTTCGAGTGGCGCCCCAAAAATTGTTCGTTCGAACCGTTTTCGCTCAAACCCCCGCTACTGGCGATCAATTCCTGCTCGTACGGCATACTTAACTCGTTGAATTCCGGCAAATCGAGTCTTTCCGTTCTGTTGTTGTTGTTGTTGTTGTTGTAATCGATTTCGCCGATTTCGTCTATCGGTTTGGTATGTTTCAGGTGTCTCCGGATTTCCTTGAGTTTCTCGAGTTTCTGTTTGAGTTGGTGGATTTCGTTGTCGATCTGATGGCGGGATTGTCGCCAAGTTTTGCGGTCGTGGTAAATAACTGTCGAACAATTAACTTTGCCTTTGTTGAGGATCACACAGCCCGCCGACGTTTCCGATATTGTGTTGCTGTCGAGTACCTCGTCTTCTAAGCTGGAAGCGTTGGTCGCCTGGAAAATTACGGCACCGTTTCCTTCACGTTACAAAAATTAAAGGGGGAATTGTTACTTTTAATCCGCGGATTTTGCCCTGGACGTCTTTCATGACGTCCTCGACGTGGGAGAGCGTGTCCCGTTTTCGTCTGATGGATGGACGGCCGGCGCCGAGCTTCTCGAACAAGATGCGGTCCAGGTCCGCGTCGCGCTTGATGCGCTCCGGTCTGGCGTGCCTTTTTGTGATGTTTTGCAACTGGAATCGGTGAATTAATGGCCAAAAGAACGCACGCTCGATTGTTATTGGCGGCAAGCCGCGCCAGTTCGGAGGCTGATTTATTATGCCGAAATAGAGCCAACACGGATTGTCTCAACCAGATTGGGCGAAACAAGTTTTGAAAATTCGGCGACGATATTGGGAGATCGTGCCAAAGGTAAACTTGTTCCGGGCGCGATCGAAAACCAGAGATATTTTAATAAGCTGCGCAAAATAGAAGCTGCAATCGATAAAAGGACGGATAGCCAGCAGGAAGCCAGATGTGAATTCGTCATAACAACAAAGATGAATCGTCGGCAATTTCGAAGCCAATTTGATCACCACGTTTTCGGCTTACTTACCATAATCCCGTCGTTTAATCGCTAACCGCATCAGATAACTTTTACATACCGGTATCTTCCTGTAGATGAGGCCGGTGGGCGTGAAACAGGCACATTTCCGGAAAGATTTATTGGCATTGGCCGCGTTCAAACCGGCGATTTGCACTATGCTCTTGCACTTGTGCTTCCGCCAGCGTCCGTTCTCGTTAACGCAATACCATTTCTGGCCACCTCTACAGGGTAATTGCATTTCGCTCTGCAGACACTCGGCGGCTAAACGCTCGAGTTTGTTGGCCGGCAACGGGCCGTTGGTGAGTTTCGGATCGACAACCACTTCGCCGGCTAAAAACAAAAAAAAGTTCAAATTTGAGTTGATGTCGCAACTTTTTGGTTAGTGCCCTCACCCTTAATTAAATCTCTACCGCTAAACTCGTCGTCGTCGTTGTCGTCGAGTTCATCATCGTCGAAACTAATATCGTCATCCCCGTCGATATCGCCATCGTCATCGTCTTCATCAACCACCAGTTCCTCACCTGATTCGTAAATTTTCGCGGTGGTCGTGCTATCGGTGAATTTCTTAGTCGACGTTTCGGCGGTTATCGGCGTTTCGACGCCGACAGGCGCTGCCGTTGACGGTGGCGCTTCCGTGGTGCTTTTGTTAATGGTGGCGGCGCCGGGTTGGCGGTTCGCTTTCATTTTGGCGTCGAGATAAGGCGTTTCGCGACGTCCCGAACTGTAACCGAACCGGCGCACCGGCATAATCAGGGAAAATTCGATTAATTCGTGACGTTGTTACCTTTCGATAAGGAAGGTGTCGGGCCATTTCAGTCTCTTCCTTTTCGAGTTGAGGAAGAGGGGGAGGACGGAGCGCCCGTCCATGTGAGGAGGCGGTTCGACGCCAGCTATATCGAGGAAGGTCGGGGCCAGATCTATGTTAAGTACGATATCGTCGACTACGGTGCCGGGCTCCACGCCCGGACCACGGACCAAAAACGGGATTCGGACGTCGAATTCGAACGGAAAACTTTTGCCCTTAAACATAACGAAATTGTTTCAAAAATTGAGAGAATCGGGAAGCTTCGCGCGAAAATCCCGGAATGTTGAGCTTCCCTTAACGAAACATTATCTTTATTGTTCCCCGTAATCAGACACGCAGGTCTTGGTTGAAGGTGACATCAATCGAGCTTTTAACTCCTGAGACGGGGTTAATTATGTTAATTTGGAGCGCGTCACGACTCACGCTCTTCATTATTTCTTTCCTTAAAAATCAAAATTACAGGTAACGTCAGCTGCAAAATTGATGTCTGCTACTTTTCAAATACAGCCATTTGGGTAACAGCCACCCAAATAACCTACATAAAGTTTGAATAATAAGAATGCCAAATACATTGTAGTCGGGTTAATTTGCATCACTATTGCCTAAAAGAAGCAAAGAATGGGCAATAACTTCCAAGACTTAATGTTTCTTTATTATTGTTTCTACAGAGTTACTCTCCCAATAAAAGTAGATTTATTTACTAGCCAGAGAGTTGTGGAGCCCTTAGACTAAAGTTTCGTCTTATTGTTGTTCGTAATTTTCAGTTTGAATGAACATCTGCAACGAAGGTGACAACCAATGACACGCTTCGTGGTTTTCCCCATGACCTACTGTTGACAATTAACATTAGCAGCCTTTGTTTTACTCACACAATGAAGTACCAGAGTTTCGATATTACTCACGACGGGCAAACTTTGCGCATTTGGCAAACATTTGTGCTTAGCAACACTTGTCAAATGTTTGTCTTGATTGGCTCTTCCTTAGAGTCAACTGCCACTAGACTAAATTTAGTAGGAAATAAGTACTTAAAAATATTGTACTAATGATCGCGCCGATTTAGTCAGTTTTGCTCAATATTATTGGACAAAAGTGACTAAATCGGCGTGCGCATTAGTACATTAGTTTTCAGTACTTATTTCAGTACCAAATTTAGTCCAGTGGCACTCGGCTCTTATTTTGCGGCGCACGGAATACAATAAGAGAATAATTGACAAACCCTCGCAAGGGTTGGAAACGGACTGACAAGCATCGCTTCTCAAGCCATTAAAATTATTGTCCGTCCTTAGACTTGTGTCATAATTACCCACAATGGGGTACTTGCTTAATGTTTGAAAAATATAATATTTAGAAAATGTAGGCGATTTCATTAGACCCGTATTTTTTTATTTGGTTCTAGGGTCAATATTACGCCAAGAATTAATTTTTTCATTTTTGGAGTGGGAGATTTGTGACGTAGCCGGCCCCCGCAACGGCGTAGTTCTAAAAAAAATCGTATGATGGCGCTTTACTCAGATTGTTTGCGTTCTATTTATAAATTGAATGCCAATCCGCTGGATGTACACATGTCGTGCACTCTAGTAGCAGAGTAGCATAGTAGCCAAAAACAAAAGTAGATATAGGTGAGAGTCTTGGATATAGGGGTTCAGTGCGTCATCAAAAACAAAAATTGCAAATATTTACGAAAATATGAAATACAAAAATATGAAAAAAATACTTAAGCCTCTTTTAGTTATTTGCATGCATCTAGAGAATAAAAAGTGCAATATTTTTTTTAGGCAAGTACCCCATTAGCGGGAACGGCGGCCAGTAGACAATCATACAAGTAAGTAACACGTGACAAGTATTCTCAAATAGCAAATATTTGGCAAGTATCCACAAGTGGCGAATATTTGCCAAGTACGCCAATCGTTGATTCCAAGAGTTACTTCGCAAAATTCCTTTTTTGTGTAAAGTTTCCGCTCATATTTGGACCCAAAGAGTTACGATTACAACGGGAGAATCCCGCCCTTGAAGGAACGGGGGGATGGTTTGCTTAAGGACCCCCCCCCCCCCCCCCCCCGACAGTTGCAGTCGTGCGCCGCCATTATAAACTCAACAAATTGCTCCGTGCAATTCAATTACGGACGTGCGATTCCAGGAAAACAAAGCGGGAATGTCGTGCCTTGCAGCCTGGCAGTCAGTTCAACGCCACCATCATCAACCATTTAAGCGTTCCAGACACGTCCAATATCATAACGCAAATTAATTACCATGTCGGGGATTACCTTAATCAAGCCGAACTGGCCCAAATGGTAGCCGTGGTCTGACGTGTAAATGATGTAGGTGTTCTGCAATTCCCCGAGCGCCTCCAGCTCCTCGACCACCAATTGGACGGCGGCGTCGACCGACTGCAACGTCTGCAGACGTTTCGTCATCAACAGATCGGTGAACTGCCGGTGGATAGGTTGCATTTTTTTCGTCACCTGCAATATCCACTGCTTGTCGGGGTTGGGGGCGTAATCGTACGAGGGGGTGCTGCAACAAAATTTCATTTAGCTTCCCGACCAACAACCAGACGCGAGAGGGTAGTTTTGACGAAAGCAATTTTATCCATATAGGTAAGGTATGTATATCAACTGCAGGTGAGTCACCTGTAGTTGATTTTTGCGGGCGCAATTAGAAAAATCGTGGCGGCTCCGCTCTGCTCGAAGATCTGAATAAAATAGAATTAAACGCGGTAAAGTAATTATTATGCGTCGCGGTGGCGACTTGTAGCCTACGTGAAGTCTAGGAATTAGCCGTAGGTGACAGCTAAATGATAATTACAACAACAACTATTATCCTGTTATGCCTTCACTTTATAGACGTTTGAGCGAGAACGTGAAGGATTACCTAAGCTTTAAGGTGTAAAGCGCTATAAAAACAAGATAACTAAATTTCGGACTTTCATGCCGTCTTGAAGCCTTGCCGTGTTGCCTTTGAAGCAATCAAGGTGTTTACGCACTAGACCAACTAGACCACGGTCTAGAGCACATACTTTGCAGTCAGCCGTGATAACGATAATTCGAGCACCTCACCTGAAAAGCAGAGACAATTCAAGCTTCTAGCTAGACTACCAAGAGAAACGAGTAGGAGGAAGACCCGGAAAATCTAATGTTTGGCGCGAAGAGTACGAGGAATGTGCGCGGTGTTGCATTGGCGCGCGTACCGTACCTCCGCTTTCTTGGTCAATCAATTCGGTCTGAAGGCCGTTCCGGTGGTGGATTTCGTGTGCGCTTTGGTCGAATCGCCCATCAAACGTTATCGCAGACACTAATCTGGTCGAATTTACATACAGCCAGTCCGAAAATAAGAAAGTTCAGAGCCCGGGCAGGCAGGTATATTTCACTGATTGCATAATTTATGGGATTCAGCCGTCTCGTACGTCACGAATGAAAAGTTTATGAAGCCGTCGACGACGACGACGTCGCGGCGCTCAATACGGAAAACGTCCCTAATCCGACGGAAAATCTGGAAAGTCAACCGGAGAGCGCAGAAATATCGGGCGACCGGCCAAATCGAGCACCCAGAACCGCTAACGAGGATGCAATTAACCTCCATGATTGATTGTTTCTCAAAAGCATTAATGGAGGAAGGACTGAAGAGGGGGGAGGTTTTCCATGAATTTCACCGGTCAAGCGACCGGCATTCATTAACCCTTCTCTTTTCATCGAGAACAAGCAACACTTCGGATTTAACGCAACAAATTATCTTCCATCCACATAGAGTCAAAGTAAGCTCTTTATTCTTGAAAAAGTGGCTGTAACCTTCAATATCTTTCCTTGGATCTCTATTCTTGAAAGCTGGAGCAAGCGCTGTAGAAAGAAGTAATAAAAACGAGCAAGTGATGAAATGGGAGCTGTTGACTCAATTTCATAGTTCTTAAAGTGTTGCGGTTTTGCGGCCAGCGGCATTCATAAACCCCTTCTCCATCAAGAACACTCACACTTTCGGTTAAGGTAACAAATTACCTTTCATCTAAATAAAGTAAACATAAGTTTTCCTTCTCTAGAATTACCCTGACGGCGGACGGTGGCGATCCATAGTGTACAGTGGCGAGCAAAAAATTAGGAACGATGTTTCTTCCCAGTGTAAACCAACTCCATTCGGTAGCATGGACAGGCCATTGCAACCCACCCATTTAAAGGAGCCTAATTTTTTGCTCGCCGCTGTACCTCGATCTGTAGGCCCCTATTCTTGAGTCAGCGACAACGAATATGGCACCTCCAGTCTATACAGGGTGATTCACGTAGCCCGTCCATTAGAAGTTTTTCAACTTCCAGTTGGATTAGAAATTTGAAATTTGGAAGGCAGTCATTATCAGTCATGCTCATTCTATCTAAAATATTTTGAGCTCTCTAGCTATACAGGGTATGCGAAAAGTTGGTATCAACTTTCTTATTTTAAATGTAAACGTACCATTTTTTCTACATGGTCTAATTGGTCTTCCAACTCTGAGTTTTTATAACAGTTGTTATGTGAACTTATTTGACAATTTTTGACATTATGTTAATTTATGTGAAAAAAATGATCGATGTGGTAGCTTACGAAGAAATTCGTATCTGGCAGACGGTTCAGAATTTATGAAAACTAATTTGTAAAGTGCTTAGTTCAAAGTCCAGACTAACTTCTGATTCTTAATGGTGGTTCCATCTTGTACCATATGGGTGCAGACAATTTTCAAATATCGCAACCAAAAATGGTCAAGAATTAATTTTTTTCAAATGGCACCTACAGATTTTTTTTACACCACTCGATAGAAAATTGTATTTTGGAATGAGTTACTTAAGCATTCCCTATACCTAACTTCATCCCCTATCAAATTAAAAATTAAAATCCAGAAATTTCATCAATTTTGCACAAGATTTTTTGGTTTTTAAAGTATGCCATGGAAACAAAAGACAATTGCAACAATTTAATTATAAAATGAATATCTTACTAATTTTATAAAACAACAACAACAAAAACTATCAAGAACCATCTTAACAAAATTCTAATGTAAATGTTCAATGTGAGCATCATTTTGATTACTACATTCTAGCATTTTATATCATTGTGTAGCTCTTCTTATTTCGTTGGTGTCAAGACTGTCAAATGCTCTTATTATTCTCCCGCTTAATTCCTTTAAGTTGCAAAGTGGTGAAGTATAAACTAAATCTTTTATTTGACTCCAAACATAAAAGTCTAATGAGGTAAGATCTGGAGACAATAAGAGCATTCGACAGTCTTGGTCCCAACGAAATTAGAAGAGGTACACAATCTGTTGAAAATGGTTTAATAGAATGTATGTAGTAATCAAAATGGTGCTCACATTGAACACCTACATTAGAATTTTGTTAAGATGGTTCTTGGTAGTTTTTGTTGTTGTTTTTTTTATAAAATTAGTAACATATTCATTTCATAATTAAAATGTTGCAATTGTCTTTGGCTTCCATGGCATACTTGAAAAACTAAAAAAATCTCTCGGCAAGATTGATGGAATTTCTGGATTTTAATTTTTAATTTGATAGGGGATGAAGTTAGGTATAAGGAATGCTTAAGTGACTCATCCCAAAATACAATTTTCTATCGGAAGGTGTAAAAAAAATCTGTAGGTGCTATTTGAAAAAAATGACTTCTTGACCATTTTTGGTTGCGATATTTGAAAATTGTTTGCGCCCAAAAGGTACAAAATGGAACCACCATTAAAATGTCAGAAGTTAGTCTGGACTTCGAACTAAGTACTTTACAAATTGGTTTTCATAAATTCAAAACCGTCTGCCAGATACGAATTTCTTCGTAAGCTACCACATCGACCTTTTTTTTCACATAAATTAACATAATGTCAAAAATTGTCAAATAAGTTCACATAACAACTGCTATAAAAACTCAGAGTTGGAAGACCAATTAGACCATGTAGAAAAAATGGTACATTTACATTTAAAATAAGAAAGTTGATACCGACTTTTCGCACACCCTGTATAGCTAGAGAGCTCAAAATATTTTAGATAGAATGAGCATGACTGATAATAATTGCCTTCCAAATTTCAAATTTCTAATCCAACTGGAAGTTGAAAAACTTCTAATAAACGGGCTACTTAAATCACCCTGTATAGGGCCGTATTCTTGGAGAACTGAAATAAAAATTCCCCAAAAACAAACAATTGGTCCTTGAAATTTTTCATGCATGAGAAGTATATTTTCTCGAAAATGTCTTCTGTTCCCTGTTCGTAATAGTTTATGGAATCAGTAGTGCTCGGCCTGTAACACGGAGGAATCTGAAGGATGCATAAGTGGTGCAGAGTTGATGCCACTTTGACGGATGAATTGCGAAAATCGCATCGTGCGCGTGTCGATCTCTTCGGCGCAACGCAAGGAATGTTGGGAAGTTTTAAACTCATGCCAAAGGATGAATCCCGGGGGGTTGAAGACCGATAACGTTCTAAACTGGATCGAAATTCTTAATGAAATTCCTAGTTTTAAGTAGATACGTTGAAAGCGGAGCCCCGCATAAATAAAACTAGAGCAAATTCATTACGGCATCGGCTGCGCACCTTTTTATCAAATTCCTGGGGATAATTCGAATAGGGGTTTTTCCGAGAGATTGTAACGTTGTTCGACGGAGGATGCGGGGTGGCATCGCGGCATCCCCCAAAACCGCCAAAAATGAATGACGAGATTTAGCGAGCGTGGAATTGACCGCAGCTACACTTGGTTGGCCAGCTGAATAATTTATCGGTCGACCCCGAGCCCGAGTTCTCCGTCTCTGCCACGTGAAACTGATGGTCTGCTGCAGAAATTCGAAACAAATCGCCCCGTTCTGGCAAAAGGGGCCAAAACAACGTCGTCGGACGGAACGAATCAATTTATAACTGCACTGCAAAATTGGGGGATTACACCTAAGTGGTTGTGGTTTTTGCGTGTGCCAACAGAACAATGGAGAGAGCAAAACGCGAAACCGGGGGCTTTATTAAATTGTCTCGGAGATAGTTCTGGCAACGAGAGTGGCGGGCTCTAAACAATGCTGTCACGCCTGTCGCGATCCAACAATTAAAACGTCATTGCTGGTAACTGGCCAGATCGCCTTTTAATACGACCCCGCTAAACGGCGAGCCGGAAATAAAATCGACAAAAAGAGAAATTCATCAACGGTTATGACGCCAGACTTTTCAATTTTAACCCCTTGATTCGATTTTTCCATCATCGTAAAGCACCTCCCGAAAACGAAAGTCACAAAACTCACAGGGTGGCCTGACCGATCTGGCTTTTTGGCACCATTATTTTGTCGAACAATCGCGATAATAACAAAGCACTGAGGGTGGGGAGGGTAAGCAACAAAAGTTAGGGTAACTCCGCCTGGCAGACAAGAGCCAAACTCTGAAACTTTGATTTCCGTATTACACGTAGAAACGGTAACAGAATCTACAGACAAAGAAGTTGGGGCAATACTTTTTGGGAACAAATATAATGCACACCAAATTAAACCATACATCCCTTGCACTGTCTGTCCACCAGAAAATTTAATGAGCATCAAAAAATCTAAATAAAACCCAAATTATTATACATCAGAAAATGAGAACATCACCACTAAAATAACTATGCTGCGTATTGTTTTACCATTGCTTACATTTTAAATTCTATATGTCTATCAATTTTACTAAATGTTCACCGAATTTAGGACGCTCAAGTTACGGGTCCGTGCTGTACATAATAAATATTCGCGCTATCCATTTATATTTAGTGTTTCTTAAAAAAACTATTTGTGCGTCGAATAATTATTCTATTACTCCAAAAATGAAATATGCTCGCGCATCTCTCCTTGCCGCTTGCGCTTCCAGACAAGAGGCACGCGAAAAAAGTTTTGTACAAGGTCAGTTCAGGGCTCTGTAATTTTTTTTAAAAGCACGATTAGAAATTACCTCTAAAAGAAGTTTTACGTTTTACATAATGCAAGCCAATTACAGCAAAACATTTATATATTACGGAAATCAATATCTTTTTTTGTGCAAACCACTTCTATTTTTACTCTTATTTTCCTTGTCCTAGCACATCTACATCTCTAATTTTGCATAAAATTATTTACAATTTGCACAACATTTTATTGCTTGTGTATTTTTGATCAACAAATAGTATTTTTAACTGCTAAATAATATAAGACACTGTCGAAAATTAAATATCTGGGTATTATGTTAGAATTAAATGCGGAATAAAATTTGGTGAACATTTACTATTTATGGTCAACAAAAGTTATTTAGGCGAACAAAATATATAAGAGGCCAGCATTATGTCAATATTTGGTTGTCGCTTTAAGATTATGTATTTTCTTAATTTTGGTGAGCATTTAGTATTTTTGGGAAAAAAGTATTTTTTTGTATGAAAATATTGGGTAAATTTGGTAGACTGTTAAATACGACCCATACTTTTTCAACAACCTCCCCCAGAAGTGTCCCTGCATGAAAAACTACCTTGACAGTATCAACCTTACGACGTAATTTGCGCAAGTGACACTTGTTGGTAAAATGATTGGACAATGGTATATAAATATGCGGCAAGTTACGAGGGAAGAATGCCGGACCACCCTGTGAAGCTGAAGACGGTAATTCTCGTGGCGTCGAAAAACGCTCTTCTCGCTTCTAATGAGCTCCTGAGAGCTGCTTGAGGAATGAAGAGCGGGCATCTGCAGTTTTATCGACAGTAAAATGATTGAGATTTTAGGCGAAAAAACGGCCACCCAGTCAACCACTTTGAAATGCAGTAGTCTGTCAATTGTTGGCTTCTTGATGATGAAGTTCTGCTGTTTTTATGGGATGACGAAGTACGAAGGCGCGTCATTAGCTCCATGCTCGTAAGAAAACCGCTCGACATGGTTACCTTGGATTGCTCGTAAAATCAATTGGGAAAACTTAGTACCTGTAACATCTGGGAAAGTTATTCCGCCAGCGGTATTATCGAAGATTAATGATTTCAAAAACCACCAAGCCAACTGGAGTCGGAGATTGTCGGCTGGCTGCAAATTTCACCGAGAAAAAAGCAGATGAATCGCACCTGCGGTTTACCACTAACGCCACCGCTAGAAAGCAATCAATTAGTTCCGAACATGTCCCGAATTGGGGGTTCCGAAAAAAGAACCCAATTTGTTCGACACCAACACGTCCAATTGGCTAATAACTCGTATCCTGACTTGATTCCACAATTAGGTGCTGCATTCTTTTTTAAATCTATTCGAAGTAATGAGGAGGAACTGGGAAAAAAATTGGAAATTCCTAGCGCATTTGCGGCAACCACTGTTTGTTGTAACGTTGCGGATTTGGAGAAACTGCCGATTACGGTGTCATAAGCAACGTCCGAGGATGATCACGTAACTTCTTTATTACGGCATCCTTATTCCGAACGCTTTTAGGAGAAAATGGCAAAAAACGCATTACCCAACCCCCCGATCCGTCCCTGTTATCATCCCCCCAACGCGGCAATAATCAAGCACTTTTCCATCACAGACCTCGCCGAATAAATATAAAATTCCAAGTCTATGCATTTTTCGTTTTTCTCTCAACCTGGATCAGAATTGGCATGGAACCGTCTCCCATTAACCGCACGCACACGCGATGGCCCCCCCGATATTAATTAAGTCCGCAGCCAATAATTATTTCCCGCCGGTTCAAGCGTTCAGTTAATCATCCACATCCAATTACCCCAACGGCACAATCACAAATAAATAACGAGTCGATAAATAAATTCGAAGAAGGGGGGACGATTGAATCCGTAATCTTGACTTAATGCGGGCGTTGCGACGCGTTAACATCGTCTGGAATCCGAACAGAACAAACGATGCCATCGATCCATCAGTCGGATGAGAGACGCCACGACGAGATTTTTTTGTTCCGCAACAATTTGTTCGTTATCAAATGCATTAACTTACTGATGGGTCGTGACGTTGAAGAAGAGATGCGAGTACTGGGGGGCTGAGTCTTCGGGACCGTGCGGGGCCGGGAACGACATCGTTAACATTACTGGTTTGTGCGCGCTGTTTTTCTTCGATTGTCTCAAGAATGCTATGGAGTCGTTGACTATCAAGTCCGGGTAGTAGTCCTAAAACAAATATCAGAAAGGTTCAGTACCACGGCCGCTAGTTACATTTAGAAGCGAGGGCAGGACGCAGCCCAGGAAGACGCCCGAAACTAATTACTGGCATTTAAAATCATTATAATTTCTTTTTCAATCTTCGTAAATTTTGTACCACCACTTTTTGACAATTAAATAAAATCAGTAATCATCGATAATAGATGAGCGATCTAGTCCTAAATTCAACACTATGGGAGGTTGACGTTAGTCCTGAGAACGTCTTCAACATCAGGCTGAAGTCTAGACTATTGCCTTAATATACCCACTTTTAAAATAATTTAATAATGTAATAGGTAATAGGAGAAAGAGAGATAGTTGATACAATACGCGTGTTGCAGCTGACTGCGGCGGCATACTTTGGCACTTATATGGATTTGTAGTTGTTAAAAATTCTACATTTATTTGTATCAGTATCTGCGACAAATTCCCCCCATAGTATTTATAGTTGTAGGGGCGAACTCCGTTTGGGGTGGTTTCCCTGGGAAATTTCTACTCTGAGTTAAGTCTGTTGACGGAAACGATGCGGAATTAAGGCAGAACAAGTAAAATCAGAGTTTCATTATTGGTCGCAGGGGTTTTAATGGGGGGCAGTAAAAGTGCCTGCAATTGGAATTGATGGTTTTCGCCACTACGCATTAGCCGGTCGCAATTACTCTACATACAAACACAGGAGACTTTTAATTGATTTCGGAGGCTCGCTGTAAATATTAACTTTTTTTCGACCTTGTGACTGTAATGTTTTATGTAATACTAATAAATAGCGATTTGCATGATGGTGAGATCTAAATTTACTCGCAATTCCAATCAAGCGTGTCTACTAACTTACATCGTTATACCCAATCCTTGCAGTACGTTAGTATCTGTTACTAGGTAATTAGAAAGGAATTCCAATCAGGAGGTCGAGAAAAAATTGCGTAAGGATAATATGGTCCGGTAAATTCACGGTAATGTGGGAACCCCGAATAATTAATCGAGCTGCAATAAAACCGATTTTTATGTTCACTTTCTGGGAAACTTTAATTGCAAACGAGACCCGTTCGAGATCGCCACCGGATAGCGGCGCAACTTTTTTTCCGTCTTTTCCCCGCTAGAAAGCGTCCCAATTTTTGGGGACCATTGCGTGCCGTCCGAAAACTTGCCTTGTTGTAGTCGAACCCGTGCTTGATCTTCTTCCCGTTCATGTTTATGGAGTAATTATAGTATTTAGAATTCATGATAAGGCCGCCCCACTCCCTCCAACCCGGCGGTATGTAGGACCCGTTGTACTTGTTCAAATACTTGCCGAAATAACCTGCAACAAAAAAGGAGAACAAATTCAGAAGAAAATTGGCGGGTGATTATTCCGGCATCCGCCATTAAACCGCTTGACCCGTCGAGAATGCAACGAGTCCAACTTAGAAAGGCATCACAAAGGAAACAGGAGTGCGTTCGTTAATTCGAAGAATTGCAACGAGCAATTTGCGTTTAGACTGAAATTTCAATTCTATCCCAATCTTAAACGTTGCGAAGAAACGTAGCGTGAAGGGTCGTCTTCTATTGACTGAATTTAATTAGATTACAAAAGGAGAGGAATGCGGTCCTTCGCTATCATGATGCAAGTTCGTCAATTGAGCTTCCCACAAAATATCGCTCCTGGCTGCCAGACTTAAGCCGATAGGACATGGACGACCGGATTTGCAGGAGCCAAGAATACAATGATACAATCACTTTGGCACAGCCTCGTTATCAAATAAGCACCGCTTCTTACAAAACTTCCTGTGCTAATAAAACACAAACGATATAGCTGTCGGCACCTATAAGCACAACGGCGCGCAAGAACCACAACGTTACTAATTAACGAAATTGGTACTATAATTAATTAATAGCCATCGCAGATTTAGCCATAAAAGTTGTCTTTCTTAATTGCGCGAGTATCTAAGGTTGAGCTTCTGGTATACCACCAAGTTCTGCGAGGAATCTTCTGGGAGATCGGAAAGAACTCAAATCACAGAAACCGCAATCAACGTATGTGTTGGTGGTCAGTAATTACTGTCCCACGGTTGTTTTTTTTTCCTAATTAAATACGTCGTCGCGTAGGTGCCCTCGGTCCGTCCGGCCTCTGACGCAACGAAATCTCTTCATTCATAATTTCTTGGCACCATTGACCGACCGTTAGTTGTCTGCACGTCGTAATTTCGTAATGGATTCACGGCTCGTAGGAGTTTTTTCCTTAAAAAACATTCCGGAGATACGTTGGCGACAGTTCTCGTCTTATTGTTCTTATTATGGCAGATCGTGGGTGATGGACGATTTGAATGCGACCTAATGTATTTTTAAATAAACAAATTACCAACACCGCCGAGGAAAAATGACGACCTGTCACTTTATTTATACGAAAGCCATTTTTCTTGTAATTGGACTTGGAAACTAACGAGTGATGAGCGGAAAGGAGGAAGAGCTCGTTTATCCACCATTAACACCAGCATATGTAGATGCTCTTTGAAATTTCTGTGTAGCATCCACTTAGGGCTATCCATTACTATTCTTGGAGCACCTAATTGGTGTCACAGACGTGCGATTACGGCGGTGGGCGAAAAGAGAATTGGTGTTGGATCCCACGTGCCAACCCAACACGTGCTTAGGCCCGGAGCTCTTCCCTCATGATCAATGCAGAATGCGGCCATTGTTCGCCTTATTACTCCAACATGTATTTACTGCTCATTGCCGATGCACCTATGGGACTGGTGCATAATACGACGCCAGTTTGCATGAACGTTGACCTTATCCAACATTGATCGTAGAAACACCGGGAAGAGTCGTAGACAACGTAGCCGCCGGAAATGTTAATTCCTCCTATCGTCCTGCAGAATTGATACGCAATAAACTTCGACGCAGAGGCGGCGACGCCGTGTAAAATTAGAGAAACCACCCAAATCGCTTCTTGACTCGCAGCCCTGCTGTTTACGTATCCTGCGAGTATTTGTGGTCATAAACACGTCTGCACTTGGACCATAAAAATTTTATCATCTTTCTACGGAATTACGGGCTTACACCAGCGCTACGGGGGGGCTAAAGCTAAAGTTTCGATTGTTGCCTTCAAGATCCCGAAAAATCGTCCGAAACATTTCCACCGCCTAGAGTCAAGTGATCTGAAGCACCTTCATTAGTGGCCCTACCTGTCCTGTACCCCGCGTTGGATAGATACGTGGCGAACGACCTGGTCTCGTGTGTGGCCTGCCACTGTGTGCTCGAACAGTTATCATTGTTCGTGTAAACATGGTGATTGTGGACATACATCCCCGTGAGCAATGACGACCTGGAGGGGCAACACATCGGTGTCGTGACGTAAGCATGC
Source organism: Schizotus pectinicornis (assembly GCA_951805265.1). Taxonomy (NCBI): domain Eukaryota; kingdom Metazoa; phylum Arthropoda; class Insecta; order Coleoptera; family Pyrochroidae; genus Schizotus; species Schizotus pectinicornis. The sequence continues at coordinate 11,618,201 of OX638205.1, forward strand.
CGGAACTGCGCCCCCTGGTCCCTGATCGTTCTCAACGTTTTCGGCATGAAATTCAAAGAACCCAACTCGACATCCTGATCGTCGGTCAAGATCAGAACGATGTTGGGTTTGCGTTCGCGTGACGACGTCACCGAAGCGAACACGGGACCTTTACGGGGTCGCGAGCTGCGCTGCTGCTGGGAAAAGAGCTCGCTCCTGGCCTGGTCCAGAAGCGTGATGGTGGCGAAAACTAGCACCAGGGAAGTTATTGCACTGATCATGGCGCGGGAGTGTTGTTGCACTGGATTCAAGACATGATGGGTCGGCGGGCTCGGCTTCAGAGCGGTTCCATGGGGTTGTGGGGCTTCATCGCGACCAAGCACCGGGAGCTATCTGCAACAAAATTCACAGGTCACAAAGAGACTCTTCAACGTTTACCCTTCACACGTAAATGTTAAGGTAGAGGTTTTAAAGGGTTTAAGTGGAAACAATGAGCTGCTAGTGTGAGGAAGGAAGGTTGTCACTTTGAACAACTTTATGTAGATCTCGTCAATTGGGTCAATATCGTAACTTATTGATGATTCCGGTGCTGTAGCTTCAGTCTAGTTTTCCTAGCAGTTTCTTGCTTGGGCCAATCAGAACTCCTTAAACTGGGAGTCAACACAAAACTTGGGGAATCGGCCTATAAATTGCGTAATGGGCCCAAGTTATGCAAAGTGTCGGCGTGGCAGATGCCGCTTGGGTCTCCGGCATGTAAACTTGGCGATAGACTTATCGAGACGGGAATAAAAGACCAAAGAATTCGAATACGTGCCTGATAAAAATGAGTAACTGCACTTTGTCCGAATAAGGATAATAAGGCTGGAAAGCTCGTCGAAACCGCGATCGTGAATTACGGCATTGTGGAAAACGGCGGAGAGACCATCTGACGTTTCGTGACTGCCGCCTCGGGATTACTTTCACCTTTTGCGACCGACCGATCGCGGATTAAACGGAGAAGTGCAAAGGGCGCGAGAGGCGATAATAATTTTAAAATTCCCAGCACACGGACTCCACCCCTGAGAAACCGGCGATCGCAATAAAGCGGCATTACTGAACGTATCACGGTCGTTGCTCTTCGCCTCCGCAAAACGCCAAAACTTTTAGACGAACCAAGGCGGTTTTCAGTTTTCACACCTCATGACACAACCATTTGCAAATTGTTGACTAACGGGGCGAGTCTAACAATGAAAAATTCGCCGCACTTTGATCCTCCAACCACCGAAACCCCTTTATCGCCACAAGTGAACACGTAGAATAAGAAGAAGTAAGGAGACAATGACATTCTCTGTGCCAGTCCAAGACAACGATACTGCTTTTTATCACCAAGTCCAAGTATCAACTCGATGCAACCACCAACTACGCCTTGGTGGCGTTAGCTTTTTATGGGCCTTTCATTATTGTTATGCACCCAGCTATGTTATTAAGTTTTTTCGTTTCTCGTCTCGTTTACTCGTAATTACAAGTGTAGGTGTTGGGAAGAGGTTGGAAAATTGCTTCTGCGTTCAAAAATTTCCAAACGTCAATTAGACCGTCATCCGGGGCCCGTCGGGGACCTGGGGTGGTAAATAATTACTTTTCATCGCGATTCGCGGTCGACGTCAGTCGGGGTGCGATGATTTGAAATTTCGGGAGTCTCAGGGGCCAAAAAGCGCCCCACTCGCAGGCAAACGAGCAGTTTAAAGGCGGGAAACGCGGCGGAATGTCGGAATGCCATAAGGGACACCTTTGAAGGAGTTCAGGTATGCCCAAGGGCGCCACGTTCTTTCACCTCTCGACAAACGTGACCCAAAGCCAATCAACACCACCATCATCCTCCCGATCGCCCCTTTCTGCAACCTCACTATTAACCCATATAACAGGATAGAGCAATTTTGAAGCACAAATTTGCAAAATCAGAGAATTTTCAATTTTTGACCCCGTTGTGGGCGCTAATCCCGGCTTTGTCGTTAACGCTTTTAAATCAATAAGCCTGAGTTAATGGCCGGGCTTTAGGTACTATTGAAAATTTCGATATCGACCGAAATGTTGGTGATGGAGTAAAAACAGACGAATTTCCGGGCTGAATGTTTATTTACTTGGCAAAAGTATAATTAAATCGCGATTAGGATACGGTAAATATTCCGCTGTCGGTTTGGAGATGTTTATTGCATTGCAAATATTGTTTAATTATGGTGTCTGGGTTGGGCACCCACCGGTGCATATCCGGGTATTTTTCGCTAAAACGTTATGTAATTATATATTGTTAGCGAGATTAGCGAATGGAGCAAACATGCCAAGATCACAACTCCTTTTACGGCTTCGCAGCCACTTTTCATTTAAATAAGCCATTGCCTCAAAGCCCAATCTACCAGGAGAACTGATTTACCACACAATAACGAAATTAGGGACATTATTCAAAAATCAAACCACCAAACAGTGACATGTAGAGTCCCAGACACACATCGTGGCAATTCTTCTGCTAGACGAGTTCACAATAGCAATTTGAAAGTTCGAAACGTTCAGTTCAAAACTGGGCGCTACTGTTGGATGAACTTGAGATCCCCGATTCGCCAAACAAAAAATGGTTATTTGCGGGAACAAATATAATGTACACCAAATTAAACTATACATCCCTTGCACTGTCTGTCCACCAGAAAATTTAATGAGCATCAAAAAATCTAAATAAAACCCAAATTATTATACATCACCACTAAAATAACTATGCTGCGTATTGTTTTACCATTGCTTACATTTTAAATTCTATATGTCTATCAATTTTACTAAATGTTCACCAAATTTAGAACGCTCAAGTTACGCGTCCGTACTGTACATAATAAATATTCGCGCTATCCATTTATATTTAGTGTTTTTCAAAAAACTACTTGTGCGTCAAATAATTATTCTACTACTCCAAAAATGAAATATGCTCGCGCATCTCTCCTTGCCGCTTACGCTTCCAGATAAAAGGCACGCGAAAAAAGTTCTGTACAAGGTCAGTTCAGGGCCCTGTAATTTTTTTTTAAAAGCACGATTAGAAATTGCCACTAAAAGAAGTTTTACGTTTTACATAATGCAAGCCAATTACAGTAAAGCATTTATATATTACGGAAATCAATATATTTTTTTGTGCAAACCACTTGTATTTTTACTCTTATTTTCCTTGCCCTAGCACATCTACATCTATAATTTAGCATAAAATTATTTACCATTTGCACAACATTTCATTGCTTGTGTATTTTTGATCAACAAATAGTGTTTTTAACTGCCAAATAATATAAGACACTGTCGAAAATTAAATATCTGGGTTTTATGTTAGAATTAAATGCGGAATAAAATTTGGTGAACATTTAGTATTTATGGTCAACAAAAGTTATTTTGGCAAACAAAATATATAAGAGGCCAGCATTATGTCAATATTTGGTCGTCGCTTTAAGATTATGTATTTTTTTGTATGACAATATTGGGTAAATTCAGTATTCAGCCTCTGCCTAGTTTTTCGAGAGTGGAGGGATTATTCTTGCTCCGACGGAACTGCTTTGGCCAAAATTGTCCAACATCTGTTTTATTACAATCAGGTGTCAGCAAACGAAGCAAAACGGTGCTGCTTTGTCCTCAACACACTTTAAGTTAATTCTTCCAATTTGTATGCATTCAGTATTTATGGCTATTGTTATCTAAGCAACAATTTATTTATCTCCGTATCCTTCAATTATGTTCTTTTCGTGCTGCCAGAATAAATGGTGCAACATAAAAAGTGGATGATCGGTCGTTTTGGATAGTCAACCCATAAAGTCTCGATAACTTTGTTCCACGTGCACCACTTAGCGTGGTCACTTAACAGTTTCCATATGTTCATTTACGCCATTTAGCAGGCATCTATGTCAATGACGTTCTGACTATGACAAATTAAACGACTTGATATAGGTGACCCATCATACAGTTTTCCAAATTTTCCAAAAATCTCCCCCACCCTCGTTTAAAACTAACCAGACATTATTCCCACACATGGCAATATGCAAATTTCCTAATGGAGTCCTGCCACTCACGTCTTGGTTTAGTGGCGGTCTCATGTAATTTCCTGAGATTCTTCCCGTTTTTCGGCGAGGACGGAATATGAAATCGAGGGGAACCTTTTTTAACGTCCATTTTCTCCATTCGACGCGCAAAGTGCTAATCTACAAGTCGTCTATAAATAAAGGATCCCCGGTCTGACAGCGGCATGACAGAAGCTGTCGGCTCCCTCTCACGATATGATTCGTTGTTTTTTATACAGAGCCAAACACCGAGCCATTAGATTGAGCCAAGTTTCAAGGGAAAACGAGAAAAGCGTTATCGCCGGTTCCGGGCATGACGTCTTATTTACGCCTTTAATAAATACCCGACGATACTGACGTCATTACGAAAAACATTGCGGTTTGTCGGGTTTACTCCCGAAACGATCTCGAGACCCTGTCAAGATCAGCATTCGCGAATCCGCCTTGCGAAAGGAGAAAATACAATCATTACAATAGATACAGTCACTCAACGATATAGCGAATGACGTGACTCTAGAAAAAACTGCAAAGACTTAACGACTAAAGTATTAATAAGCGAATAAAAAAAGTTATTGGCCGGTGGACGATTAACATTGTTTTGTGTCTTGTCCATTGTGCATTTTATAAAAGGAGTCGGTTGCAGAGCCGATTTGGACAACTAAAAAACTCCAAAGGTCTTTACAATAAATTTCGAGTGTGGCCTTGCACACGATTACGGCGCAACTTCTTCGAAAATTAACGATATCACTAGACAAACACCCGATTTGAGACGAAAATCGTTTTGCGCCAGTCGATAATTGCTATTGACCCGTCTTGAATCAGGTTTTATCCATTTTTAAGATTGGCACCTAGGCGAGAGAACCACGGAGGTTAGATGCCGCATCCGGCTCTTCTCCCCAGCTAATTTAAAACGGCTGCAGCATATTTGACTGTAAACAAGATTAGACTAACAGTAAACCTTTTCCAACAACAAGAAGATTAAAATAGTAAAATGTACAAGAATCTACGACACTACTCTAAATGAATCAATAGTGTCGCAATGTCGAGTTGTCACCAATCGCCATGATTGATGGGGAAAACTCGGAGTTACTCGATATGACCTTTTCAAAATTTAAAACGAAACCATTTATTTCTTATCACTTTTGCAAACAAATAGAAAATTTACGCAAATTAGCCGAGCGCCATAGTGAATGCAAGATGGATTGAATGTTTGCTCAATGACCAATCACTCGTTTAGGCTAATGTGCAACAACTAATATGTACAACTTAACAAAATGTGGAAACGCACAAATCAACCAATTTTTCAATTTTCAGAACCGGAACGAATCGGAGTAAACCAAATTTGTTGAAATCGATCAGGAAACGATTAAAGCGAATCGTTTAAACAACTTTAATAATAATTACGAGTAACGTGCACCACCTGCAGAATCGTTACAGCTCATTACTGTGCATTATTATTTGTTTTGTGTTGGAAATGGCCATTTCTGGCGTTTACACCTTACGTAGTCTCGCTTTGATTGGAGCCAAGTACTTTCTATTATGGCGGCAAATAAATAAAGCTGCAGTTGCCGCTTTTCTTGATGCCATATTTAACGTTCACTTTGAGAGCCTCTCCACAATAGTTTTATATCACGTCTGACTGATGCATAAAACTAGTTCCTATCACAATAGATTCTTGCGACAGCTGCATGCGCTTCACTCACATATACATAATTTCGTTCCATAAATTTATTACATATTTGATTTGTCAAACAGAACATGTCACTCTTTTCGGACGGTTGTGTCATCATCGACCATTTAATTTATTTCCTGTCTTTGTACAGTTCGCATACTAATTCCAATTCTGCAGACCGATCCCGTCCCGTCTCTTAATTGAGTGCAATGCTATTTATAGGAAGATTACAAGTTTGAGAGCTTTTTCAGCGGCCAGTGACACGACATCGACTTTGGGAGAATAATTGCGGCTCGACGTCGTACTTGTACGAAATAATTGCGAAATTGAGTTTGTGCGGGCCACTCCGGGCCTGCTCCTCCTTCATTAGCTTGGTCTTCGGGACGAGTAGTTTTTTGGAGTGATGTTCTACGTCATTCGGGACGAGGACTTTGGCCTAATTTTACTGTCACTCGCCGGAGGTCCATTGTGTCTCCCGAGTATTTACGCTTTTAATCACGGGACAGGCTATAAATTTGCAAGTTGTGCGATATTCTGAAACCGCAGACAGGATGCTGCGTATCTTGGAACTGTCTGCATACCTTGCCCGAGGTATAGCGAGACTGAACTAACTAAACCGCCTTGTTACTTGGCGTTTTTTTGCAATTGCAAAATGTGGGCATGAATCAGCGACACGATTTTTGTTCGACCCGATAAATGAAGCAGTCAATCCAGAAAAAACTGTTGTTGCTGATAGCTATCTGCAAATTATGGCAAGTTGCGGCACTCGCGACTGACATCGAAGATGCCGACGAATTTTCCTCCGACCGACGAAATTTATTCATTTTCTGATAAGGAATTTTAATTAAACGTTCCGGGAAAAATCATCGGGATGCACACCACACCGTTCACCTATCTCGGGGAGACGGGAATTACGACCCTCCATCATTCAAATTGTTGCTTGAGAAAATTCGCAAAGAATGAAAATAACAACCACAAGTAACAGCTAATCGCAAGAGGTATGTCGTATGGAATGGTATTAACGCTGCGGTTTGGAAGTTACAAGCCTTTTCCGGTAATAAATTATAATGGATTTGTTAATGAACAAATTATTGCCTGACCATTTCACATTTCAGTACAACTACATGTTTTTTCAATTATTTATGATACCTTCGCCAAGAGCCAACTAGCTACACCTAACTGATGGAAATTACGCTGTTTTTTGTTGATGTCTTGCTCTTTTCTAAACACAAAACTTTGTCGGTGCAACTTTCTACGACCACGATAGATCGTTATTCCGCACAATCATTGACTTTATTCAAAAACCTAGAAAAAAATCGCAAGGAACCTAAAAGTGACCTTAAGTGATCTTAAGACACAACTACCTTAAACAATGTTTATTTTCTAATTAACTAAGAGGTGTTTTGATTCAAAAGGAAGGGGAGCTCCCCAAAAATTTGCAATTTTCTTGAGATGAGCTTTTAATAATTGCATCTCTTTTTCACTGCAGAATTTGAAAAAGTTGGAAAACTCAATAATAAGCCTTTAAATTTTAAATATACCTCCCTATGACAAATAAATGTCAGTCACGTAGAAAATGCAGCTTTGAAGATTTCCATTCAACTTTCTTCCGTGTCCCTAACCGGGCCTGTCGGTGGCAAGTGACAAAAGAAATGTAGGTAAAGTTGGGCACATTTTGACGGAATCGGAATATCTCAGGTAATAACATTGAATAATAAAAAATCGTGCTTTTTGCCGCTGGATAAAGCCGGTCGCGTTTTTACAAATTTTATTTTTTAGAAGAGAAACAGTTTTCAATGTAGCTAACGTTCAAACGGCATTTTTCATTTTATTATCACCGATCTCCACGAACTCGTTTACTAGAATAATAAAAAGAACAATTGTCGCATTTCTTCAAAACCGGAAAACTGCCTCGACCTCCCCTTCCTTTTGCCCGATTTGTCAATGATGCACAAATAAAATCGCTTACCTTTTCTGTAGTGTCCGTCGACCTGGTGAGCACGATACCAAAGCGTAACTTCGCGATTTCGTGGTGACAGTGGAGACGAGATGCACAACCTTCGCTCACAAACGTCGAAAGTAAACTAAAGCAATGCAAAGGCAGCAGACTGGTTCTGGTTCCGTTCCGACGTCGGACTACCACCACCTAGGAGATGGACGGATGGGATCCTCGCCTTGTCCAAACTTCCCGAAAACATGATTAATGAACGTTGTATTATTAAAATGACTACAATTCGTCGATGTCGCGGTTGTTTGTAGGCCTGACGATGATTTAATTAATTCCGGAGTCGCGAACGACGTCTGCCCACCACCGTTCCTAATACATGCCTAAAACGAAAAACAAAACTATTTGTGTATTAGGCAATTGGTCAATAAAACCGCTCCATTCACGGATTTCGCGTTTACAACTTCGAAATTGCGGAAACCCCAATTATGGGGGCCCGTGGGCGCACCCCAACTACGATGTAGTGGCCCAATACTCTACTTCTCTAAGGAGACCTAATCAACGTCTTCTAGACAAACCAACAATATCTACATCTAATTCTTATTTAGAACATTTCACTCCCTCGCCGATGTGGAGCAGGCATTTCATTTAGGGCAAAATAAAAATTTTGCAATAATTCTACTCACACTGCCCTCCCTAGTTTCCCAGCCAAACTTCTTTTTCTTTACATTCGCTCCTCTTCCGCAAGGTGAAACTGCATTAACTGTATGAATCAAGTGTCGAGTGCCTGAAAAGTGACCATCCAAGTATTAATTACCCCAATTCTGCCTGCCTGGCCCCTGGCCTTGACACGCTATTGGGTTTTCCTAATCTATAATTTTCTTCTGGATCGCGCTCATAGACGTTTGAACATTTGTTACATCATGCAATTGTCCTATTAGTAGGGAGACAAATTTTCGCGTGCCGGACATCGTGTGGTGTGTAGGAGACATTGTAGATTTATGGCCGCGAGACAAAAAGATTTATTGAAATAATTATGATAAAGTGGATGATGGTCATCCGGGATGCATGTCCAGATGGTGCACCAATCCATTCACTATTAATCATATGCCACATCACCTAAATGTCTCCCAATCAAAAAACGAAACATATTTCGTTAAGAACAATCTTCATAAATGTTCTTTTTGAAACTTATTAAGACTGAGCAATTCGGAGACGGCGTCGATATTTTTAGAAGAATTCGGAATGTGGATTCAGAATGGAAATTTTACTGTGAGGGTTGGAACAGCTGCAGTGGTGACATTGTAGTTTCATTTTCACGATTCATTCGCTGCAATTTACTACATCTGTTGCAAACTTCTCCCTAGAAGAGAGAACATCGCAAATATTTATTAACGTGCTAAATTTAGCGCCGCCTTTCAGCCCTTCACGTCAAAAACTTGAGTATCTAAATTGAATTTACCCCGAACCATTGCAAGTTATGTGACATTCCCGTCAGAGAAGCTGCCGCCAAATAAGATTTCAAGTAAGGCGTTACGACTGCATTTCTCGGTAACCACTAGATCTGCAACAATTTTATTATTTTTCTTTCAGTGTGAAGTGATTGTTAAGTAAATAAGTTTTTATTCAAAATTTCAACGTAAACTTTACTCCACTGACTCATCCCAATGATTTGATAACACATGGCACAACTCATTGCTTGCCCCCTCCAGCTATCCCCTCCCAATTCACTGTATATTATGTAATATAGGTTGAAAAATTATCATTCTAGGACAATGCTTTTAAGTTTTTAACCCCATTTATGCTTAATTAGTACAGGGCTACTAATAGGACTAATATATTTGTTTTCCGGTGCTAATTTGGTTGAAAAATCTAACAGGAAATGTAGTTGGAAAGTACGGTAACGGCAGTGGGAGAAAATAGAATTAATTTTTTTAGAAAAATTTTATTGAAAAATTTCCCTCGTTGGTTGTCTGATCTGAAAAATACATTAATAACATCGCACCTGTAAAAAAGATCTTAGATATTCAAGACAAACACGACAACAAAAAGCTTCAACTGTGGCTAAATGACGTCACAAAAAGAAAGAAAAAAAGAAGCAAATATTTTGTCATGTGTTGGCCCTTTTAGCACAAAAAGTTGGTGGTACTCAAATAGTGCACTTCAAACAACACTGATTTTACAACTCCATCGCGACGGCTTCTGTGGTGGGTGTGACGTCTGCGTTCAACCTAAAAAACGAAATTGCATAAGTAAACAGCCAATTGACTACTGGTTAGATATTTTATTTTGCGACACAACCGCTTAAAGATCACTTTAAAATATCTAACCTTAGCAAAGGACGATTCAACTATGGAAAATAACTTGAATAAGAGTGCATCATTATTGTGATTTTCACTTGTTTTTATTGTTTGGTGTTTTGTTAGTTATAATTCCGACACATTTTCGTGTGGATAGTTCAATGCACTATTTTTTTTTATTGTGTTTTATTTTAAAGAATGGAAATAAAGTTATATCATAGAAAGGAACTATTTAATAATTTCAATACTTTACCTAAATTGTGTCCGTTTTTGCAAATTTTTTGTAGAATATATGCAGCCAATTTTAGGACAATTATTTGCACCACTTTAAGTGGGCAACGGGAACAAAACTCTTCTGCAGTTTGTCTTCTTGCTATGAAGACGTTTATTGTATTTATTTCAACATCAGTCAGGTAAACCTCTGTGAGGACGTTACCACTGTAATGACGATTTTCAATTGCGCTTTCCACTGTCAATGTTGAACATGCATAGGTGGCATCATTTGTTTTCGCTAAAGGGTAAGGACCTAAGCGTGTGGCGCTAGGTCAGGTCATACTTACTTTCGGTACATTTAATGTCGTTTTTTTTTGTTCAGTGCATCAGTTTATGGGTCTCACAAAATTTTTCACAAGACTTCCCAAATTATTGTTCGGTCACAAAACAAAACGGCCTAGTTCTCATTAAATTTATTGTTTTTCCTTTTATCTAACAAAAGTTCAGTTATTCAATCGTTCATTTACACTAACTTTATGTCACATCAATAAATACAACTACATTAACTTCGAATGTCCTTTCACACTCGAGGGCAGAACAGGGTTTATGCCAGATTTGAGATCTCATTAGATTGTGAAAAAAAAGTTAACTGAAACATCATTTTTCTTAACAGACCTTCATGACATTAAAAACTGTTAAAGACTTATTAACTAAACATCTACTACAAAATATAAAAAATATACTGAGTTATTCAATCAATCACACTAGTAAGCTAAATGGAGACAATTACAATTATTTATAGATAGAAAAAACACCATTAGGTTATGTTGCTATGGGAATTTTAGAACCGTCTAGCCTGGTTTGTCGAACCTGTAAACACGGAGATGCAAATGCACATTATTAATCAGTCATCTTGGTTCAGAGCACCTTAAAGTCGGTTATGCAGGGTTCCCACCAAATACACGCATCGCCATAAATTCACCAAGTAGCCATATTTTAAATTTATGGGCATTCAATGATATGTTCTTGGTATACAGGGTGATTCATACATACGACATACGTCGACCTCACAGAAACAGTCAAAAGTAAAAAAAAAAATACCTAATTACATACATCAATTGGTAGAGAAAAGTAATACGCTTCTAATGATGTATGATGTTCCAATACCTAAAATGTATGGTTCTTTAGATATTTGGCATTTCTTATTTTATTGAAGAAAATTCAATAACACCAACTTGTAGGAGGTAGGTATAGAGACTTATTAACAAAATGATGTTCAAATGGTTTATAGAATCCAGAAAAAAAACTAAAAATTGGGGCATTCCATTTAAAACAACAAAGTTGATGTCAACTTCCGGTATAAGCAGAAGTGCCACCATTTTGAAAATATTTTCGCTAGGACCTTGCTAGCACTATGACCAAACTTTCAGGTCAGTAATTTTTTCCCTTCTCGAGATACTTCTAGGTACCACTCACTATGAATCACCCTGTATAGTGTGCTCACTTTGAAGATGGTAATTTATTTATCAACTCTAAGTTCTGGTGAACCCATAAAAAAATATTTTCATTAGAATGTTGCGCACTGGTCCATTTGCCACCCACCTCACTAGGACTATGACCAAACTTTCAGGTCAGGAACTTTTTCTCTTCTCGAGATACTTCTACGATGCTACTCACTATGAATCACCCTGTATAGTGTGCTCATTTTGAAGATGGTAATTTATTTATCAACTCTAAGTTGTTGTGAATCCCATAAAAAAAATACTTTCATTAGAACGTTGCGCACAGGTCCATTTGCCATAGTTGATGCAAATTTCTTACAAACTACTGCAGCCGCAGCTGAAAAATATCGATATTTCGAAATATTTGGGGCACCAATATACTGACGCAGAAGCTGCCCACACAAGGGTCTAATTTTGATTGCGCATTTTCCATTGCATCCATTTTTGAAGCATTTCTTGACATCTTTATGTCTTTTCCACATTTTTATTTGAGTAATAGAAAGATCTTTTCAACAAATTTTTGAGACTTTTGTCCCCCAGAATTATTTCAGCCACAAACGATTGTTGTGCATATTCAATTGGTTACTGTTGCGCGTTCTTCTCAAGAACTTTGTTCTTGACTATGTAGTTGTTTTACCATGGCATACTGTTTGTATGTCAGCACCGCAAGCGCGAAGGTACTTCATTAAATTGCTTAAAATTTGTTTTTAAAGAAGTGGGAACCCTGTTAGCGTCACATAACCAGGCTGTTTTGTGCATCTCAAACATTTAGACAAAAATATTCAATGTATTAAATACAAAGAAAATACAAGTCAAAAACAACGGAAGTTTTAATCTTGATTGCATGAAACAAAACACTACACATTTCCAAATCATCAACTGTAGCTATGGATGTTTAAATTCTCTTTCAACTGTTTTAACAAATTAAAATACTAAATCGTCCATTTTGTTCCTATTTAGTTTCTTTAGAGCTTGACAACAAATCTGAAATGATTTCTTTGTAAAGTGAATGGCTGCCGATTTTTCAATGATTCACGAAATATGCGCGCTTATCTTTTGTTAACAATGATCAAACCGTGTTGACTTACCGTATCCCCCTGATTGGCCATAGCCCCCACTCCTATCATCATAGCCTCCTTGCTGACTGTTGTAGCCGCCTTGGCCCCCTTGACCGCCGCTGCTGTAGCCCCCAGACGATCCGTAATCATCGGAATTACCTAAATTGTCGTCTTTGGTTAAATAATTAAAATTACTCTCACTACCATCAATATTACCAGTTTGGTATGTTGTTGAATAACTCCCACTATCGTATTGATTGCCGGAATTGCCATAACCCCCACCGCCGCCTCCTGAGCCATATCCTCCATTACCGCCTTGTTGGCCGCCACCACCACCGTATGATTGTCCTTGGCCGCCGCCGCCTCCATACGAAGAGTTGTAGGACTGCTGACCGTAACCACTGGTTGTGCCACCACCGCCGCCACCGTAACTTTGGTTTCTGCCACAATTTTTAAAATTAATCTCCCGCAAACTTTCTTTTGTTTTAACTCAATACCTTTGTCCGAACCCGTTTTGTGATCCACCATTCTCAAATCGCGGCCTCTTAGGACCTGGAGGTCCGCCCTGCCCAAACTGCCCTGGCGTCCTCTTTTGTGGGCCGCCAGGCGGGAAGCCTCCTCGTCCCGCACCTCTCGGTCCACCGAATCCTCTACCCCTAGGCACCATACCTCCCCCGCCGCCACCACCACGGCCCATACCACGAGGACCACCAGGTCCTTTAGGTCCGCCCAAGCCTCGTCCTCTGAAACCACCGGGACCTCCCCGGCCCATCGGAGCACCTCGCGGACCACCAGGGGGACCTCGTGGACCCTGAGAATCGCCTCCTGGACCACTCGGGGGTCCACCTGAGAAATCTGCACAAACACTTAGAACGAAATTGATTTAAAATGCGGAATAATTACTGTTGTAGTTGCCGGGTCCTGGGGGAAAACGGCCGCGAGGCATTCCTCGAGGGCCGCCACGACCGCGCATCATGGGTCCTCCACGGCCTGGAGGGCCTCCAGGTCCACCTCTGAAAAATCTACAAGGCGGTTAGTGGGTCATTTGCGGTGTTTTTGGAGCACTTACCGGCCTCTCATGAAACCGCCGCGACCGCGAGGGCCGCCGCGTCCTCCAGGACCACCTCGGCCCCGGAATCCACCCATGCCCATGGGCCTCTGTTGTTGTGGGGGTTGGTTTTGGTCATCATCGGGAGGAGTGTTGTCGTCAGCCATTTCTGTGCGAATATTTACATTATTAACGATATTTCGGCATCGCCAATGTCCGGGTGCATTGTTAGCTGATAAGCCGGCGTTTGGACGCGTCCCAAACTCGTGGCTGCTAGTTATTTAGAGCCGTTTTTTGGGGGATTACGCTATCTTTAATTACGTCTGATAATAACTAGGAGCCTTACCTGTTATTTGTGGTAGAAAATGCGCTTAATGCTTGAGGAAAAACCCGCGTCTTCAGGCTTTCGGTTTAGATTTCAAAATGGCCGACCACCAGAGCAGAGACAAAAAGGACGCGAACGAGATCTAGAACGCTGCGTGCAGGAAGTTCCATTGGTCAACAAAGGCGGTAAAACGTTTGCGCATGCGCGCAAAGTACTGCAGCGCCATCTCTGTTTTACTTTAATCTATGCACCAAATTTGAATGAATCAAATCCTTTTATTCCCATCATTTCTTGTAAGGCCCAATTCGGATGTATACTTTAATAAAAAGGACATTATAATAATTAAGCTCATAAATTAAGCTAAAAATTCACCATGCTTTACGATTTTTTGGTACATATAAAACTTTATAAAAAATTTCTGAACGTACAGTAGAGACCACAAATGTTGGCGTGTGCGTCATGTTCACCAATTTATATACGAATAAAAAACACACCAAACTCCTGCAGATTCATCTGATCGCATCAACAGAATTTTAGCCCGCCCCTTGTCCCAACTATATCTGTAGTCATTTTGTAGAAAAAAGTAACTATAGAGAACACCTGTTAAGATAGATTCTACATTCCTATAGCGCTTTGTTACTAACATAATGTTAAGTTAACAGTCTGTTGTGTACATTTTGGAGAACAGCACTATTAATGTAAGAAGGAAAAAAATGGCGCTACAAACATTACTACTAACCCTACTAAATATATCCTTTGCTCTAATTTAAAATAATCTATAGAATTAATTAATATATTATGATTTTACAGTAAATGTACACCCGAGTTCAAAAGCAATGTCCACTTGTTAAACTTTAAACACAGGCATTAAAATTTATATTTATGCTAAGCATATAAAATAATGAAACAGATGCATTGAGTTCTTTAGCTAGTACTACTCCAGCCATATTAATCTGAACGTCTTGAAAATAGCTGTGTGAGTAAGGTTTTTATTTACTGCACAATGTTAGAAACCGTAAAATCCTCTGTAAATTATAAAAGTAATGCTCTAAGTTTCATATTGTTATAAAACTGACGAACCCCCGGTGGAAGCCCGTTGCAATCTAACAAAAATTTGGCAAAATCTGCTTCTCAGCTTTGAGCGTCGTTCAGATTAATATGGCGGGAGTAGTACTTACATTATCTATAAAAGAAATTTAAATTTTAAAAGTGCAAGATGGACATTATTTTTGAAAATGACTCTTTGCTGTCAGCATACAAGAGGTCTGTTTCAGATATGCTTTCTTTAAATAACTTAACAAAAATCGAGGTTCCGGAGTTAATAAAAAATCCGCGCCATACCTGAACCTGAAACCTCTCACGTGTTTGGTAGGTGGAGAAAACATTGTTTCTCCGGGATCATCAAGAATCGGTTGAGGCGATTTTAAATTACTTATTAAAAAAACCTTTTTTTGTCCATCTTTGAACTTTGATACTGTCTTAAGGAAGCATTTTAGGATATAGGTAAATTATGTCCAATTGACTTATCTTCATTTAAGAAACCTGTGGTTAGTCTGTGTCCGGACCTTTCAAGGAACTCAGGGACACCCTGTATCTAATTCGGTCATTGTTTACTTTACCCACTCTTCAATTTTCAAAAAACTAATTACACCAACGCATTCCTCACCAAGTATACATTACGAAAATCAATATCTTTTTTTGTGCAAATCACTTCTATTTTTACTCTTATTTTCCTTGCCCTAGCACATCTAGGTACATCTATAAATTTTGTATAAATTATTTATCGTTTGCACAACATTTTATTGCTTAATATGGCATTATAATGATGTTTCACGATGGTTTCAAAAAAAAAAACAGCGCAAAAAGCGAAAAGTGAACATTGTAAACAATTACCTATAATTCTCTTAGCGATGGGCATAAACATACTTATTTAGATGTCTCTAACAACATAAACTGTAGTACCTATGTATCATAACGAAGAAAATAGAATGATTATAAGTATATTTAAAAGAATCCAGATTGTTTCGTTGTTTGCGCAGATGTTCTTGCTCGCTTGGTCTAATGCTCTGCCGGATACTTTTCAATATTACTGTACCTAGTACATAACAAATTTACCGCAGCATCTGATGCCGGCAGAGCCGTAGTCAGCGGGTGGCCGGGAAAGGCTGTCTCTCCCACGAGAATAAGCCAACCATCCCTACTAACTTCACAGTTTCTTGAATATTTTATTTAACAAATTCTTTTCATTCTTTAAACGAAAATTATAATCTGTTTCGTAAAATTAGGTACTTATATGCTTTGAGCTTTGAAAAACCATTTTTTTTTCTTGTTGAATCATTGCAAATACATAGCACATTTGAACGTCTGTCCTTGACTCTCAGCTTCGGCGTTTTGTCAAGAAAGATAATGTGATTACTTTACGAATCCTTATCGGGACCCAAGAAAAAATCCTCAAGAGGATTCCCTTTATTGAATTATACACGTAAGTCAGATTTTCCTTAAACCATATATAAAAGACGCTGCTTCCGCCACCAACCGAGTCTCAGTCCATACGTCTTCGAAGTCAGATGCAGAGGTGCCTCCAAAATTCTCACAATAAGTCAACATCCACCGTGATTTCCAAACAATTTCAAGACGTTACAGAGGTGAGGTTAATTAAGAGTGATCGCGTGCCGCTAAAAGACCGCCAATCAATAAATATGAAAGTTCTAGGACTGAGACGCCATGTCCGTAATGGGGGAACCGAACTTCGTAGCGTGGGCGGCCCAAAGGGCCGGTGGCTATGGTGGCGGAAACCTCACCGTTGTGGATAAGGTGCTGCCGGACATGCTTCACATGGTAGACGCTTACTGGTATCAATTCCCGCCCATGAACCCCCTTTGGCACGGTCTTCTCGGCTTCGTCATCGGCGTTTTGGGTTTTGTTTCTGTCGTAGGCAACGGCATGGTCATCTACATCTTCTCCAGCACCAAAACTTTAAGAACGCCTTCCAATCTCTTGGTTGTGAATCTGGCATTTTCTGATTTTCTTATGATGTGCTGCATGTCTCCGGCCATGGTCATCAACTGTTACTACGAAACTTGGGTCCTAGGTACAGCTAGTTACAAGAGAAATCGGAGCAACTCTCTCTTCCACATAATGGTGATAGAGCGAAGAGTTGGTCCAGTTTCTTTTGCAACTCGGTGTACTAGTGTTTGGTACCGCTGAAACTCGAGAAATTAAGAAAATTGATTTTAGGTCCGCTGATGTGCGAATTGTACGCAATGGCGGGTTCTCTATTCGGATGCGGATCTATTTGGACCATGGTTTTTATAGCTTTGGACAGGTACAACGTAATTGTCAAGGGTTTAAGTGCGCAACCCCTCACCAAAAAGACGGCTTTGTTGAGGATACTCATCATATGGGTCATGGCGGGCGGATGGACCATCGCTCCATTCTTCGGCTGGAACCGGTAAATTTTTTATTTTTTAAAAATTTTTACCCAAAATAATTTTTAATCTCTAGATACGTTCCTGAAGGCAACATGACAGCTTGTGGTACTGATTACCTCAACAAGGACTGGTTAAGTCGCAGCTACATTCTTGTTTATGCCTTCTTCGTTTACTTCTTACCCCTGTTTACCATCATATATTCCTACTGGTACATTGTTCAAGTAAGTTGAGTTAAAAAAAAATATTGTGGTGGGTTAATTGCGCCAATTCAGGCGGTTTGCGCTCACGAAAAATCGATGAGAGAGCAAGCAAAAAAGATGAACGTCGCTTCGTTGAGATCCTCGGAAGCTGCAGCAACCAGCGCCGAATGCAAACTCGCCAAAATTGCCCTGATGACAATCGCCCTTTGGTTCTTCGCTTGGACTCCCTATCTGGTCACCAATTTCGCCGGAATTTTCGAAAGTGCCAAAATTACTCCATTAGCCACGATCTGGTGCTCGCTCTTCGCCAAGGCCAACGCCGTTTACAACCCGATCGTATACGGGATTAGGTGATAGATCAAAATTGCGACTGAAGTTTCTAAAAAGATTTGTTGCAGCCATCCCAAGTACAGGCAAGCGCTTCAGAAGAAGTTCCCGTCGTTGGTGTGCGCAGCACAGACCGACGACACTACTTCCCAGGTTTCCGGTGTAACGAACGTTATGCAAGAAGAGAAGACCGTCGCTTGAGGAATCGTCGGGAAGGGCGATATTTGTAAATAAGATGTATAAAACGGCGTTGCATTATTTTTTGTTAACAATAAACCCTGCAAGCATTCAAATTGAGTGTCTCTTCCCCAATGAGGAACTGCCTTTGGTGGCCCGATGGAGCAAACTTAAAGTTTATAGTACGTCATACCACTTGGTCACTTGGTGGCCTTTTACCGATTTAGACCGAGCTAATAAGCTGTTTGGCTGTTGTTTGTCTAGCAGTTCAGGCAGGAGAAGCTTAGTTCCACACTTTTGACTAACCCTGTATATTGCTATGTGCAAGCGGTTGTTTCTAGACACACAAGCTTCGGAAAAGTTTTACATATTCGCTAAATAGATACGGGAAGCTTTTCGATAGGAATTTCGAACCCAGATTGAAGGTAAAAATTGTATTTAAAAAATGAGTAGTAGAAATAGTATCACAAAAACTAGTAGAAATAAAAGAAAACTTATATAATATTAAGGTAGGTACTTTCCCATGTTGTTCTGAATGAAGCATTTAATGTTGTCAATAATATCGGTGGTGGTGTGCGTGCCGCCTATATCTGGAGTGTGTATTTTATCTGTAGACAAGGTCTGCAGTATGGCGTCTTCAATTAACTTGGCGTGTTTGAATTTGTTCAGATGTCTCAGCATTTGCGCGGAAGCACTCAACATTGCAACTGGATTCGCAGTATTTTTGCCTAAAATAGAAAAAAAATAAACAAAAATTTTGTTGTGAGTCTGGCTAATAACTGACCGATTAAGTCGGCTCCTGTGTGTCTAGTTGCGGGTTCAAAAATGGCGAGATGCTCCCCGTAATTAACTCCTGAATAGAGTCCAGCTCCGCCCCCCAATCCGCATATAATGTTCGACACTATAGTTCCGTACAGATTCGGCATTAGAAGGACATCAAAAATGTGCGGGTCTGTAACTAGTTTCCTGCAACATCGATCTATGTAGATATCGTCGAATTCGATTTCTGGATATAACCGGGCAACATCCCTGATGGTTTCCAAGAACAGACCGTCGGATAGATTCCTAAATTTCCAAAAATTAATTACTTCTACCGAAAAAATGACCAACATACATGACTCTATCCTTGTGGACAACGGTGATTTTCTTCCTCTGGGACCTGACCGCGACATCGAACGCCCATTGCGCCAACCTCGCGGTGTTATCTTTGGTCATAATCTTCATGCTCTCCACGACTCCCTCAACGGTGCTATGTTCCAACATGGAATATTCACCTTCGGTGTTTTGCCTAATCAGCAATATGTCCAAGTCCGAGAAAACCGCCGGGACGTTGGGATAGCTCTTGTAGTGAACTAAGAAAGCGAAAAGATCGAGTTCGGCCCTGATTGTAACATTGGGGGAAAGGTAGCCCTCGTTCTCGTCGATGATGTTAGTTAAATTAGCCTTGATGGCAATACCATTACGACGTATTGAAGTTATGGCCTCATTGATCAATCTCTCCCCGTTGCCAGGATCTACTTGGTTGGGGTTTAGGTCAATAACTTCGAAGTCCACCGGGACGTGAGCTACCGAAAACACGTCTTTCACGTAATTGGTCATTTCGGGGCCGATCCCGTTCCCTGCAGACAACCGGTCAAGTTTTTAATAGGCGATCAATTTTTCAAGAGAAATTACCTGGTAACATCGTAACTAAATGGCGACCTCCGTAAACGGGCCATGGTAACTTCTCTGACTTGATTGCGGATGGCGTCTTGTGTTGAGACGCAAAACGGCAGTTCTTGACCAGTTTCGTAAGTTGCTGGCGTAATACCGTCGGGGGGATCATGGTGAGGAATCAGGCGATAATTGTTGCGTCACTACTAACAAATTCGTGCCACTGATTAGATAGCACACAAATTACTTTATCCAACCAGCGGGCAGAATACCGGGTTTGGGCGATCGGCCAGTTGCTGATAAACTATTGTTGTAAAAACGGGTTATCAAAAAAGAAGAACTCGACCTCCGATAGGCCGCTGCCACAGTGGTGCCGAACAACATTGCGGGGTAATTGTATGATAAACACTTTTTGTGGCAAAACACTTGCATTATTTATGCGACCTTGGAACCTTTCTTCAACCTCCTGCTTGTCGAGGACGCCGAGAGACGCTCTTCGAAATTCACTCGAGGGCCTTGACGCCCCAGACTCCCATCTTTACTTATCCCATAACTATAAAACTATTGGGGCATATAATGCTACCGACATCCCTTCCATAAATGCTTCACTACCCTAAATAACAAATTTTTCAAAACTATTGGGGCATAATGCTACCGACATCCCTTCCATAAATGCTTCACTACCCTAAATAACAAATTTTTCAAAACTATTGGGGCATAATGCTACCGACATCCCTTCCATAAATGCTTCACTACCCTAAATAACAAATTTTTCAAAACTATTGGGGCATAATGCTACCGACATCCCTTCCATAAATGCTTCACTACCCTAAATAACAAATTTTTCAAAACTATTGGGGCATAATGCTACCGACATCCCTTCCATAAATGTTTCACTACCCTAAATAACAAATTTTTCAAAACTATTGGGGCATAATGCTACCGACATCCCTTCCATAAATGCTTCACTACCCTAAATAACAAATTTTTCAAAACTATTGGGGCATAATGTTGCCGACATCCTTTTCATAAATGCTTCCCTACCCTAAATAAAAAAAAATTTTGGAACCTAGGAATGAATAAATAAAAACTTCGATTTGACAATTATTGCAGTCGCTGTCATGTGGGCCCAAAAAATCAAATTTGGCCCCCAGCTGGCGACGCAGCTTAAACGGTGCGTCAGACTTAACTCGCAGATTGCCGCCGACTCCTTCCGGTGGTCGAAATGTGGCGGACGTTACTTGGTGACGATGATGCCAGGTAGTATGTGGGGGACGTGACGCAAAAACTGTTGCTTCTTCCAGGCATAGGGATTGGTCCCGAACTGGCCCACCACGTCCAAGAGATTTTCTTAACGGCCAGCGCCCCCGTGGACTTCGAGCTAATTACCCCGAATCCGTCTGATCAAACTCCGGAAGTGAGCGATCAAAAATTGATTGATTTCGCCGTAACATCAATGGAGAGAAACGGCGTTGGGCTCAAAGCCAACATGAAAGCCGCCCCCGACGATGAGTACGACCTCTCCTTCGTCTCGCACAACATAGAACTTCGAGATAAACTCGATCTCTTCGTTTACGTTATTCATTGCAAAAGTTACCCTAACGTTAGGGCGAAATTTCCGGATTTAGACCTGGTTTTGATCAAGCAGAACACCGAAGGCGAATACTCCATGTTGGAACACGAAAGTGTTGCTGGCGTCGTCGAAAGCATGAAAATAACCAGCGAAACTAACATCTCAAGAGTCGTAAAGTGGGCTTTCAAGTACGCCGATGCACATAAAAGAAAAAAAATTACAATCGTCCACAAAGAAACCAATTTGTAAGTGCGATTCATCTCCTAATCAAATATCTGCCCAAATGTTTCTCGAGAGCGGCTTGATTGCGTTGTAGCCAGTTATCCGACCGGATGTTCCTCGAGAACGCCAGAGAGGTCGCTAAAAACTACCCGAATATCGAAATCGAAGACCAGCTAGTAGACACGTTGTGCAACAGATTGGTGAGAGTGCCGCATGACTATGACGTCTTATTGATGCCCAATCTCTACGGAACCGTTATTGCCAACATCATTTGCGGTCTGGCAGGAGGACCGGGACTTCACGTGGGCCGCAACTACGGCGATCAACTGGCACTTTTCGAGCCGGCTACAAGACAGACCGGAAGGATCTTGACAGGTTCATATTCTGGAAACGTGACAGGAAATGAGTAGTACTTTTGCAGGGAAGAACTCCGCTAATCCCGTTTCGATGATTATGGGATCCGTGTATTTGCTGGAGTTCTTAGGTGAAAAAGATTACGCCAATTTAATAAGAGACGCTGTTCACAAAACCGTCTGTGAAGACCAGATTTTGACTCCGGATGTAGGGGGCGCGCATACCACCATCGATGTCGTCAATAATATAAAAATTTTCATCAACGAAAACTTCCATAAATATCGACGTATTTTTTAGCATTTTCGCTTGATTGTCTCTCGTTACTGTTCGCTTATCTTCAACATTGTTGGCAATTTGAATTAAAAATAAATTTAATCGCTAAGAACGTTTTTATTTTGCACCGCCACAATTTCTGAAAGTACCAAGATAACCAAGTCACCTCTTTCCTTAAAGTTTATTCATATACATATTTTTACACTGAATCTACAAGATAACTTAGCTTAGTTCCTCCTTCGCCCGCCATTCATTCGCCTTGCAGATCTTCAGTCAAGTAACACGTCAAACACCCTCTCTGTACACTTTTATGTATATTTATCAAGGCAATATTAATACAAAATAACACATAGAGTAGGTGGCGATAATAGATTTTATAAAACAGATACATTAACTAAATCACATTGTTATTACAAAATAAATCGCGATGATAAAACCCGCAAGTACTCACTACTTTGGGTTGGGGCCCGGCCCTGGCATGTAGTGTTGGGGTTGGTGCCCGTTGTGGAGGAGAGTCTGTGACCCCATGGGCCCGTTCGGGTTGAAATTCGGGGGCAGCATCCCCGGCGCTCCGTAATTCGGCACTCTATTAAACAAATAATAGTGAATAATAAAAAAATAATCAAATATGTAGTAAATAAAAAAGTTTTAGGTTCTCTTTAATATTGTTACCTTCGGTCCTCCGGCGGCATTTGTTGCATCATCGGGGGCAGCCCCCTCGGCGGCAGTTCTTGGGGCACATTCGGAGGCAACATTACGCCCCCCAAACACATGGGGTGAAAGTGGTGCGGCATGTTCGGATGCGGCATAAATTGGGGAGCGTCGAAACCTGGAGGGACGCCTGGCGTACCTACTGGCAGTAAGTGACCGTTGTAGCCCTGAAATTTAAAAATCAACAAAAATTTCGAAAATTTTCAAAAATCACCATCGAAGTTGCTGGGGGTTGTTGAGGCATATCGCTATACCTAAAAGGCATTTTGTTTACTGGAGGAAATTGGGGCTCTCGCATCAAAGTATGGTAGAGACTGAGAGCTTCGACGAGATCCGCGCTCAATTGCGTCAATTGGGCGTGCTTGCGATCGACTCTCTCAAGCTCCGAATCGATTAAAGGCCCCATCCCGTTAACTTCCCTCTCCAACTTCAACATTTCTTCAGTATCAGTTTCAGGGTTCGTGGGGTCGGCTTCGTGTAACAAGTGAAGGAGCCGGTCGATTTTTACCTCATCAATTTCCACTTCTTCCGGTTCTTTGTCGGCTTTAACGTCAACAGTTTCTTTGAATTGCACAATCTTTTTCGCCTTTTCATAAACTAAAACCGAATCAATCAACAATTTGCTAAAATGTTTGAATTTTTAAATTATTACGAAACATTTCTGGCTCCACTGATAAGTCTTTAGTAACGAAATTTGAGGGGAAAAGTCCCTCGCCTCTTTGGTTGCTACCTTTCCACCAATTCGGGTCCGAATCATCTATCACAAAAACTGCCAAAACATTTTTACTGAGGTTATGTCGAATAAACGCGGAAACTTACTAATTTCTCCTGAACTAAAAGTGAGTTCGTTATCCTCTGCTGCTTCGAAGTCGTATAAGGCCCGGACTTTCTTTGGTTCCTTGACAGGAGTAGAATTAGCCGATACTACAGGGGCTGATAACGTGGTTGAAGGATACAAAGACGCGGTGGCGGTCGCCGAAGCTCGCGGGGAACCCGTTGTTTCCTTCAGGGACAGCTCAATAGCCTTCAAAATTTGCTCCTCCTCCTCCTGGGAGTCGACCACATTTGGGTCTTTACTGACTGGCGCTGCCTTCTTGGTCGGCTACCAAAAGAATTGCATGAACCAATCGCAACTTGTACAGTTAAAATTTAACTGTACTGTATTTAATATAAAAAGCAACAAATAAGAGAAGCTTCTACAATAACAATTGCCAACGTTGTACACTGGAGTGGGATTTACTTAAATTTTTTTCTTTCGTAAAATAGTGGAGATTTCTCACCATTTCTGAGGACGAGAAGTCCAGCCCGTTGTTCTTCAACTTGCTGTACAATGAGGGTATCAAGTTGAGTTGGAAGTCCGTTTTAAACTCGTTCTCTGACCACTTCTTCAAGGATTCTCTCAACTTCTTGCCCACCTTCGGGTGCGCTTTTGTCATCAACTTTGTGAAATCGTTCTCAAACTCTCTCGATGCTACCTCAACGTGGAAAGTTTTCCCGCAGTTTTTCACGCAAGCATCCAGCAACTGTTGGCAAAATTCCGCTAGCACCAGTTTCAACCCCCCAAAATTTCCTTACCGTGACCGCTTGTATGGCGATGTGGGGATCGTTGCTGTACAGCCTCTTGGTGATGGCTCTAAGGTAATTTTTGGCTGCTTCTGAAGATTTGCCTGCCTTATCGCAGATGCTGATAATTTGCTGCCAGTTTTCCTCTGTATTGTTTTCGTTCGTCACCCCTTCTGTTAAAGAACGCAATAACCTTTTTACAATAGCAATTACTCACTTACTGAGAGATAAAAACGACGAAATCGTGAAAAACAATTTAAATTATTTGGGTGACTCACCTACATCTTCAGTGATTGTGTCGCTGGCGGTTCCAAACAATCCCATTTTTTGTCGCAGCTATAAGGTGAAGGAATGGATGTATGCTTGTCCCCGGCTTAAGGAATGGTCATAATTTGTCGATGCACTGCTAAGAAAATCTGTTTACGGCTGAATTGATACTAGAATGACATTTTTAGTCATAAATTTCGTGACGTAAACGAGGTGCGCGATTCTATGTGACTTTTCACTTTGCCTAATGGCCGACTGAACCTCACAGCTGGAGGGCAACTTAAACAAATTATTCTTCAGCACCGACACGAAAATTTTCTCAATAAACCCAATTTCACAGGAATTTGCTATTGCCACAATAAGTTCGCCCAAGTCGGGAGTTATCCAGAATCATGACACTTACCAATCTGACAGGCACGAGTAGGCACAATGCACTATCAACATAGTTCGAATTGAGCGCTAAAGAAGTCTTTACGTCACGTCTTGCCAGAAACGGCATCGTTTATTTTAAAATTAGGCCACTCTTTTCCAAACATTGAACACAAGTAATCTAAATGTTCTAATTTTTATCTTGTATAAATGGGCCAAACACATAAAAACTAAAAGGTCATTGTTTACTTTACCCACTCTTCGATTTTCAAAAAACTAATTACGCTAACGCATTCGTCACCATGTATACATTACGAAAATCAATATCTTTTCTTGTGCAAACTACTTTTATTTTTACTCATTTTTCTTGCCCTAGCATATCTTTTTTTTTTCTATAAATTTTGCATAAAATTATTGATCATTTGCACAACATTTCATTGCTCAAAATGGCATTCTAATGATGTTTTACGATGGTTTCCAAAAAAAAAACAGCACAAAAAGCGAAGAGTGGAAATTGTAAACAATTACCAACTAAAAATTTGAGCAAAGTTGTTTTGGATCAAAAAGTTTAAATTGTTATACAGGGTGTTTCAACGAGAACCGCCGGTGCCAAATTACGTATTTTCAATAGAGTGTAAAAATTTAAAATTTGGCAGAAATAAACTATAATTAATGCACTACAAGATGACATTATCGTTTTTTTCTTTTTTAAACGGTGTGAGTTTTTACTTTTGATCGCGATTTCATATCGAAATATTTACTTCATCTCTTTTATTTTCTTCAAGCTCATGATCACGACCTCCAAGATTAATAACGAGTAGTTGAAATATTTTTATATCAAACCGTTATTGAATTATATGGATTTTTAAATTTCAGCGCTGAAGGCATTTTTGATTGACAGCATGACAGCTTTGTGGCCTTTTACCTAGCGGGTAACCACATTAGAATTTATAATGGTCTTTGTACTGCAAAGATCTTTGAGTAGTTACTGCTTTTAAGTCATAAATAACCGAGCCGTTTAGGCAATCTTTGTCATGAAATCTGACTGCTTCAATAAACCAGTCGTGTCATAAATTCGTCAAAATTTCGCGAACTTTTTAAAAACACAATTAGCGATACTTTAACTACAAATTTCAAATTTTTAACAGGAACAAATATCTCGCGGTATTACGAACATAATAATAATAAAAAAGGAAACAAATATAATGTACACCAAATTAAACATACCTACTGCACTGTCCGCCAGAAAATTTAATGAGCATCAAAAAATATAAATAAAACCCAAATCAGAAAATGAGAACATCACCACTAAAATAACTATGCTGCGTATTGTTTTACTATTGCTTATATTTTAAATTCTATATGTATCAATTTTACTAAATGTTTATCAAATTTAGAATGCTCAAGTTACGCGTCCGTGCTGTACATAATAAATATTCGCGTTATTCATTTATATTTAGTGTTTCTCAAAAAAACTATTTGTGCGTCAAATAATTATTCTATTACTCCAAAAATAAAATAATACGCTCTCGCATCTTTCCTTGCCGCTTGCGCTTCCAGACAAGAAGCACGCGAAAAAAGTTTTGTACTAGGTCAGTTCAGGGCCCTGTAATTTTTTTTTAAAAGCACGATTAGAAATTACCACTAAAAAAAGTTTTACGTTTTACATAATGCAAGCCAATTACAGGAAAGCATTTATATATTACGGAAATCAATATTTTTTTTGTGCAAACCACTTCTATTTTTACTCTTATTTTTCTTGCCCTAGCACATCTACATCTATAATTTTGCATAAAATTATTTACCATTTGCACAACATTTTAATGCTTGAGTATTTTTGATCAACAAATAGTATTTTTAACTGCTAAATAATATAAGACACTGTCGAAAATTAAATATCTGGGTATTATGTTAGAATTAAATGCGAAATAAAATTTGGTGAACATTTAGTATTTTTAGGAAATAAAAGTATTTTTTTGTATAAAAATATTGGGTAAATTTGGTAGACTGTTAAATACGACCCATAAAAAAATATATTAAAAATTTCTAAAAAACTACTTTATGGCGTCTCGACGGCGCATGAAATTAATTATTGGCCAAACAATGATGCCACATTGTAGCGCATTTATTAAAGTGTATTTCTGCCAAATTTCAAATTTTTAACTCCATTGGAAATACGCAATTTGACACCGGCGGTTCTCGTTAAAACACCCAGTATTTTAATGTAAATGTAAATGTAAATCAAATTCCAAAATTAAGTACATAATTAAATTTTTGTTGAAAATTTCAATATTTTTGAAATTTTTTTTCAGGCTTGCCTCAATCAATAAAAATTTACAAAATCGGGTCATTGTTTACTTTACCCACTCTTCGATTTTCAAAAAACTAATTACACCAACGCATTCGTCACCATGTATACATTACGAAAATCAATATCTTTTCTTGTGCAAACTACTTTTATTTTTACTCATTTTTTTTGTCTTAGCACATCTCTTTTTTTTTCTATAAATTTTGCATAAAATTATTTATTATTTGCACAACATTTTATTGCTCAAAATGGCATTCTAATGATGTTTTACGATGGTTTCCAAAGAAAACAGCACAAAAAGCGAAGAGTGGAAATTGTAAACAATTACCCAAAATCGTTCTTATTTACGTTTCATTTTGTAGTCGACCTTCATGACCTTTAAATTAATGAAATTAAGTTAAATTTGTTAAGTCCGGTCCTGGCGGCTGTTTGGGCCCCACTCTGGCAAATCCCGGAGTAGTTCGGAGGTGCGGTAGGTGAGGTAAAACGCGCGACGACCGTCGCGCCCCCTTCGCTGCAGTGATAAACACCTCGCCCTTCCTCCCGTTGAGGCCCATAACACTCCACCGAAACGAAACCCAACAAAAAGTAACGAACGATCATCAGTACCTGAAGTAACGAAAGTAACAGTGTTGTGCCATGCATAATGGCAGTGCTAGTTCCGAATATAAACGGACACATACAGAACCAGTTAACGCGCTCTTTAGAGAAAATATTAGACGAAGCAAATCAAAGTGGTGAATTGAAGCTCAGCAACAGAAAATTGAAAGATTTCCCGAAAACCAACGAAAAATACAACTTGAGCGACACAGTCATCGCAGGTTAGTCACGTTCTCCAGCAATTCTCAATAATTCCATCCAGATTTTGCGGTTCGTCGCCGCCAACACGAGAGAGGATGTTGTTATCTGTTTAGATAACAAAACCGTGTTTGTTAGTTTGTTTATCGCCGAGTTACTCGTTTTAACGTTAAAATTGCGCTATCGAAAATTCAGCAAACGCGGAAAATTAGGAGATCAATAATTTCTATTTTAACTCCGGTGGTTAGGACGATGATAAATTACGGCAGATGATAAACCTGTCCGCCCGAGTCACCAGTTTCGCTTTCTATTCCTGTAATCGTTTTACAGCGTCGTAATTAAAGGTTTAAACGAGTTTTTATCGGATTGTCGCCGGTTTAACAAAATTTTTAAACGTCAAGTTTAGATCGCAGGTGGCGTCTTAAAACGGGTCATCATCGCTTTTGCGGCTCTAGATGCTAATTTGTTTTGTTGTCATAGTAACCCGAGGACGCCACAGTCCACTGACAGACGCCTCCGCTGATGAGGCTTCAATTATTAACGCGTAATCCTAATCAAGTTTAAGTTAAAGTTAGTATTAATGTGAAACTGGATTACATCACGGGACTCGAAATTGCACCCCAAAACAGTTGAAGCCTCGTCCTGGCTACAACAACAATTTCTGGATAACCATAAACTTCCTACCTGTTTCATAGTCCAGGAGGCTTCCTGGACTCCAGTTTCCAATTGTGTTTAATAATGTTTATAAAATTTTAGAAAATAGTTTAAGAAAAATTTAAATTATTTAAATTACTTTTGAAGCTGTCTTTTTTGTATGTGGCGGCAGTTCAAGATTTAGGGCCATTTGTGGATTCGCTGATTGGAACTGGGGATCGGTAAAAATAGCCCCAAAATCGTAGATCAAGCCGAAACGAAGTCCCCGGGGACCCATCCGTTACTCCTGCCCTGCACGAAATTTGTTTGAGGCAGGCGATGTCGCGGCGTCGCTCCAAAGTCAATAGTGCGGCGCTATCGCTCCTAAATAAACCGATTTCTGGATTTTATGTCGGGTCTAATTGGGGGACTTGTGAGAAAACGGCCGCTTTTATGGCGTGTAATCTCGAGGAAGACTTCTACAACCACCATTGTCTTTGTTCGTACGTCTGAACCGTGACGGATTGTTGGCTAGGCCGCAGGAAGTCATGTACTATGGGAGAACGTGTCTTCTACAGTAATAAAAAAAACAGACAGTTTTCATCATTTTATTAGACACGTAAATATTTTCAATGAAGCAATACGTCTTGCAAAACGTGACGTCACCTATTGAAGCCGGGCTGGAAGCTAAAACTTTGCGCGTACGCGATGCTATACAATCACTGGAAACTGGAAGAAACTGGAAGGTTTTTACCTAATTTTTGCCTAACCTCTCTCGCAATCAATTCCGGTTAAAATTCCCCAACTCGTCGTAAAATTCGGAAGAAGGTCGCCGAAGAAGGTTCTTGGTTTGTTGACCTGCTCGAAATGCCCAATCAAAGGAGTATCGATCAATTTCTGGATGTCGTTCCTCGTAATTCGGTTGATGCAAAACGAGAGGCTCAAAGGTTAAAGGTTGTTTGACAGGGTTGGGATGGGAGCAAAGTGGCACGTCACCCCGTCTATTACCGTTGACCTATAACGATATTTCTGTTATTTTTAGATGAGGTGACACCGTAAATGTCTTCGCTGTCTTGGCGGAGAATATGTTCTGAATACTATTGCTTGTCGCTTTTTGAACTGAAATTAGTTTGTTCTGCAGTTGGGAAGGAACCCTAAATTTGGGGGAGACGCGATCAATAACTATCAAGGAGCCCTAACCTGAGTCAACTTTGGTATTGGTCTCCCGCGTTTAACATTAGGGGAGAGGTTAGCTGGCGCTTTCATACTGAATGCTTAATTTTCTTTTATTGTTTAACAGACAATGGGTATTCAACTGAAGTTTGCGGTTATATTTAACAGGCGGTTTCCTATACAAATCTGTTGTAATTGTGTAGAGTGTAAAGTATTAATTAATGTTAAAATTTGATAATTTTGCGTTACTTGATCCTTCAACCGTTTAACACAATTAATTAAATCTCCATTTTTAGTTTCGCCAGCCTGACGAATTGGAACGAGTTTAATCATTATCGCCTCGTCAGGCGATAAGCGTAACGGCGAGAAAATTACAGTTTTCTTTAACATAGTTTGGTCCAGTGGTACCAACTGTTTATTTCCGGTTCAATGGGGTACTTGCCTCATGTTTGGGAAATATAATATTTAGAAAATGTAGGCGATTTTATTAGACCCGTATTTTTTTATTCGGTTCTAAGGTCAATATTACGCCCAGAATTAATTTTTTAATTTTTGGAGTGGGAGATTGGTGACGTAGCCGTCCCCTGTACGGCGTAGTTCTAAAAGAATTCGTATGATGGCGCTTTACTCAGATTGCTTGCGTTCTATTTATAAATCGAATGCCAATCCGTTGTACACATGTCGCGTACTCTGGTAACAGCGCAGCATAGTAGCCAAAAACAAGAGTCCATTCAATATAGGTGTGAGTCTTGGATACGGGGGACCAATGCGTCATCAAAAACAAAAATTGCAAATATTTACGAAAATATGAAATAAAAAAATGAAAAAAAATATTTAAGCCTCTTTTAGTTATTTGCATGCATCTAGAGAATAAAAAGTGCAATATTTTTTTTAGGCAAGTACCTCATTGCCTTACTACCATTGCCTTACTCGCATTGCTTTACTAGCGATTTGATTGGCTGCTATACTTTAGTAACTGAACCAGGTGCAGCTCCGCGTATGTCAGTTTGTGTTGCCTGTTCCATACTTGGGGAATATTAACCCCTGCCGATCGATCAAACGTCCCCTCTTACCGTCAACGACTGGAGGAAATGACCATGCCCCAATTCTAGAGACCTTTATAAGTTTACGCAATAACTTCCGAGTACATATTGTGGTAGCACTTTGATCAAGTTGGTTGTTAATCCAATTATTAATTATGTAAGTCGTTATTTTGTGAACACCCCGTATTAACGGGGGTGCTATAGAAGAGAGGCAGAATCGACCTAGAAGTACCCCACATCGAAGATGTTGGAAGTCACCGAAGTGGCGCTCCCATCTTTCAACATCAGGCTAAGAAGCACCTACAGCTGATCTCTACCTCTCCGGTCTCCATTCAAGATTTTGGATCCTGCTCGAGCCGGACAGTGATACAATACGTCCTCCTCTTTGCGTTTTCGCATATTGATCATAGCCGAGTCCAGTAACGTTCAGCACTGGGATCCCCGACAAAGCGCTTCGACCGTGTCGCTTCCGAAGCGACCAAAGAAAGCGATAGTCTTTCGGAACTCTCTGTTTAAAAGGAGCCATTACAAATTAGTACAGGTCCTCTCCCCAAAGGGGGCGCTAGTACTTTAAAATCTCAATTATTCTCTTGGTTCATATAGATACTTCCTCAAGATGTCGCTGACATCTCAAGTTAATTACAGTATACGTCGATATCGATGATTACGGCTTCTAGCACATAGAGCGCGCTACCCTCGGACATATGATCATATCTGTTTCGACGCGGGCCGATGTAATGAATAGCCTCTTGGAACTCTCTGTTTAACCGATAGAAATGCAAGTCGACTTTGTCGACATTGAAGCTTTTCGGTCGCTTTGAAAGCGACGCGGTTGAAACGCTTTGTCGGGGATTCCAGCGCAGATGTCATCTTCAAGTCTCTTCTGTCAAGTTTTCGTAGCTCAGCATGAACTTTATTGAAGAACTTTTATCATCAACCTATCTGGTGTCTTTCAGCATCCAACTGTATAAGACAAATTTTTGAACCATTTATTGCCCTTTCAACCCTTTGGTTCTCTCTGTAGTCTCGAAGGGTCGGAATCCAAATGAGCACAACTTTGCGCCTCTTCGCCCCCAAGAGCTTTATATGACGAAGATAAGTTTGAGACAGATGCCGAGCAATTTTAAGGTCTTCAGAACTGTCGAAGAACAGATTAAACGTGTCTTGATAAACTTGATAACATACGGCAAAAATTCAATCCTCAAGAGTAAAGTTGCGTTACCCTCACCCTCGTAAATCGGGGAGCCCTTCGGACGCAACCCGTCATGATTTTCCTCCCTCACTTATCGCTTGAAGGAACAGATGAAAGCTTTGCGGTCAGCTGTGGTGCTACTATGATCAATTTTGCCATTGCTTGGTTTTTAGCCCAATAGGAACTGACCGTCAGGTGGCGCTTAAGGACCGCGTTTGGTAGTTTGGGGTAGTTGCAAACGCTTCCGGATTCGGTGAACACGTCACTTGTTGTTCAGTACTCCACATCTGGTTGGTGAAGACTCATAACGTTTCGTCACTTGTTTAAACATCACTTTGTTTCGGTTCCCGCAGACTTTGTCTGGGTGATGAAGTGTGGTCAATTTAGATAGAAATTGCAGACACGAGAATCTTGTTTCTGTTACTGTACAACTACTTATTTACCTTTATGTAATGATGTAAAGTGTGTCAAAGTGTCACATTTCTGGTACAGTGTAAGCTGTACAGATGCTGTAAACAAATAAATCAAATTGCCTCTAGTGGATAAGAAGATAGTGAATAAGAATTAACTTTGAGCAAAATTTTGGGTCAACACATTTAAGTTATTTTATTATGTAGGTATGTACTGAAGAAGGATTTAAACCAGAGAAAAAATGTCGAACCCGGGGGGATTTGAACTCGCGTCCATTCCCGTTCAAGCCTGAAGCTCTTCCCACTGAGCCACGGAACGACCTCCTTCTCTAATTTAAAACCTTCCACATCTCTACACAAGTGACGTCACCTCCCATGACTCACGATTGTAACAGTTCGGCCAAACCTGACAATACAGCCGTCCTCGGCTGTCCTCTCGACACCTTAGATCAACTGCCATTGCCACCGAAGCTGTACACCTCTAAAACGTCTACGCCTTACTACTCCAAGCAGCCAAGCACGCAGTGAATCCCACTTCTGATCTGTTAAGAAGGATTTAAACCAGAGAAAAAATGTCGAACCCGGCGGGATTTGAACTCGCGTCCATTCCCGTTCAAGCCTGAAGTTCTTCCCACTGAGCCACGGAACGACCTTCTTTAATTTAAAACCTTCCACATCTCTACACAAGTGACGTCACCTCCCATGACTCACGATTGTAACAAATTTATTAACAAAAAAATGCCGGTATTTTTTTTCTTCATAAAGTTGGTCTTATCAAAAAGTAATGAAGCGGCGCCTTTCAGCCAATCAAAAAAAAAGCTATCAGAAGTGGGATATTTTCTTCTTCCAGAGGTTGTTTGTTAATTACCACATTTTCTCGCAATTCAATTTTGTCCAATACCAAGCACAACTTAACTGACCGATCTGGACTAAGTCTGTGTTTTGTTCATGAATAATTGGGTCTTTTATTCTATTTATGCGTCTTTTGACAATGTGGACAAGAGTTCACACTTTGCCCTCCAGCAGACACGTTCCACTTTTAGTTTGTATTTTGTTCCATTGGGTCGTTTGGGGTATCTCTGCAGAAATAATTGTTTGAAGAGTTTAGAACACCTATAGTTATTTCTTTTTCTTCATCTCGCAAAAATAATATTTTTAGTGTTTTTAGCATTGGATTGCATTCACAATCCGTTTGTTTGATCAAGAAATGCCAGTAATTGATGACCCGTTGAATTTGACAGTCGGAGACGCTGCTCATAAACCACGGGATCTCCTCTAACCAGACAGCTTTTGTTCCAACAATGAACATTGGAATGATCAATAAAGACAGCTTCGAATCTGCGGACCAAAGGCGGCAACAGGAGACACGCGTAATCGCTTACACTGACACCGAGTTGATGATTAATAACGTTAAAGTATCCATTAAGAATCCATTCATAGCAACGTTAAGTTCTTCACGTAGATAGCTTTCGTTCGATTTAACTGCCAGTAACCCCTATTATTTACAACAGTTTACATTGGCCTAATTGGACCTGACGCACTTCCCTCTGAGAATAGAAAACAAAGTTTCGAGGTGCATAAACAAACGGGGAAATTAAATAACGCGTATTGCGGCACAGAGGCGCTGGTAATGAAAACCCACGGGCAACAATCGCAAAACGCGAAATTTCAGGGTTTTCAGCTATTTCAGGAACGGTTCAAGCGACGTGTGTCGTTGTTTTGTTTTGGCTGTGGCATTTCTGTAAAGTGATGGTTAATTTTGAAACTCACTGAAAGAATTGACACGAAACCATTTGTTGGGACACATGTTTCGACAACGATCTGGAGCGTTTCGCAACAATCCCCCGTTTCGGCGCCACATATGCGTCACTAACAAATTAAATATCCCCGAGTTGTTGGAGTAATCTGCGATGTGTTAGTAATTATAATTAATTGGTGGAATCGAGAAACTTCCTGCACCTTGAACTTTTCAGCCTTTTAACGGTCCAGATTCCATCAATGGATCCGCTGTGCCGCTGTAAACAAATGATAAACCCGCGCTGCAGTTA
The DNA here is from genome assembly GCA_951805265.1 of Schizotus pectinicornis. NCBI lineage: Eukaryota > Metazoa > Arthropoda > Insecta > Coleoptera > Pyrochroidae > Schizotus > Schizotus pectinicornis. The sequence continues at coordinate 11,653,023 of OX638205.1, forward strand.
TTTCACGAATTATGCAGTTAGTTGCTTGAACTCGTTCTATTTTCGACCAGGCCGATCACCGAAGTTCGAGGCGGCGCTGTTTAGGAGATAAACACCGAAAATGGGAGAGCAAACGAGCGAATACAAAAATTCTATCATTGTTTAAGTCCCACATGCGCGTCACAACTATTTTAGTTTTGGTCCTCCTTCAATTTCTACCAACTATAAATAGCGGCGGCCACCAACAAAAAGCGAATAATTAAAATTCTTATCAGGCCTCGGCCACAATTTCGTTAATGGACTGTCTTCCTGAGTGAGAAGCTTGACGTTCATTCTCCGTTCCGTTGTTGCAGACTTGTCAAAAAACCGATTCAGCGAGCTTCCCGAAGAGGTGACCACGTTTCAGTTCCTGGAAAGGCTCCAATGTTACCACAACGCGATCAGGTTCATTCCCGATACAATCCTGAATCTCCAGTGTCTAATTTTTCTGGACTTGAGCAGGAACCAGCTGACGTCTCTCCCTAGGGAGGTGTGCCAACTTCCGATCAAGGTTGCTTCAATAACCATTAACGACGATTCGATCATTGACAATTGTCGATTTCAGATTCTTCTAGTTTCCAACAATAATTTAACGTACTTACCCGACGAACTGAACCGGATGGGTCAACTGACTGAACTTGATGCTTCCTGTAACCAATTGACGCATCTGCCACCGAGATTGGGCGATTTGAAAGCTCTCCAGTCGTTAGTTCTTCGCAATAACCTTCTGCTAGCAGTGCCAATTGAAATAACTTTCCTCAAGCTCGAAAGGCTGGACCTTCGAGCGAACAGGATCGGAGTTTTGCCCATCGAAGTCAGAGATATGGTCACTCTCAATGAGTTGTTGGTCGAAGATAACCCGCTGACGAGCCCGCCAGCTAGTGTAAGTTGCGATATTGGCGTTTGTGAATTTATTAACAAAAAAAATAAAAACAGTTGTGTCGAAGAGGCCGAGTCCACATCTTCAAGTATCTGGAAGATGAAGCAATTAAACTGGATAGGAAGACTGGCGGGGGTGGCAGCGGCACTTTGGGGAGGCGGGCGAGGAAAGCGGGCAGCTGTCCTGTCACTGGACCACCTTTGATGGCCGATAGACTGAAGCACAAAAGACAAAACGTAGATAGCGGGTACAGCACGAGCAGCGACGGCTTCGACAAGCGGTGGTCTCAGGAAATTGCAGGTAACCATCAGTTTCGTATTTGAGAGCCGACTGGTTCAGATCAAGACTCCTAGTTAATTTTGACCGGTTCAAATCCTATTGGTGATGTTTTAGGGGATGAGAAAACTTGGGCATCGACTCCTGTTTTAACCAGGTCGGAAATGAACGGGACGCATTCAATTTTGTCGACGCCTTCAACTGTTTCACCGGCTCCAGAGTCCGCTACTGACGAAGATTTCGATAGACAGGACGGCAGCTCGAACAGGTATAGCTCAGTCGCTTTCATATTGAACAACTAATTATTTGTTTATTGTCAGTTTCCGCCTTAGTCCAAGTGCAGATCCATCAAACGGCAACGAAGGTGAAGACAAATCAAGACCCCTACTACACCAGATCCAAACTTACAGGTAGTTATTACCAAAGCTTCAACTATCATTTCAGTCATTTCTGCCACTTCTTCCAAAAATTTGCCGTTACCTACATTTTATTCTTTAATTTTTCATGTTTTTTCTATATTAGGTCCAAGGTATGATGTTGAGGTATAAGGAAAAAATTCGTAACTTTTTAACAGAATGTCGTATCGAAACGTTTTATACCATATCAAGTAGTGTATATCATTGTTTTTTAGGAGAAAATTTGTCATAGTATAAATTTCATTCCTTTATTTTTTATGATTTTTCCTTTATTAGGTTCAAATTTTGATGTTGCGGTATAAGAAAAAAATTCACAACTTTTTAACCGTATGTCGTATCGAAACGTTTTATACTATATCAAGTAGTGTATATCATTGTTTTTTAGGAGAAAATTTGTCATGGTCTCAATTTCATCCCTTAATGTTTTATGATTTTTCCTTTATTAGGTTCAAATTATGATGTTGGGGTAAAAGAAAAAAATTCACAACTTTTTAACCGTATGTCGTATCGAAACGTTTTATACCATTTCAAGTAGTGTATATCATTGTTTTTGAGGAAAACAATTGTCATGGTCTAAATTTCATTCCTTAATTTTTTATGATTTTTCCTTCATTAGGTTCAAATTATGATGTTGGGGTATAAGAAAAAAATTCACAACTTTTTAACCGTATGTCGTATCGAAACGTTTTATACCATTTCAAGTAGTGTATATCATTGTTTTTGAGGAAAACAATTGTCATGGTCTAAATTTCATTCCTTAATTTTTTATGATTATTTCTATATTAGGTTCAAATTATGATGTTGGGGTATAAGAAAAAAATTCACAACTTTTTAACCGTATGTCGTATCGAAACGTTTTATACCATTTCAAGTAGTGTATATCATTGTTTTTGAGGAAAACAATTGTCATGCTCTAAATTTCATTCCTTAATTTTTTATGATTTTTCTTTATTATGTTCAAATTATGATGTTGGGGTATAAGAAAAAAATTCACAACTTTTTAACCGTTTGTCGTATTGAAACGTTTTATACCATTTCAAGTAGTGTATATCATTGTTTTTGAGGAAAACAATTGTCATGGTATAAATTTCATTCCTTAATTTTTTATGATTTTTCCTTCATTAGGTTCAAATTATGATGTTGAGGTATAAGAAAAAAATTCACAACTTTTTAACCGTATGTCGTATCGAAACGTTTTATACCATTTCAAGTAGTGTATAACATTGTTTTTGAGGAAAACAATTGTCATGGTCTAAATTTCATTCCTTAATTTTTTATGATTATTTCTATATTAGGTTCAAATTATGATGTTGGGGTATAAGAAAAAAATTCACAACTTTTTAACCGTATGTCGTATCGAAACGTTTTATACCATTTCAAGTAGCGTATATCATTGTTTTTTAGGAAAAAAATTGTCATGGTATAAATTTCATTCCTTAATTTTTTATGATTTTTCTTTATTAGGTTCAAATTATGATGTTGGGGTATAAGAAAAAAATTCACAACTTTTTAACCGTATGTCGTATCGAAACGTTTTATACCATTTCAAGTAGCGTATATCATTGTTTTTTAGGAAAAAAATTTTTCATGGTATAAATTTCATTCCTTAATTTTTTATGATTTTTCTTTATTAGGTTCAAATTATGATGTTGGGGTATAAGAAAAAAATTCACAACTTTTTAACCTTATGTCGTATCGAAACGTTTTATACCATTTCAAGTAGTGTATATCATTGTTTTTGAGGAAAAAAATTGTTATGGTCTAAATTTCCTTCCTTAATTTTTTATGATTTTTTCTTTATTAGGTTCAAATAATGATGTTGGGGTATAAGAAAAAAATTCACAACTTTTTAACCGTATGTCGTATCGAAACGTTTTATACCATTTCACGTAGTGTATATATTCGTTTTTTAGTACAAACAATGCAGTTGTCTAAATTTCATTCTTAAATCTTTTATGGTTTCCCTTGATTGACTTCAAATTAAAATGTCGAGGTATAAGAAATTTCTTATTTTGTTTCAAGAGAGTACAAGGAAGCCTTGAAGCAGCAAAGAGCGCAGGACGGCCCTTCAATCTACAGAACGAAAGATTCCGACGAAAGTTACAAAACCGAACCAAACACCCCGACTCACCACTCGCACAGCTCTCTAGCTACATCGAAGTCCGACCCCACCCCTCTCAATTCGGTGCTCAGTGGCGCCAAATACGTGTTCGACGACACCAATCCGAACAAACGAATCGAAAGGACGTCGCCTTTCAAGAACGTGTCCGGGTATTCCCCCACGCACGCTCTCCACAACGGAAACGGGGTGGATGGCAACAAAAATTCCGGACGATACATTCAGGATTACGTCAAACCGAAATCACCTGTGAAAGTGAAAGGGGGAATATTGTCGCACGATAACGTTCCAACTTGCAACGTGAACGGCGTGTCGAAACAGAACCCGAAAGGGAGTCCCGGGGGTTACTCGAACGGCACCAACGAAGCCCGAGTGAACGGCGTGAAAGGAAATCGAAATATCACCTGGAACAAGGAAGTGCCGCCGGAAAAAATGACGTTTACAATGAGGAGGGAGATCGATAAGGCGAGAGAAGAGACCGATTTGATCAACCAATTACGTAACGTAAGAAATTTTCGTTGCTTTTATTCCTGTTAGATTGTGTAACCCTTCCAGAATTGATTGTTGCTATTTTTTGTGTTCTGCAGATCATTGAAACCCGGTTGAAAATGACACTTCCGAAAGATTTAGCCCCAGCACTAACCGATGGCGTAGTCCTTTGCCATTTGGCCAACCATATCAAGCCTCGATCAGTAGCTAGCATTCACGTCCCTTCCCCCGCTGTTGTAAGTACCCGTAATTAAACTAGTACTTGACTGAAGTCGATTGTTTCGTTAGCCCAAGCTGACGATGGCGAGGTGTCGGAGGAACGTGGAAAATTTCATCGAGGCATGTCGCAAGATCGGCGTCGACGAGGTGAGTCGGGTTTTACTAATACTAGTCAATACGCGCTATTAGTGTCGAAACTAACAACGCGTATTACTGCATTTTTTTGGATGCTTGCTTGCCTTGCGATTAACCCAGAATCGATGTTGTCTTGTGGTGTGCGATATTAACAGAGTTGTTGGTTGGTTGACAGTACTAGGGAAAGCATCCAGCAAAATCCAGTTGATGATGAGTTAACACAATGGGCAGTGAGTGAGGCTGTGGTTGATTGCAGGGGCGACTGTGCAACACCCTAGACGTGACCGAAGCTTTGAACGGGCGAGGGCTGCCGCGTCTGCTGGATACGGCAGTTGCTTTGTGCGAATTTGACGAGAAGGCGACGGGACCAGCGACGACGCCCCAGCAAGACGCCACAGTCTCATTACTGTTACTCGCGGTGTTCTTCGCTACCGTAGCGTTTTTTATTGCTTTTCCCCCACCCAATTAGGGCGCCGTTTCAGGGCAGGGAAGGGGGTGGGGTCGACGTTAACGATTGTGATTTTTTGATAGGAAGAAACAGTGCCTAATTTTTGAAAAACAAGGGTTGTTAGATTAGTTCGTTTCAGCTGGTGGCGGAGGTGTCGCCAATTCCGGAGCCTTCCACGGCCATCTAGCGGCGAAATTTGGAACCGCCACAGTTTTACTTTTACCGCACCAAATTTCGCCGCTAATGGCGCGTATTCGAAAACAATATCAATCAAATCTAAAGTTGTGTCTCTAACTATAACTACGCTTGGTTTACAAGTATTTTTGATAAAGCTGTATAGGTAAGTTTTTGGGTATACTTTATAGGAATGATGGTGCGGCTTAAGTGACTTAAACCCTTTGTCTGCGATAAACTTGGAAACGGCTGTGTCCCCCTGACTAGCTGCTTGCTTATAGGCTATCGTCTTTGTATTTGTTCAGTATTATATACCATTACTATCTAGTCACTATGTATTACCCAGTATTCAGGAATACAAAGACTGTATTATTCAACATTTCAGTTAATTTTAAGGTGGATTTTTTATTGCTGTTGCGTATTTTTAGGAAGTTTTATTGAAAATTAGCGTTAAGTTACGAACCTGGAGTAGGTATTTTATATTTTTTACAATTATTAACGAATTTGGCAGTTACTTAAGTACAAATTTAATTTAGCGAATTTAATTCATTTATACATAGTTGGTTGTTTATTTTTATGTGGAGTATTTATATCGTAACTATACCCTATTATTTGGCTTTGATCAATAAAATATTTCATACACATCCACAAGATGTTTTCAGTGCTGAACATATTCCATGAAAACGGAACCATGATGAAAATGTGTTGCTAGTGTTAAAATGCATGTGTCGTGGTTATAGGTACAGGAGTCAGTTTTTGGTGGGTTATTAAGTAGATTAATATTATCCTCATTTTTTTTTGAGATCTGCATGTAATTTTTTTTGCAATTTTGCATAATGAAAATGCCTAATTTCCAGATCAATTTGATTCATTGTGCCTTCTCGCATCAAATAAAGAAAATGTTTCAGAATATGGTATGCTGTGCGGCGGACGTCCTGGAGGGAAGAGGACTGGTTCAAGTGGCAATAACAGTGGCTGAACTACTTAGATTTCATTCACCTCGATCACCACTACACGCAAATTCCATTTCAACAGTAGTATAAGAGATAATTTATCGCATTTCTTCTATTTATCGTATTTATTTTAAATCGAGCTCTCTATGATTGTTCAGTTTTTATTTTCGCTTATATTTTTATAGTTTTTTTTAGAGAATTTTATTTTGCTCATCATACACGACATTATCTATGTAAGAGTCCTCAAAGATGGACCTGTAGTTAGCAACTAGTACTTAATGATTCTTGATATTCTAAAACTCGAATAGTGGTACAAACTACGCCATATCTTTTGCTTGACGAAATCAAAACGTGTTCAGTTATTATTTTTGACGCCTTCTTTTAATTGCGATTTGCTTACGTTTACTAGTTTATTCGTCAATTGAAGTGTAATCAAAACGGCCGTCGGAATGTAGCGGTTCTATTTTCTCTTAGACTTAAAAACGATTTTTAGTGCCAAAGATTTTTGGAATGACGTAACAATAAGAGTGTTCCGTATCGAATCAACTGCTCGGCTGCGATTCGCCAACTTGTACATACCTAAGTCTAGCATGTAACTGAATATTTTATAACGTAAATTATTGAGTAGGTTAAGACGTAATTCCTTCATGTCAAATTCGGAAACTGTGTAAGGCTGCAGCAGAGGAGCCAAGGCAAATTCGTTTGTGATAAATTTCGTAGTTTAGTTAAACAGGAATTGCACGGTTTGTAAAACAATAAATGTATCTAGTCACTTAAATAAATTTTTTACTTTAATCACTTTGGTACTTTCATACGTTCCTCCGCAATACAACTATGTTACAACAGAAATTGCGATATAAAAATTGGTTTCTTAATAAATTACTGGAGCGCACCAACAAATCAGTTTTTCTTCTTCTTCTTGTCATTTTCCGGGACAATTCCCATACTTCTCTCATATTCAGCAACTAACTGGTTCTGGAGCTCTGGCAAACACGGGGAATACCTGCAGTATTCCATGCTGAACTCTCCCTTGCCTTGAGTGTTCGATCGCAACTCGCCGGCGTATCCAAACATTTCGTTCAACGGCACTTCTGCGTATAGCGTAAACCAGCCCTCTTTACCTTCAGAGCCCGTGACAATTCCGTGTCTTTTGTTGAGTTGCGCCATGATGTTGCCTTGAAACTCTTCTGGGGCCGTGATTTCGACGGTCATGATCGGCTCCAACAGTTGCCACATGCCATTCTCAAAAACTAAGGAAAAAACAACTAAAATTTTTTTCTACACTATTTCTACTTTTCTTACCTTCTTTTATTGCGCCTTGAGCAGCGAGGAAGAAAGCCAATTCGCTAGAATCGACAATGTGGTGAGCGCCGTCCAGCAACCTGAACCTCAACCCGGACAACTTCTGGCCGCACAACAACCCCTTTTCGGCCATAGCAAAATATCCCTTTTTAATCCCGGGAATAAACTGCTTCGGCACGTTAGTCCCGACAGTTTCGTCGACAAACTCCAACACGGTGTTTTTGTGCGGTTCCAGAGGCTCCAAAATTCCGCTAACTCTAGCGTACTGTCCCTGCCCGCCCGACTGTTTTTTGTGCAAATAATCAAATTCGCACGGTGCTACCAGCGTTTCCCTAAACGCCACTTTGGGTTTCCCCAAAACCACCCGACAATTGTACTCGCGCTCCATGCGTTGCGCGTAAATTTCTAAATGCAACTCGCCCATTCCCGAAACAATTGTCTCCTTGTTATCACTATCGAAAAAGAAATGAAACGTGGGATCCTCTTTAGTAAAACGAGCTATGGCCTTCGAGAAACTGTCTCTATCTTTGTTGTTGGCCGGATTAATCGACATTGAAACTACCGGTTCGGGAACGTAAATTGATTCCAGAGAAATTCCGGCTTTGGGGTCGATAACGAAAGTGTCGCCACTGGCGCAATCTACCCCGAAAAGAGCGAAAATATCGCCGGCGTAAACCTCGTTGACGTCCTCCATTGTGTTGGAGTGTAAACGTACCAATCGGGCGATTCTCACTTTTCTCAGGGTGCGAGCGTTGAAGATGCTGTCACCTTTCTTGAGCATCCCCTGGTAGCACCGCATGTAGGTTAGTTGGCCGAAACGCCCCGCTTCTAATTTGAAAGCTAATGCCACAAATGGGGCTGCGCCGGTTCTCGACGGGTCCAGAGGAACTTTTTCCGGATCAAAACCCGGTTTTTCTTTGAGGGCGTAGTTGTAGACCTCACCGGGATTCGGAAGGTAATCCAAGACGGCGTCCAGGAGAGGCTGCACTCCCTTGTTCTTCAGCGCTGTACCGACCAGGACCGGGGTGAAAGTGCGTTTCAGGCACGTGCGTCGAATAGCCGCCTTGATGTCTTTATCCGTTATCGCCTTTTCCTCCAAATACAATTCACCTGGCGAAAAAACATTTAAATAGAATAAAAACGACATTCTCGAACAGGAGAAAATTGTTTCCAACAGCATAGATCAAAAAACATTATGGTAAACGGAGTGGTTTGAATGAGGATTAATTACGAAAAACAACTTGCTTGGTAGAAATAAAAAAAATTGTTTACAATGAGTATTATATTCTTTGTTCAGCAAAAAATTTCTCCAGCTACGCGGCTGAAATATTAGACAAAAAAGTGTTAGGAACAACGGAGTGGTTAGAATGACGAAACTTTGATGTACCCACCTAAAACATCATCAGCGTTCGATAAGTGCTCTACTAACTCGTGCTTCCTTTCCTCGCTTTCCGTCCGCATATCCTGTGGAATTTCGTCATAACGCAGTTCCTCCCCGAATCCCCCTTCGAAATAAATTGCCCTTTGGCCAACCAAATCCACGATTCCTTTGCAGTCTCCCTCCAAGCCGATCGGCAATTGAATGAAGGCAGCATGGTGGTGCATTTTCGACCGCATTTGCGACAACACCCGATAGGGATCAGCGCCTTGTCTATCTAATTTGTTAATAAAACCTAAACAAGGCACATTATACCTCTTCATTTGTCTATTAACCGTCAACGATTGACTTTGAACGCCTCCAACCGCGCATAAAACTAAAATAGCGCCATCGAGAACGCGAAGAGCGCGCTCAACTTCCACAGTGAAATCAACATGTCCTGGGGTGTCAATTATGTTAATGTTGTGGTCCTGCCACAGAGTGTACGTGGCAGCTGATTGTATAGTGATGCCGCGTTGCCGTTCCAACTCCATCGAGTCCATTGTCGCCCCCACGTTGTCCTTGCCTTTAACTTCGTGCATAGCTTCGATTCGACCCGTGTAAAACAAAATACGTTCGGTTAACGTGGTTTTGCCGGAATCGATGTGAGCCGAGATTCCGATGTTCCGTATTTTCTCAATTGGCTTGTGTTCCGCATATTTCGAGATCTCGGACATGGGCCGAAAGTTGCACTGAAATTGTGAGGTTACGTTTGTAAAAATTCGCGTTTAGGAGTCAATAACTAAACAGCTTACTTTTCCTAATCTCAAAAAAGAATTGTAAACGGTTCTGATAATTCTTGTGGACTGGAGGATATTCATTTCTGCTAATTAGAGATAAATTTTAAAACCATTCACTTCCTAACCTATAAATTTAAGCTGTCATTTTGTAACGTTGGCAACTCTTTGCTTAAAAATCCCCAGAAATTGACGTCCCGGGCCGGGAATGACCTTAAAGTGTCAATTTGGAATTTGGAGGTTATTTAATAGTTTTTTTAAGTAAATATTAGATAATACAACAAAAACGGCTGGTAGAAGATATCCCGACTTGAATAATGATGGCAAGAATGTTCAGTAAGCAAGAAAGACTAGACTTGTCGATTGACATGTCCAAATTTATTTTAAATCGATTTGTTAAAAAAGATACAGATTTTGGGTCCTGTAAAGTTTACCTGTAAGTGGCAACAACAGCATTATTTTACATTTTTGAGCTTGGTATTTTTTAGGGAATCTTCGGGGAGCACCGACAGGGTAGGAGGACTTTACCCGAGGAAGCATAAAAAGAAAGGAAGATTGTGGAGTGACCACCAAGCATATGTTTACATAACTTCTTTAGGGGTGTAACAAGAAGAAAACGCCATAGGGCTCCTATTAAGACATGAGAGGCAGGCAGGCAGTCAGGTATTTATCTTTACTTGCTAAGTTGTCGCTGTATTAGTAATACACTTTGGAAATGTGGCATTCAAACCACTTCATTCAAACCATTGGTGCGGTTTCTGTCATTCTCGCTTAATGCAAGAATTTAATTTAACTAGATTTTTTTAGTTTATTTAATTGTTTTTACGAGAATAAATTTAGGAGAGTCATTATTTTTTTTCCGGATTTTTCAGCGCCTCCATGAATAAACTTTAAAATAACTTTTTTCAGTTTGTGTTGTGATTACAGATTGCAATCAAAGAGGGTGCAAAGACGCCAATTATTATGTTTAAACAACTTATTATGGCAAAGTTTCTCATTTTTCTTAATTCCCTGAAGGTGGACAAGTCTCCAGTTATTAAAATAACCAACGCTTCTGACAAGTGCATTCAATTGTGTTACTCTGATTGACAGTAATTGACATCACCACCACCAACAACATCCTCTTATGTAGCTTTACAATTGACAACCAGTTGATGAAAAAATTGCCTACAACTGCTGCAGTTCTTCTCTTCATATATTGCATTTAATTTCAAATGACTTGTTTCTTCGAACCATATCAGAGTGCAAAGTTTATGTGAGAACTGAGAAACTTTGTGAAGATGCTCCAAAATTGAACTTTAAAATATGCGTCGCAACTCCAGACGGCCAAATTTGAATGTTATGCCGTTTTATCGGTCCCGGTAGTTCCACGCGTCATTTTCCGGCGTCGCGGCGCCGACATCTGCGCGCCATCTCCTCGCCGCCGCCCCAACCAGGGGCGTCGTGTTTATAAATAAAGAAATAAAATGTCGGCATTGTAGTATGGCGTCGGGTGGTAAAAGTGCCAAGAATTTGGGTGGAACATCTCCGGGGGGCGTCGAGGACTCGTCGGACAGCGACGGTGAAACCGAACCGGCCAAATCGTTCCATCGCCGGTTGTCGACGAACCGCGATATTAAATGTTCGGTATGTCTTGTGTGTCGATTTCGACGAGAAGCTCGTGTTTTTCATGTTAATTCCTCATAGTTTCGTAGAAAAAAATGGCATGCCTGTTTTTGTTGTGTTGTGTAATTCCCCTTCGGCGCTACTGGTGTGTGTGTGTTTGTGTGTGTGTGTGTGCGATGCCGGGCATCCCAGTAGGCGTGGTGCCGATCTGCAGGAAGCCGTCGCGGCGCCTCCACCAAATTTTTCCGCTTTTGGCACGTTTACGCTTCTCTTTGTCGACGCCTCTTTCCGCAACCAATCCTTGCAGCCGCCACTTTAATCTCTATACGTTATTGTTATTTATTTACTTATTATTTGTACTATTTATTAATTATTGTTGTATTGGATGTTGCATCAATAAATTCGATTTTCCATTTAATTCGAGCATTTGTTAACGTTTCTGCACGGTCTTTCAAATCTTCCCCCCGTTTGTTTGTTCTTTATCGAATGTTGCCATCAAGGTGTGTATACAACCGAGGCGTAACAGGTGGCTATTTAGGCCGTGGACACTTTAGACACCTGTTAGTGTCGTTGTGCCAACTTAACAAGTGTAACGAGGCCACGTGTTAGATCAATAGCATTAAATTTCCGTTCCCGATGTTACGAGTTCGGGGAGGAACGATATTCCTGGACGACCATCGGCAAGGTCGGCGAACTCCCGAATACCCCGATTTCCAGGACAGTTTCAAGGCCAGGAGGTCGCGCGATACGACCCCAATTCAACACAAATGGATCAAGGGAAGGAAAAAGTTACTAGATCTGTAACTGCAGCTAGAACTTCTTCACCAAACGAGTTAGAATCTTGTTAGCACCATAAGACTTTTCCTAAAAAAGCAACTATGTGTACAATTCTTATTAAAGAGTTTATTTAGTGTTTTTCTGGAAGCGAAATTTGGCTCTACCATCAATAGACTTATAACCACAAGTTTGCAATTTACCTTCAAAACCTGTGGATCAAAGTATACAGGGTGGGGCAAGGCAATAGTGCGTCCGACTTCGATAGCTCGAGTTCTATGATAGGTTAAAATTTGATTGAAGAACAAAAATAAACTAGAGAAAGAAGTCTATAACCGGAAATTATTTTTGAACATACAGGGTGAGCCAAGACAATTATACAGGAGCAAGTAACATTTTTTTAAATGGAATGTGGTGTGTAAAAGAAGATTTTTCGGAGTCTTTTTCTAGATTTTTTTCAATTCAATATTATTGCTGACTATTTCCAAACCACTTGGATGTAACGATTTTTTTTGTTCAAATAATGGCATCTGCAAATGCATGTTAAAAAAATCACTACAGTCACAATTATGAGTTCTAAGAAAAAATTATATAAAAACTAGTTAGGAAACATTTGTGAAATGTCTTTGAATTGTTTTAACTTTTGAAAAATTATACAGGGTGGCTAAATTTAATTTTTTAATTTAGAATTTTTTGAATTTAATTTTCTCCATTTTTTCACCCTGTACCTGTATATTTTTTAACGACATGATGTAGAAACTAAAAACAAACATTTTTTGTCTGTCCATCCCTATGGCTATTTGTAACTATTTTCGTTTTATCGCCCAATAATTTCAAAATTCAAGAATAATCCTAAAAAATTAGATTGTTTTTCAAATTACTCGACAGATAAAATTGTAATAAGTGCTCCAGATGTCTTGTTTATAAAAACAGCATAAGTTTTTTTAGTAAGTTTACTTTATGTTTCTATCTTGATTATTTTTTGCATTTTATTATTATTGGACAAGAAATACACATTTATCGCAGTTACCTGTCGTCAGTTGTCATTTTTGTGTCAATTTTGAAATATTTGAAGTTTTTTGTCGAGTTATTTGGAAAACGATCTAATTTCTTAGGATTATTCTTGAATTTTGTAATTATTTGGCGATATTTCGAAAATGGTTACAAATAGCCATAGGGGTGTGCATACAAGAAATGTTCGTCTTTAGTTTCTACATCATATCGTTAAAGATATATAGGGTGTTCTATTTAAAAAAATGAAGAAAATTAAATTCAAAAAGTTCTAAATTAAAAAATTAAATTAAGCCACCGTGTATAATTTTTCAAAAGTTAAAATGGATCAAAGACATTCCACAGATGTTTTCTAACTAGTCTTTACATAATTTTTTTTAGAACTCATAATTGTGACTGTAGTGATTTTTTTTAAATACATCTGCAGATGCCATTATTTGAACAAAAAAAATTGCTACATCCAAGTGGTTTGGAAATAGTCAGCAATAATATTGGATTGAAAAGAGTCTAGGAAAAGGCTTTGAAAAATCTTCTTTTACACACCACATTCCATTTAAAAAAATATCACTTGTCCCTGTATAATTGTCTTGGCTCACCCTGTATGTTCAAAAATAATATCCGGTTATAGACTTCTTTCTCTAGTTTATCTGTGTTTTTAAATCAAATTTCTACCTATCATAGAACTCGAGCTATCGAACTCGGACGCACTATTGCCCCACCCTGTATGTAAGCAAATTACAAATCTGGCCGTTACTTGAGAGCACCAAATATTAAAAGTCTGCAATAATAGAGAAGAATTTTTGAATTTTGACCAATATCCTGGTGGCTAGTGGCGGGGTCATCTAGAATGACTGAACATGCCGCTTACCCGACAGCGATACGCTACTATTGCTTTGCTGAACTTTATCCACTCTGACACGTCCTAATGTCAATAGCCTGCTTTATGTATCACAAACATGAACTGATGAGCGAGCAAAACTTTTAGGCACCACTGACAGTTGTCAACCGTCAATGTGTGTCCGAATGAAAGTAAGTTTTTATCAATATTGCGAGACGATACGCTGACGTCACCTTTAATTATTCTGGATGATTTTATGAAATGAATTAAGGAAGAATACAACTAAACACTACCAAAGGTTTTATGATATTCAAGTATTATCGTAGATAATGAAGACCAACATTACATTAAGAAGATCTAAAAAGAGTTTGTCGTGATATTTGGTAAGTTTGAGTCAGCTCATGACTAGTGTTTTAGCGCAACTGTTGATAGCACGTACAAATCAGGAAACACCCTGTATCTAATTTTTATATTTTACCGTAACAACCAGACTTTGGATTTTGCGAGCCCGTAACTCTGAAATTCGTAGCATCTTCACATTGCAAATAATTGAGGCGGTCATAAGGCTCTTTGCGGTCGACTTCGATGAAAGGGGGAGGAAAGCTGCGCGCCCCCATCTTTTCAGGACGGCCGCGAAACGTCTCATTAACGTTTTTTTTGAAGTCTCTGTGGCGGCCCGACGGAGTTTTTCAGGTGCGCGAGAATAAATAGATGTGAAAAAATGCGGCGTCAATATTGACGTTCCATCCCTCCGGGAGAGCAGCGACGCTTTCCGGGAAACGGCTTCCGGTTTTTTGCTGCAACGACAACAAAATTCCCGACTCTCCCGAAACGAAAACCAACATTGCAAACAATAATAAAAACAACATTGTTCGGTTACCGGACGCATTTTTGCAAATTTAACAATGACAAAACAGACAGGACCGGCGTTCGTGTTGTTTTGGAAAATTTTTCAAGGCCCCGATTGGCAGCAAGGGAAAATGTTTGGTTTTTGTATTGTTAGATGAATGTCTAAGTAAGTTTGACTTTGTTATTAAACACTCGACTGTTCAAAATTGTTGGGCGACGTTATTAGAAACCTCTTTGTAGCAGTGTAATTAGCTTCCGGGCGATGCAACTGTACATGTTACATGATAAAGTTGGGAATTAATCACGTAATGCAATATCCCGTTTTCGCGTTTCTCATTACTTCCGGTCTTGTTCGTCGCAGCCCCGTCCGTTGCTCGTTAGCTAAAGTGAAGAATGCGCTAATCCTTGACCTTAGCACAGGGTGGGGCCTGTCGTGGCGTTTATAAATAAGCCGACTTCCACCCTGTTACAGGACTCGCCAGAACCCCAAGCAATAATCCACTACCGACTTAGCGAGCATTATTCCACCTGGAGCCCGTCTTCTCGGCAACTACATAACAATTTAGTTTATTTCTGGAAACGAGCTGATCAGTTAAGTTATCGCAGACGTAAGATAAGTTTTCAAGTTGAGATTTTACCCCATTAATTAGCTTTGTTTTTTTGTTGCCGGAAAGTGCTACTATAGCCGTTGAATGGGTTGCGAGGCCATTAGCGAACGGCGACTGTTTCAAATGAATTTGGCAGGGTTCACGCTTTAATCCCCGAAAAATACGAACCTTACCCTTCAACCCGTCGACTAGCTTGTTTTCAAGTTCACGCCGGGAATAAAGCTGCACCCGTTGAATGTCAAAGTTGAAAGAAACGCCGCTCTTGAAGACGGATCCGAGACGACGCTTTGATCCCATAATGCTAAATTATTATTTACCCTTTCACGACTGAAGCAACGCTACTAATTGCGACTTTACGATTTGCTTTCGGCGATTTTTTCTAACTATGTACAGTAGAACTTCGATAATCCGGACGGATATAGTTTTCAACGGGCCCGGATTAGCGAAATAGTCCGGATTACTGAAGTATAATTTTTCAACTCTTTGAATGCCTTTAATAACATTATTACACTAGCTTTTCGATTTTTTATTCATGTATTTATAATGTATGTAGGTATGTGTTTTATGTAGTTTTAAAAAAGTGTTATATTTTGAGCATAACGCTCTCTAGCTTTGTCCTGGATTTGCTTTAACAATAATATGTCTTGATAAGGAATATCATTTTCTTCTGCCCACTGAACACAGGTGGAAAAACATTTTTCTGCTTCTGAATGTTTAACTCTGTCTGTTAGATTGTCAACTAGAGCTTCAGAGTCATTTTCTTCTTCATTTCCCTTTCTTATCGTGAATATAATTCTTTTATAAGTCCAAATGTCCGGATTATAGAGGTAAAATTCCTAAAGGGTCCGAATCACTGGAGTGTCCGAACTAAAGCGTGTCCGGATTATCGAACTTGTACTGTACTATCAAGCGCAAAATCGGCGAAAGTACGAAATCGAATTGTGGCTTCTGTTGGAAATTTAAACGATAAATTGGGCTGTGTGCTTTCAAGTTTATGGCGCGACCTCTGACATTTAGCGGAACCACCCTTGGAAATAACCCATTCAGGAAAAAAGCGGCGCTGTTATCTTGGCGCTTTTGGCTAAAACTAGATCATTGAGTTCGCGTTATGTAGATAAGGCACATCTTAGACCGCCTCCTCTTCGAACCTATCGGAATTGTGATCAAAATTGGAGATTGCTGATTTCACAAAAAAAATTAGGTCCAACTGAACTGGCGACTGGATCAATTTACAACGTTTGACCTTTCTGGCCCGACTGTTGCTGATTAATTAACTGGTTGCAGCCCTGTCCGACCTAGTTGCTGACTTATTAATTAAAATTGGGATTAATGTTGCAAAGCTTTCTTGTATTCGTCGAAATAGGGCAAACTCTATCTTTGATAATTAAAGACTTGAGTCAAACCAAACGAAGCGATTCTATTGTGGCTTCACCTGAAATTTGACTAACCACGCACGGTAATTACAGTTGCATGATTGAAACGGCATTTTCGTCGAAACTTGAAACTACAACCACCATAGAACGGTATGAAACTGGGAAAGTATTAAATAAATAAATCTGTGTGCTGTGCTAACACCCCGAAATAGATGGGAGGTTAGGCAACCAACAATACACGCGAAGACCAATCATTTTCTTAGTTGAGTCAATGAGCAGTGATTTTGCAATTACCGGGGAAAAGTGCGGCGTTTAAGGACTTGCACCGAATGACGGCCTGACATTTAAAACTTCCCCTATCCCCCTCCCGGATTTATTCGGTTTTGATGGGCGACACGTGCGCTACCTGACGCCCCGGTTGGTTAATCGCCCTTTAAAAAATTACGGCATTACTTACGATTAGTGCTGAAATGCGGCCTTTGTGTTTCAGGCATCCATCAAGGAGGGATATTTACTGAAACAAACGTGGTCTTTCCAGAGATGGAGGAGAAGGTATTTCAAGTTGAAAGGACGCAAATTATATTACGCCAAAGATACAAAGGTAAGAGGGTTTTTTATGTGGCAAAGAGCGCCGTTTATCAAGGGGACGTTGTGAATTTATTCGAAGGGCGAAAATGACGGTGCCGGTAAATTTTGCCGGAACTTCGAGATTGTTTTGTTATCTAGTTAGTGTTTCGGATGGTTGATCGGGGATCAATTTCGGGCGTAAAGCCAATTTACCCCGGCTCAACTTCGAGGTGTAGGGGCTGTTTACGACATCGCAGTTGTGATGCTCAATTCACTAATTAATTGAAAATAGCATAAGTTTGTTGTCGGGGGAATGACCTAGAGCAAAAATGACGACTCTGCGCTGGACATGTTTACTAGAATTGAATGAAAACACTTCGGAGGTGAACCACCTCCACTTTCTCGGGTAGCACTTCTTGTTGGCGTCGATGAATTGATAATTTTAATTTTTTCGCCGTTTCCTTGGCGGGATCCGGCCATAAAACGCCTCTGAGCGGCTTTAATGTCGGAACCTTGTTAGTACTTAGTGACAGAATCTAAGTGCTTCACCCACGAGCTTTCAGCCAATTTTTTTACGTATGGAAAAATACCGGAATAATCAATATAACTAAGCTGTCGGGTCGTCGAGTTAAACGTTTTTAAAAGCTTTCATCTATTAATTTGCCCCGAACGCGTAGATGAAAATTCGAATTTCTCCCAAACTCGATTAAGTTTCAGCGAGCACGCCGATTTCGGCGCTTTCGCACCAGTTGTGAGCTTTTCGACGCAATTAGGATGAAAGCGCCCACTCTCCGAGAGCTTGTTCTATGACAGTTTTTGGAATTCTGAACCGAAGGGTTAGCACCGAACTTTAAGCAAACTTGCTGCGGGGTCTGTTGACTTGGCTTTATCTTTCCAACCGCTGTTGTCCCGCAACAGGATATCTCTCGAAGCTGCTGCTGCGTTTAGTTGTCCGAAATTGGTTGCGATCCGTTTCGGGATAATTGAATTTGTAAACTGCCAACTGGATTCGATCTATTTCGAAAGAGTCAAGCTCCGTCTGGAGATAATCGAATTGTAATGTCTTTTGCAATTTCTCTCTGTAGGTTCTGTTAATTTTAGGGACTACGACAGTTCTATATTTGGAATTGCAACAGCTTTTGCCTTGAATGGATCGTTGTTTGAGTTCATAAAATAATTTCTATATTAATAGGAGTTTTGATGCTTTCAGGCTGATTTACACGAATCCGATACTGTCGCAACTGCTCGTCTAACTCGCTTGCTTAACTTGCATATTTTAGAAGGTCTCTGCACGACCAATTTGAGCACATTTACAATTTATGGAGAATTTGCCAAGTTTCGGGACGTGCAGGTGAGTTCGCATACAGAGTTTACTCGGCAAACTCGCGCTCATTTGTACTGATGATTTATGCATGTGAAGTTTGGGGCTTATAACACAATCTATAGGTACTTTTCAGACGCTATCAGGAGATTTTACTACCTAGTTGAGTTTTGTATTTCAATTACGAGACGAGCAAGAACATTCACCCGGCGCCTCCACCATTTTCGCGTTAGGTATTTCAGCGTAATTTGTCTTCCAATTCATGGAATTTGCTATTTCTTCTTCTTACACCTGAAGTTCTAAAACTAAACTTATTATTCTTAACAGTCATTAATAATTCCTGGCGCTATTGTCCATTAAAGGATATTGAAGCTCTTCTCCACTTAGCAACAAAAGCAAGCGCGAGCTAACACCAAAGGTCACATTACCATGTACTGTATTAAGGAGGATTTCTACCAAGAGCTAACTTTTCTCAGTTAGACAGTATTGTAGCTCTTTTTTACTTTCCAGTTAAAGGTGACACGAATTGACACAAAATGCTATATAGAAGACGATTTGTCCCAATAGCTATCCATTGGTCTATTAGTGGGCATGGAAGCTCTTCTCTATAACCACCAGCTAGAACCAAGTCACCATTGGCTTTATAGAATTTGTGTGAGGAGACATCTATAGTCTATTAGAGGATTTTGAAGCTCTTTTCTACTTGACAGCGGGAATGAAGGGGAGGTACCCCCTAGTTGAGGCTTTGCATATACGTAGGATTATCTATGATCAATTGGAGAGCATTATGTAACTTTACAACAAAAGAAAATAAGAACCAGCACCAAGACTTTATAGAAAAAGATTTGTACCAAGAGCCATCTATTACCTATTGAGAGTATGATAGCTGGTCTCTACTTTTACATTGAAATAATATACGATCTTACACCAAGTCACCAAATACTTTATGGGAAAAGTTTGTACGAGGGGTCATCTATTGTTATTAGAGGATATTGAAGCTTTCCTCCACTTAACACCAGAACCAAATATGCGAGTTAACATCAAAGGTCACGTCCCCATGTACTTTATTGAAGAGGATTTCTACCAAGATTCAACTTTTGTGCAATAGAGAGCATTATAGCTCTCTTCTACTTTACAGTTAAAGAGGAAATGAAGTGGTACCAAATGCTATTCTTTGTCCTAGTAGCCATTTATTGTCTATTATAGTGAAGATGGGAAACTTTTTTCTACGAACCAGAACCAAGTTACCATATGCTTTATATAGAATTTGTGTGAGGGACATCTATAGTCTATTAAAGGATTTTGAAGCTCTCCTCTACTTGGCAGCGGAACGAAGGGGAGGTACCCCCCAGTTGAGGCTTTGCATATACGTAGGACTATCTATGATCAATTGGAGAGCATTATGTAACTTTACAACAAGAGAACTAGCACCAAGACTTTATAGAAACAGATTTGTACAAAGAGCCATCTATTACCAATTGAGGGTATGGTAGCTGGTCTCTACTTTTACAATAAAAAAGAATAGGATCTTACACCAAATCACCATCAACTTTATGGAAAAAGTTTGTACAAGAGGTCATCTAGCTATGGTCATTAGAGATTAGAAATTGAAGCTTTTTTCTACTTAACACCAGAACCAAATACGAGTTAACATCAAAGGTCACGTCACCATGTACTTTATTGAAGAGGATTTGTACCAGGATTCAACTTTTGTTCAATAGAAAGCATTGTAGCTCTCTTTTACTTTACAGTTAAAGAGGACATGAAGTGGTACCAAATGCTATTCTTTGTCCCAATAGCCATTTATTGTCTATTATAGTGGAGATGGGAAGTTTTTTCTACGAACCAGAACCAAGTCACCATATGCTTTATATAGAATTTGTGTGAGGGACATCTATAGTCTATCAGAGGATTTTGAAGCTGTTCTCTACTTGACAGCGGGAACGATGGGGAGGTATCCTCCAGTTGAGGCTTTGCATATACGTAGGATTATCCATGATCAATTGGAGAGCATTATATAACTTTACAACAAGAGAGAATAAAAACCAGCACCAAGACTTTATAGGAAGAGATTTGTACCAAGAGCCATCTATTACCTATTGAGAGTATGATAGCTGGTCTCTAGTTTTACATTGAAATAATATACGATCTTACACCAAGTCACCATATACTTTAGGGAAAAAAGTTGGTACGAGGAGTCATCTATTGTTATTAGAGGATATTGAAGCTTTCCTCTACTTAACACCAGAACCAAATGCGAGTTAACATTAAAGGTCTCGTCACCATGTACTTTATTGAAGAAGATTTGTACCAAGATTCAACTTTTGTGCAATAGAAAGCATTGTAGCTTTTTTCTACTTTACAGTTAAAAAGGACATGAATTGGCACCAAATGCTATTCTTTGTCCCAATAGCCATTTATTGTCTATTATAGTGGAGATGGGAAGTTTTTTCTTTGAACCAGAACCAAGTCACCATATGCTTTATATATAATTTGTGTGAGGAGACATCTATAGTCTATTAGAGGATTTTGAAGCTCTCCTCTACTTGACAGCGGGAATGAAGGGGAGGTACCCCCCACTCGAGGCTTTGCATATACGTAGGACTATCTATGATCAATTGGAGAGCATTATGTAACTTTACAACAAACAACCAGAGAGGATAAGAACCAGCACCAAGACTTTATAGAAGCAGATTTGTTCCATGGGCCATCTATTACATATTGAGAGTATGATAGCTGGTCTCTAATTTTACATTGAAATAATATACGATCTTACACCAAGTCACCATATATTTTATGGGAAAAGAATTACGAGGCGTCATCTATAGTCTATTAAAGGATGTTGAAGCTCTCCTTTACTTAACAACAAAAGGAAGCGCGTGTTAACACCAAAGGTTACGTCACCATATACTTTATTGAAGAGAATTTGTCTCAATAGTTATCCATTGGTTGTTGATGGATGAATATGGAACCAAGTCACCAAGTGCTTTATAGAATTTGTGCGAAGAGGCATCTGTAGTCCAATACAGAATTTTCTCTACTTTCTACTTGACAATGGGAACGAAGGCGAGCCAATTCCCAGTTACGTCACTAAATGATTTATAGAAGAGGTTTGTACCAAGAGGCATTTATTGTCTATTAAAGAGTATTCCAGCTCTTCTGCACTTTAACTTACGAGAGAACTCGGACTGGCATTAAGTAATTATATGAGAGGATTTGTGGTAAATTAGGAGCCTCTATTATTAAATAGAAAGCATTGTAGCTCTGCCGCTGATAACAGAATGCTTTAACAGTTTCTTGTAAATGACCCAAAGTTTGATTGAAGAATTTTACTAATTATTCTCCCGGCGCCTCCGCCATTTCGTACCTAACCGGTTCAGTGCAATACCCTTCACGTTATTGGCTCCATTTATGCCGTTTGCGGCACGAAACTTCCCCAAGATTGCCCGACGTCATCGGCAGCTCCAAAACATTTGTTACATCCTCAAGATAAAAGTTTCGGGCAAACGTAAAAAATCTCGAAGCACACGCACCATTAAACGCAACAAATCAAATTACCGACGCGCCCGTTCTTCTTCAGACAATCCATCCTCATCACAGCTGTTATTTCTTAGAGTTGAGCTAGTAGTAAAAGTATATATCGCGATGATGGCATTGTTCGCTTCACTTAAATTCGGTAAAGTATAAGTGAATCTCGCGCCTGCCGCCATTGTTATTGTCGCTATTTGTTATTAAGTTTCGCTATTGTCGCCACCGTCCATTGTTCCTCTCCTTCCGTTGTTCTACCCCCCTCATTATTCTCACCACCTCCCCGTAATAGTGTCGAGAATCCGACGAGTCGCCTCTTGTTTCGCTTATTTTCCGACAGCTTAAGCGATCTATTAAGACATTTTCTAGCGTGGGTGCCGCGCCAGGGGGGCGGTCCTCGCGTCGACAGAGCACTTAACGTTGTGCACGAATTTTGAAACATCGAGACGCAATTAGGTCAATTAACCCCGGCGAGAGTACTCTCGATGCACAGAAGGTTCTGGCGCGAGTTTAACTGGATTTTACGGGATTGGCAGAAAAAAAATTTGTTGGTAAAAATTTGAATTGCAATTGGTTGATTGAGTTTTAGATTATTGGAAGAGTCATACGGTGAAAGAAGTTGAATTGTTGGGGGAAGTGGGTCCGGGATGGCGCCGGAAGCGTCGCGGTGGCCCGGAGTTCATTATTTTCCAATTCGTTCGGTGTCTTGACCCGGAGCCATGATCCAGGAACGTTCCGGGTGTCTTTCGGGACTCGCGAACCGGGCAATCAATCGGATTCTGCGCATAAACGGCATTAACTGACGCACCTGTGCCCGGTTCATATCGTCGCACAGAAGACACAGATGGGGGTTGCACGTTTCGATTGCGGACTGCTTCTGCCGCAGCCATCACCCATTAGCAAATTGGGCAATTGCCATTACCATTGGATTTCCCAAATAATTGTCAACCATCGTCCTCAGTCTTCCCACATTGTAGTTTCCTACCAAGTAACTAAGTTCTGCAAACCTTCAACAAATAAAATTCAGTTTTTTTACTAGTTTAGGGGTGTCATAATTTTTATTAAAAACATTATTTAGTGCCTGAAGCGGAGCTGGAGGCGGATTCTTGACTTTACCCCTAAATTGGGTTTCTTCAGCCGCCCTCTTGCTTGGTCGATTTTTTGGCGTCGGAGCTCGGCCTTTAAGACTCCTGGGGTGGTGGCCGCGGCGAATTTGCGAAGGTGTCGCAAATGAGGCGCTTGTTGGGTTGCGACTCCCGCGCCAATTACGCCCGCCGAACCCGGATCAACCCGCGTCTTTGCCAAGCCCATCCAACAAAAGCCTTTGAGTTGATCACAAAAAGTATCGACATATAAACGACCGTCGTCTTTGTGACCCGCCTGAAAAGAAGCAAGTCCCGCAAATCCCTGCCATCACGCACGGGAAATTTGCCGTATGCCGGTTTGCGTCTCGTTCGCCGCAACCCTTCCCTCGGGAATTAAGCCCGAGGAGCGAGAGGGAGGATCGTTCGACCCGAACATTAATAACAAAGACACCGGGCTGTTTAAGGTCGTACACGTGTTGGCGAAACGTTATTGTTTCGGTCGCGAAAAAATCGAATTTTTTTAGGTCGATTTGGGACTCTAAACCAATTTACCAAAATCCTCCGGAAACAAGTCGGGCGTTGAACGGGTTGAAATTGTCGCAGGGACAGGGGGCTTAATTTTCGGGCTGAAAAATCCCATTTCCAAGTAATTACGGAGGTAACGTACCCAAATTTTCACTGCGTGTAGGGGAGCGGGCCGGGATCCGACAACTGAAAGGATTTATCCGGATCGTAATGACTTCGGGGACGCGGGGCCCACCTGAAACTAAATTGAAATTCTCCTGGAAATTTTTGTTACGGCGCGATTCTGCAACACTCCAACGCTCGGCTGGCCACCGAGAAGAAAATCAACTCTAACCAGAAAACGGAAACAACAGTAACTAACGTAAGGGTGAATTCAGAACGCAAGTTTAAATAATGGGCCAAACTAGAAATTTGTAGCTCAATTGCAAGGTCCTCAACAGTAGGTGATGAAGCGCTTGGGCCAGACATTTCTAGTGATTTTTTCTAGTAACTTTTATGTTGGTACTATCGACTCTTAACTATAGTCTTTGTTTTACCAACATTAGCGGTCGAAAAGCGGCTAAACTAATGTTGGTAAAACAGAGCCCATACTTAGTAGCCAATACTACCAACACAAAAGTTACTAGAAAAAGTCGCTAGAAATGTCTAGCTCAATTTTTAACTGCTGTCCATTTTTGCAGTTGCGATTTTTCTTTCTCCGTTGCTCTTGGTGTCGCCGTTGCTGCGACTTTTTGATATTGTTTCCAGAACTCCCGGGGCGGTACCAAAATTGCCTGGAAGAGAACGACAAGCGGCGGCACAAAGTTGCGGCCGCCGTTTCGATATTCAGAATCTAATCAGGAGCGTATTATTGCGAAAGAAGCTTTTGAGTGGCATGTGGGGAAACACGTGATATTACACTCGTTCATGCGATATCGCTTTTCTCTTTCATTCGTAGAGGGAATTTTTCGATGGATGTGGGAACGGTCGGGAAGGTGCGCTATCCCGGATTCAATTAGAAAGTTATTGCAATATCGCTTTACTAGCGGGCTTAATTCCAATTAAAGAGTGCTCCACCCACGGTACCTGTTACAACAAAGATTTCAGCAGCGCTGAAATCAGCCCATGCGCAATTATTACTTGATAATCAGTTATAACTACAGGATTATCAGAATGGGCTTTGGATTAAAACATTTTTAATAAATCGGGAGCTTATCTAGAAAACAAACAGCGACTTTGCTTTAGGCGCGTCATATCGGAGCTAATTTTGCGATTAAGCTCGGTTGACGAAGTAGGGATGAAAGTGGCAACTTGTTAGATGTTCTTCCAAGGTCTTCTGCGTGGTTGGAATCTCTCTTCGCGTAGACATTTTTTTTT
This sequence comes from Schizotus pectinicornis, assembly GCA_951805265.1. NCBI lineage: Eukaryota > Metazoa > Arthropoda > Insecta > Coleoptera > Pyrochroidae > Schizotus > Schizotus pectinicornis. The sequence continues at coordinate 11,678,046 of OX638205.1, forward strand.
GTTAAGAATGTACATTAGCGCTTTTGGCAATTTTTCTATAAAACGAAATTACTTTTATCTTTTGCCTCCGGGCCCCAGGCCCTGTAAAAGTTGCACCATTAATTTTTTTTTTTAGAGACATGGTACCGTTAATTATCTTTGTGGTACGCCGGGACTGCCGCGTACACCACTGATATTAGTACGTGTTAGAGTAGGTAAAGTTCGGTAAAGCAAACGTTGAGTATCGATATCGGGTAAGCGACACGTTCAATCATTCTGGATGACTCTGTGCAACCGCCTATATTTTATTTTGGGAACAAATATAATGTACACCAAATTAAACCATACATCCCTTGCACTGTCCACCAGAAAATTTAATGAGCATCAAAAAATCTAAATGAAACCCAAATTATTATACATCAGAAAATGAGAACATCACCACTAAAATAACTATGCTGCGTATTGTTTTACCATTGCTTACATTTTAAATTCTATATGTCTATCAATTTTACTAAATGTTCACCAAATTTAGAACGCTCAAGTTACGCGTCCGTGCTGTACATAATAAATATTCGCGCTATCTAATTATATTTAGTGTTTCTCAAAAAAACTGTTTGTGCGTCAAATAATTATTCTATTACCCCAAAAATGAAATATGCTCGCGCATCTCTCTTTGCCGCTTGCGCTTCCAGACAAGAGGCACGCGAAAAAAGTTTTGTACAAGGTCAGTTCAGGGCCCTGTAATTTTTTTTTAAAAGCACGATTAGAAATTACCACTAAAAGAAGTTTTACGTTTTACCTAATGCAAGCCAATTACAGCAAAGCATTTATATATTACGGAAATCAATATCTTTTTTTGTGCAAACCACTTCTAATTTTACTCTTATTTTCCTTGCCCTAGCACATCTACATCTATAATTATGCTTAAAATTATTTACCATTTGCACAACATTTTATTGTTTGTGTATTTTTTATCAACAAATAGTATTTTTAACTGCTAAATAATATAAGACACTGTCGAAAATTAAATATCTGGGTATTATGTTAGAATTAAATGCGGAATGAAATTTGCTGAACATTTAGTATTTATGGTCAACAAAAGTTATTTTGGTGAACAAAATATATAAGAGGCCAGCATTATGTCAATATTTGGTTGTCGCTTTAAGATTATGTATTTTCTTAATTTTGGTGAGCATTTAGTATTTTTGGGAAATGAAAGTATTTTTTTGTATGAAAATATTGGATAAATTTGGTAGACTGTTAAATACGACCCTTTTATTTTATGGCATTAGAGGGCCATCTAGCGTCGGTCAAATTTTTCCCTGTCACGGGGCAGTCTTTCTTCTTGTAGAAGAAATCACCAAAACTTGATCAGATTTTAGAAATTTTTAAATTTTACGTTTTTTTACTTGTTATTATAGGTAGATTAGAGGCGGTTTTTCCTTCCTTTCCTGGATACGTAAGAATCTATCCCCCATCCGATGACACCTCCCCGAAGCGTTCCGTTTTCCCGTTCAGACGCCAAATCTTCCCTAATTTTCCAAAAAAACTGTGTATTAGTAGTATAGGAGAGTGCCTCTATAGATTTAAGGGCTAATTTGAACTTCAACGTTGGCATTAGTTGCAACTGCCGTTGCTACGGTCTTCTCTCTTTCTCGGTGTCGCAAAGTTGCGAACGGACCTGCTATTTTGCGATCGGAGTTGCCGCTTTGCGATCGAACGTGCAGTTTTTTGAAAGTTCTAGCGTAACATTAATTAAGTTAAAAGAGATCAATTTTAATCGAATTTTTAAGTACATTAGACCCCAAGTCGCATCTGGCTATTTAGGTTATAATAACTTGCAATTAATTATAGAAAACTATTTATCTGTGGTGACTAAATGAATAACGTAAAATGCTGGAGGCTGCCGGACATTATCAAAGTCTCCGATTGTATGTCTGGCTGAGTCGAGTTAATTCCGCCAGTCGATCCGCGAGCCGAGAGGGAAATTGCGAAATTTGTCATCAGGTAATTTAGGAACCGCCGGAAACCGCAAGGAAATCCGCTTTAAAATTCTGCGATCAATTTAATGAAATTGGGGAAGAAAACCCTACGCATCCTTTCACGCGATTATCCGTTTCCTTCCCGGCCGAATTATGACGACAAAGCATAACAATGCTTGTTTACCTTTGCAAATTTTCACCATCCGATAAAATTTCTCCTGCCGACCGAAACCTTTGATTGCTTAATTTCCCGAATTATCCCTGTACAAACAGCAGTTTTATTAAAAATCCAGTTTCCTCCGGAAGCGATTGAAGCACGTTTCGACGTAAGACCGGCGCAACCAATAAGAACTGTTGTCAACCGCCGAAATTGATGCTGTTGTTAACGGATTCACCCGGCGCCTCCACCATTTGTCGCGCTGTCGCCAGACTCGCCTGAATAAAATCGCCGATTCCTCGTCCTTTCAATTGATTAAAGAAGAAGCTTGACCCAACTCGACCTGGGCCATTTATTTATTTGACCACCTGTCGGTTGGGTGGCGTTTTCTTAGTTTAATTGTTGGACCTCGCAGGTTCGATTAATAGACGCCTGAGCCGTTGTTAATTGGAATTCGTGGAGCGCAGGAATGGCGGAGCCTGCATAAAAACGCTATATAGAGATAAAACATTTATTCCGAATTTTACGGATGAATCGGGCGTCGCTGTGGAATTTGCCCAACTATGCATGCGATAGCTGTAATCAATAGCGCTATTGTCAGAGCAACAATACAAACGATAACAGGGCAGGCGGCGAATCATTCCTCCATCTAATCTCGCCGAGTTCAAAATTACGGATGCGTATCGAAAATAATTAATTACGAAGTTCGCGCTTATTCCCCCGTTTTCCCTTCGTTTACACAATCGTCTCTTTAGTTTTCAGCAAACAACCCTTTTCTGGGGAATCGATGGAGCTGCGCCGAAACCTCATAAAAATTGAATGCAACAACGGAAACGTGCCAAGCTCCAGAAACACGATTGTTTTGTTCACGTGTCGAGGAATAAGACAATTTCAATATGTTGCATTCTCGTTGGAAATTTTTCGTTGCTCCTCGAAGCGAGTGTAGGGCGAGAGAATATGATAACTGACAACAACGCAGAAGGGGCCTTGTTGTTTGTTAATAACACCGGCGGAGTCAATATTGCCAGACGTTCTGCGCACGTGGTTGAGAGGCGAATTCTTACTTTATCTAAACAACCCTCTGGTGCCGAAATTAATTTTTCCCGAAACCGTCCAGGAGGGAAAGGAAAACAGTTGTCGCACGTCCTACTTCTTCACGCGTTTTTTTTAATCCGTTTTGGTGGAGAAGCCAGGGGCGGAATGTGTTCGCGAAAATAATGACGCTACGGAATGGAACCCTTAAAAAGTGGAAAATAAGTAGGTGCGACATGTGACCATTAGGTCGGATTTTCATGTTAAAAGTGGGAAACGAAGAATAATCAGTTTGGACACGTGTATCCTGGAAGCGTTCTGGAACGGACAGGTTTTTCGCGCTATTCCGACAACCCTCACAAATCCGTTTTTTATGCACAGAACCTGAGGCATTTTTGCATATTTTTCACTCTTTAATTCGAATTTAGAGTTTCTTGCCTTGATCCGATATTATCGCGCTCTTGCCGCTTGTGGTGTACAAAGACTCTGGAATGACATACGAACTGTTATCGGTGCAACATTTTTGTACCGTCTGTTGCATAATGGCATCAGGACTTTAGCTGCGAAGCGCTGCCGGTAACTGCCTAGATAACTGGTAAGCAGGCATTTAATGTCAGTAACTCCAATTCCGTTTCGACTTGCATGCAGAAGTAATTACGGCTAAGTAACCAGCTGCTCCAGAATCCCGGAGGATTCGCGACTCTTCTCTATGTAAACGTACGTTATGCAAACTATGTGACTAATCCCAGTTTTCCCCGAATTACAAGTCAGCTTTGTTTGCATTGCCGGCGAATTTTGCGCCTAGCTTTACGCCCCTCCGTCCATTAGAAGGCCGAAAGTCACGAAAAACAAATTCAAAAGACGTTCTCGAATTAAATTCGCAATTTAAGCGTAACAAAGGAAAATGAACCCCGCAATTTGTTTCCGATTGAAGCTATTGTCGCAACAAGTAATTCTTCGAAATCGATCCATGGGGCGAAGTTGCGGTGGTTGTTGGGTGGGAGGCGGAAATTAATTTTCATCCTCGACCGATGGGGTGGATATGGGATACGGATCGGTCGATGAGTGATTCTCGGTAACGACGACACCTTTCCATTTTAGACCAGAATAAATAGCCGGCAAACGACACCGCTGGATAAATAACTAAAACAAACAGGTAGCCTCGGTTCGGTCAGGAAAGGGATGCGTCATTGATTACGTCATCTGGAATCTTGGAAGTTTCATCTATAATTAATCCGTAACGATCAACCGTTAAACTAGTTTTATCGCTCTTTGACGTTGATGTTTCGACGTGATCCATCTTCCAGGAACAGCTGCCAGGACACCGCTAAAAATTGATGACGTAGCTCGATTGCTCACCAAAATTCGGGAGAAGTCCGCAGAGGCAATCAATACAGTCATTGTATACTTCCCAATATTAAGCTGCGTGCAGATCGGTTAACATGAATGTTATATTTAGAATATGATATAAGGCGGGTCTCGCGGAAAGACCAGTAAATAGAGAGCCCAGTGGAAGAAAGTATTCGAGTTCGAAACCCCTTCATTCAATTAACTTTTTCTGGGATTCCCCGCTACAAATCAAAATTAGGCAGTCCGTGTGCGTTTGGTGTATATAAAGTTGCAGCATTTCTAGGGGCAATCACTAAGAGCAGCCTAGGGTTGACTCCTCAGGAAAGGGCGAGGTGTTAAAACTTGTTTATAGGGTCTAATAGCTGGAAAAAAATCACTGTGAATGATGCTGGACACACAGCACTGTTCATTTTAGTATTTGTTTCAGTAAAACCTGTTGAGGATTTTTTAACAACTTTGTCCTCGTTCATATTATTTAGTGGACCATTTTAACATTACCAGCATAATCTGAATAGATCTGGAAGAGGTGATTAATGCGATGGAAATCGTTCGCTCAGCTTGTGTGGCCTCTGTGAGTGAAATTGAAGCTGCGGCGTTATGTTGGGGCACCTACGGGAGTTATTGGCGGGGTTCTTCGGTTTCATCAATCATGACAACTGGTCGCATTTGATTAAAATCGTCGATCCATCAGGACTGCTTATCGTCGTCGCTGTGGCAATTTCGCCGCCCCACACCGTCAACATTAGTGTTTTCCAGTACATCTGAATGGGCGGTGTCGCGTTTCAGGATGTTCATTGTTCGACGCCATAACGGGACACGAATTTCGTCGCGACGCTGCTGGAAACATCAGCGGGCGTCGTTATTCCGTTGATTAACGACGGCACTTCATCGTCGAGCTTTTAACAAAAATGGATGCTCTCCATTTCGCCTCGACAACAATAACCGTAATCGGGAAAATTGGCAAATTGTAACGTTTTCATTAAAGTTTCCCTAACGAGACGGCTTTCATCGCCGCGAGTTATTTATTTACAACGCACCGCTCCTCCGGCTGATGTTGTTGGAAAATTGCAACATTTTGGCCGAGTTCTGGCCGGTAAATTATTTTCCAGACACCCGACACTCTCGCTTAATTCCGTTGGGTGCTTTATCTTGTTATATTCAGGAAAAGAATTAATAAATCTTGATCACCGCGTCATTGTTAATAAATAGATAGATGAAGATGAAAAAGACCCCCGTCGACGCCAATTCCCCAACGTTTCTCCAACAAAAAAAATGTTTGTTTCGTCGAAACTTCCAACCGCTTCCTGCATCTTTTCTCGCTTCCCGACAGCGAAGATTTTGATAACACCGATCAACTTTTTTTCGAAAAATAAAACAACTTACTTGACAGGTGCTGTCGGTGTTAGTTTCACGCAGTTCTGTTCCAGGACCGTTTCTGTTGTTTTTATCACGTCCCGTTAGCGGCCGCAAGGTCGTTTAACCCGCTTAGCGCGTCGGGAGTAGCGTAAACTCCTCGTGACGTCATCGTCGACGACGCCGCCGCCGCCAGCGTAAGCTTTCTCGGTGCGTGTGCCCCTCCCCTAGTAGTATGTTCGACGGGCGCCGCGACGCTCTCTCAGTACCAGCGACGCCGGTGGCTGGTGCGGTCGATGCTTCTGGACGGATGCGCTGTGAACGACACGTCGAAATTGTTGCACGTGTAACTCTCCATCGGGAAGTTTGAAAGTTTTTTTGGGGAAGTCGTGTCGACGTCGTGGTGATTTGTAGACGCTCGGCGACGAGGTCAGGTGAGTCGAGATGAAGTGCCCGGAATATTGGCAGGGGTAGGTCAGTTTTCGTGCGGAGACGAGTTAATGAGAGGCGGAACGGATTTTTCCCTCTTTGTATAGGACGAGGGTTGGATTGAAAATTGATGAAATTCCTGCCAAAGGCCCGGGATTTCGCAGGAAATTTGCCGGGGAGCCCGGAATTACAGGTGGTTCCAATTTCGAAGAGCTTCGTCGAAAGTGAACGCGCGTCAAATTCTTGCGCGCTAAATGAAAATGAAGACGGCAAGAAGTAGGTTAATTATGTACCTGGGTAATTACTCCGCAATGCCACCTACACATGATAGATTTTCAGGGGCTGCATATTTAATATATTGCCAGCTCGATTGCCGGATCTATTAGCATGGAATACCGACCTCAACAAATTATAGGTTGAGTCGGCCAATTATTATAAATATGTATAGCGGTTCTGTTGTCACGACAATCAACGATAACTTATTTGAAATGTTGTTGTAAACAAGATGACGAATAAAATTTGAAAAAGAAGCAACATTGGGAAAATCGATAAATTGATATATCCCCCTTATTCACCAGATTTGGTTTCTTTGAGCCACAATTTCTATCTGTAAATCCTTAGAGGGTTTAAAAGGTGGTGAGTTGTTTTTGCAAGAAAAGGTAACAACTTGTAACTTCTGCAGCGAGCTGCTTGGCGATTTTCTAGAGTCTTGGATCTTTACATTTTTTTTTCATTGTTTATACAACTTGTAAAAAAACTTTTCTTTTGCTTTGAAGCAGGGCAAACTTCTGATCCGTCCTGCCAAAAATGCTGGGCCCGAGCCCCGAGTGTTTGGCGATTCCAAATGAAACTCGAGACCCAAAACATGTAGTGGCCGTCCAACGCCATTAGGACGAGAGAAATGGAAACCGGGATTAAGTAGCACACTCTCCTCATTTAACAATGCCTTATTATAAAACGAAAACGTCTAAATGGGCCGGATTGAGGACGGGCGAGCCGGGCCCGGTTCTTGCTTTAATTACTCGTCGAGTTTCGGGGTGGAAAAGTTTGTTTTGTTGCGAAATGGCAGAGGGAAAGGTCAAGGATCGACTTGAATGCGGCTTGTAATATTTTCTGATTCCTTCTCCTAACTTTAAGCTCCTCCACTTTGCGGCTCATTATTCGACTTATTATTAAACTTCTCCCAGTTGGGGTTGGAATTTTTCGCCAGTTCCAATTTCCGTTTGTTAATTGGATAAATAATTTTTGTCGAATTGCCAAAGTTTCGAGACTTCCAGTTTCGTTTTGACCCCGACTAACGAAAGCTCTTGTTGCGTTTTCTACTCGAGCGACTTTTTTTTAAGCCATCGCCGATATTCGGTCGGGCGGAAAACCGCACAATCTAATTGGATTCGGCGGTTTTCTTGGGGGCCTATTGAGAAATTTCATTACGGCAATTGTTGGAACGAATCGAATTACGGTTCCAGACGAACCTCACTATTAAGTAAGATATCAATAAAATATAAGTGTTTAGGCCGTTTGGGCCTTCGTTGCAACCCCGTTTGAGCCACAATCGTCATAGGCCGGTCGCAATTGAATATGTATTATTTTTTTTTAAATATTTTTAATTGAATGTTTACAATTTATGAAGGAAGAAAAAATAACTTTACAACTTTTTTGTTATATTCCTACAAGAACAACTAAACACGTAACCACAATCTGTAATTTTTGTAAGTTCCGAACGCGCAAAGCTTAATTCTGGCCATTACCGGGTCTAAACTAAAAGTGAGTACAGGCTTATGACGTCAGCAATGCTGAATTTGTTAACTAATTAAATTAACTGAAAAGCCGTAATTAAAATACTACGATTTGTTCTTTCTAGGCGTCCAGAAACTATTTTAGTACCAATAGAACTCATATTTTGATATTATTGAATTCAAATTCCTGGTAACTTTGGGGAAATCCGGTTAAAATTCCGGGTTACTCCGGACACTTTGGTTAAAATTCTGGATGCCTCTTGTTAACTCCGGTTAACATTTTAAGTGACTCCAGACGAATCCGTTTAAAATTTTGGGTGATTCCGGTTAAAATTCTGAGTGACTCCGGACACTTTTGTTAAAATTTTGGGTGGATCTGGTTAAAACTCCGGGTGGCTCTGGGCAAATCCGGTTAAAATTCTTTGTAACTCAAAGCAAAATTTTTGGTTATCTCCGGTTAAAGGTTTGGGTGACCCCGGTTAAAATTCTGGGTTACTCCGAACACTTTGGTTAAGATTCTGGATACCTCTTGTTAACTCCGGTTAACATTTTAAGTGACTCCGGACGAATCCGTTTCAAATTTTGGGTGACTCTGGTTAAAACTCCGGGTGGCTCCGGGCAAATCTGGTTGAAATTCTTCGTAACTCAAGGCAAAAATTTTGGGTAACTCCGGTTAAAGGTTTGAATGACTCCGGTTAAAATTTTGGGTTACTCCGAACACTTTGGTTAAAATTCTGAATACATCTTGTTAACTTCGGTTAACATTTTAACTGACTCCGGACGAATCTGTTTAAAATTTTGGGTGACTTTGCTTAAAATTTTGAGTGACTCCGGACCTTTTTGTTAAAATTTTGGGTGGCTTTGGTTAAAACTCCGAGTGGCTCCGGACAAATCCGGTTAAAATTCTTTGTAACTCAAGTAAAATTTTGGGGTAAGTCCGGTTTAAGGTTTGGGTGACTCCGGTTAAAATTTTGGGTTACTCCGGACACTTTGGTTAAAATTCTGGATGCCTCTTGTTAACTCCGGTTAACATTTTGGGTGACTCCGGACGATTCCGTTAAAAATTTGGGCTGACTCCGGTTAAAATTCTGAGTGAGTTCGGATCTTTTTGTTAAAATTTTGAGTGGCTTTGGTTAAAACTCCGGGTGGCTTCGGGCAAATCCGGTTAAAATTCTTTGTAACTCAAGTAAAATTTTGGGGTAAGTCCGGTTAAAGGTTTGGGTGACTCCGGTTAAAATTTTGGGTTACTCTGGACACTTTGGTTAAAATTCTGGATGCCTCTTGTTAACTCCGGTTAACACTTTGGGTGACTCCGGACGAATCCGTTTAAAATTTGGGCTGACTCCGGTTAAAATTCTGAGTGACTTCGGACATTTTTGTTAAAATTTTGGGTGGTTTTAGTTAAAACTCCGGGTGGCTCCGGGCAAATTTGGTGCAAATTTGTTGTGACTCCGGTTAAAATTCCGGGTAACCTTAGATTAGTGCGGATGATTTCGGTTAAAATTCCAGATAACTGGGTGACTTCGGTTAAAATCCGAGTGACTTTGGTGACAATTTTGGGAAAGTTCGAGTCGGTGCAAGCTTATACCCGAGATGCCGGCGTTTTAATTACGGTCCAGAAAGATCAAATTTTGTTAATATATTTTAACTATTCTTACAATTAATTCTTTTTGTTGTGAATTTAATTTTTCCACATCAAACTGCGCAGAATACAATTTATTACCTATAAGTAAAAATAATTTGTTATACACCCAGTTGTTTACAAGATTTCCGGAAGACAACGTTTTGGGACTTGGTAAATGTTCGGAGTCACGCAATTTTTCGCCAATTTTCCCGATCGAGTTTTGGGCTTTGTTAATCCGGGGCGCGGGCGTGTTTCCGATTAAGAATAAATAAGGGCGCCAGACGCAATAATTTTGATGATGATGGAAAAGTGGAGCTTTTGACGGGAGCCGGGCGGGCTTTTAAGCCCGAATTTCGACTGCCATGATTAAAGGGATTACTCTTCCATTACGGACGTATCTGCCTACTTTTTTTACGGGTCCATTTAGAGGTTGAGATGTGCGAGTTTCGGGAATTATCCAATAAAGCGTTATTGCCGAAAGTGTCGTTTGGGAAAACGGCAAATAACGCATCAATAGCCGGGTGAAAGCAGTTTTTGTCAACCGATCCCGGATCGATCACCGGACTAGGCTCATCGCGGATATTCCCTTATTCCGGCAACCACCTGGACTGCGGCTGGGCGGGATTAGACACCATCACAAATCTATCTCTCCAGTCGACGGTTATCGGCCGCGAACATCCCGGATTAATTTCATTAATTTCCCGCAACTTCGGCCAAACCGAAGCGTTATTGGCAATAAATAATTTGCTGAGGGATAAGCGGGCGCGTTAATAACAAATCCGATTCGCCCAGCGATATTTACGGAGTTCGTAGTGCTTCACGTAACTAATAAGTTTGTTGTCCCAATTTGCATTGTGGGCACTTCGTAATTAATTCAAACCTGAACAACTGGAATTACAAATAAACAACCCGGTCAATTTCGAAATTAAATTTGGCGTTCGATCGGGCGGTCCCGGGCGCACCTGTGTAAAAATCCGGGATAATTCCGGGCAAAGATTGATAACCGCGCCGCAGCTGTAGCCGAATTTCCATAAAATAACTGTTTAAGCCCCAGTGCTTAAAAGTGATTTTCGCAAGCCCCTACTAATTCAACCGGTGCCATTATTGCCCGAGAACGGGTTGGTGAGTCCAAACGAGGCCCCGTTACATATTTTAAATTTTACCGAGCCAGTTGTGACCCAGTTTGGGGGGCGGCGACGCTCCGCTTAGCTGAGTTATTCGAAATTTTTTCTCTAATCTCCGGTTCGTATTCATTAGACGCTTTTTCGTCTTAAGGGGTGCGCAAGTTCGATCAGAAGTTCCACTGTTTGTCCCGCCATTATCTAGCTCAAACGGTCCTGTTGACCGGGAAATTCATTTCACTCATTGTTAGTTCAACGCCCACATTCATTTTATAAAAACTCCTGAAATAGAACGTCGTAAAATGCTAAGACAATCTTTTGTTATTGCTTTTGCTCGTGTGGCGGAATCTTCGAGATGTTCCCGTCTCGTCAACCCCGTCACTAAATTACCCGACGTCAAGTTCTCCAGAACGAAGCTGCAAAGGGTCCTGCGGGATTCTCAATCTTCACCGATCTAAATATTTTCGATAATTTATTATTTTTGATATATTTTCACGAGGTGGTTGGGACATAGTTTTTTGCACGCTATAAAATTTTTCTAACAACTCTACAAACCCGATAACAAAATTGTGCCTCAAATTTCCTATAAACTGAAAGCTTATCGAATGGTGGAGGCGCCATTAAAAGAAAAATTATAAAAAATTAACGAACAAAATTTTAACGCCGGTAATTTATTTTCTAAAAGAAGAAGATGAGCGCTACGTGTGTTGGTGCAAAGCGTCTTGATACGACATTTAGTTAAGAAAATATGAATTTTCTTCTGGCATTTTAAAGCATGGGTCTCAAAATTAATTCAGTCAATAATAGTGTAAAGAACGAGTGACGACAGGTACATTTTATGGTACGACTCCAAGTTTAAAAAACGAGCGCCACAGCCACGCGTTTTATAATGGACGGGTGCCATAATTGTCTTATGAACGAGTTCTTTACATGTTTTGGAATTTTTGTGACTTTGTGAAGTTGTTTTACTATAGCACCATTTAGAAATTTTGACGGTCTGAAAAGTGATTGGTGTCACTAGTTTATAGTTACTCCAACGGTTACCTACCAACGATCGCGCGGCCACCAATCAACGGAAATGGGTCAACCTCGCCACATTGGTCCTCTTTCCTACCAAGTGGAGTTGATTTACACTGGGAAAAAGCAACGTTTCTTATTCGTTGATAGACGGAAAGCGCGGCGTTTCAATTTTGGTTACGCATACCTTTACAAACAGGTCGTATTTAACAGTCTACCAAATTTACCCAATATTTTTATCCAAAAAAATACTTTTATTTCCCAAAAATACTAAATGCTCACTAAAATTAAGAAAATACATAATTTTAAAGCGACTACCAAATATTGACATAATGCTGGTCTCTTATATATTTTGTTTGCCAAAATCACTTTTGTTGACCAAAAATACTAAATGTTCACCAAATTTTATTCCGCATTTAATTCTAACATAATACCCAGATATTTAATTTTCGACAGTGTCTTATATTATTTAGCAGTTAAAAATACTATTTGTTGATCAAAAATACACAAGCAATAAAATGTTGTGCAAATGGTAAATAATTTTATGCAAAATTATAGATGTAGATGTGCTAGGGCAAGGAAAATAAGAGTACCTAAAAATAGAAGTGGTTTGTACAAAAAAAGATATTGATTTCCGTAATATATAAATGGTTTGCTGTAATTGGCTTGCATTATGTAAAACGTAAAACTTCTTTTAGTGGTAATTTCTAATCGTGCTTTAAAAAAAAATTACAGGGCCCTGAACTGACCTTGTACAAAACTTTTTTCGCGTGCCTCTTGTCTGGAAGCGCAAGCGGCAAGGAGAGATGCGCGAGCATATTTTATTTTTGGAGTAATAGAATAATTATTTGACACACAAATAGTTTTTTTGAGAAACACTAAATATAAATGGATAGCGCGAATATTTATTCTGTACAGCACGAACGCGTAACTTGAGCATTCTAAATTTGGTGAACATTTAGTAAAATTGATAGACATATAGAATTTAAAATGTGAGCAATGGTAAAACAATACGGAGCATAGTTATTTTAGTGGTGATGTTCTCATTTTCTGATGTATTATAATTTGGGTTTCATTTAGATTCTTTGATGCTCATTAAATTTTCTGGTGGACAGTGCAGTGCAAGGCGATGTATAGTTTAATTTGGTGTACCTACATTATATTGTTCCCTTTGCAAACTAGTTTTATTTCGAAAACTTTGATGCAATACTTTATAACAGTATTTAAAAACCATTCAGGTCTTTTCGATCTAATGTAATAAAAATAAATAAAAATATGTAAGCGTTGATGATCGCTTACGTGTTTATTTGTTTCTCGTTTCCGCCCGTGAAATTGGGCAAGAAGACCAAGAAGAAAATTTGCTGTTGGGGTACCGGCTTGTCTTTGGGTTCCCTGCGGCCAACGACTCCGTGCTGTAAGAGTTGCTGGATCTGGCGCAAGAGTTGGCCCAAATTTTATATTAAAACATTTCGCTCGCATTCATGTTTTATTCAAACGCGTCTCTTCTACATGACAGATGTCTCGCTTAAGGACGTCCTCTGCTTTTCCTGACGCGTCCACAGATACCCGTATGCGAGCGGTTTCCTGTCGCACAATTATAAAAATATTTCGTTCCTTGCAGGAATTCCAATCTCTCCTCGAAATTTCGCACCGATATTTTAATAAATAACGTTAAAGCGAGGAAATTTTCTCACCTCCCGGAGATTTTCAGGCCGAATGCTTAGAAAAAAATTAATGTGTCTACATTCAATCAATTTTACGACAGAGGATAATGAAGCACTAAAAACGAATGAATTTGACGAAAATTAAATTTGGAGAAAAACATATTTTGATTGGTTGATGCCAACATTGTCGATACTTAATTAAACTCGAGAATCGATGTAATGAACAAAATTGTTGCTCGTTAATTAACAACATTTTGGTTGATTGCTCCGTAAGTTTACGACTTCGCAAGTTCGAAACCTAAGAAGCGTTTCAGTTTTTGAACGATCTCTATTTGATCACCGATACCGCCGCCCTCTCTCACCAACACCTTCGGTGGCGTTACGCTTATTAAATTTTAAATTAAAAGTCGCGCAAAATTGCCTCGTGGAATTTTCCAGCTGAAAAACTGGAAGCCTTTCGAGTCGGCTCTTTGTAGAAAATTTTAAAATTGATCGACAATAGAGCAACGTCGATTTGAAACCCCGAAGGCAGTTTGTCTAAATTTCATCAAGTCACAAATTCGGTCGCACGAAAAGTCAAAGGGCTCGCTTTGTGAAGGTTGCGCAAAAGCTGCTTTTGAAGCTCGCTTGTTCGACGACGCGTTTTTTTTTTGTTAATAATTTTGCTTTCGCTGTAAACTTTTAAATTTCAGAAATAGAGGAAACGACCCAATTCCCGAAATAGGCGGTGCACCTTCGCCCGATTGCATGTCCACCGAGAATGTTCGCCTGAAAACCTGAACAAACACCGACGCTCCAAGTCAATAATTAAGTAAAGGCGGAAATTATTTACGGTTCTTGTTATCTTGGAAAATTTATCGAGAAATCCTCCGGGACCCAAAGAATACTTTATCGGGGGATACCGCGCCTTTTTCAGCTTCCGCCTTAATTGCGATGTGACGTCTAATAAAACTTTCAATTATTCGAGGGGTAGCTGCTTGGTGCGGTTCGTTAATCAGTTCTGTTAGCAGTCATCGAAGTCGGGGCAAGTTGCCGCTGCAGTTAAGTATCGCGCTTTTGATGAATTGTTGGATATCTGCAGCGCCTCCGGCAGGACAATGGACAAAAAGTTAACGGAGAAAACAGTTTTAATAAAGGCCGCCAGCAACTTGCGCTGCCAGCCGATCTCGTTATTTCTACAAAATTACGGCTTTGTAATCGCCAATCGGGTCATGTCGCTAAGAGCTGGCGCTCACGAAATGTCCGTCAAGCTGCAACAGTAGCCGACATCATAGGCACGTCGACTAGCATCGCATTTTTTTGAGGTGCGCCAAATTTAACTCCCTTCGATGTCGCATTGCAGCATGCGACAAACTTTATGTTACGTTGTAGCATGCGACAAATTTGATGCCGCTCGATGTCGCGTTGTATCATGCAGCAAATTTGATGGCGCATTGTAGCATGCGACAAATTTGATGTCGCTCGTTGTATTGTGGTATGCGGCAAACTTATATCGTGTTGTATCATGCAGCAAATTTGATAGCGCAGTGTAGCATGCGACCAATTTGATGCCGCTCGATGTCGCGACAAACTTGATGTCGCGTTGTATCATGCATCAAATTTGATGACGCATTGTATCATGCGGCAAATTTAATGGCGCATTGTAGCAGCCGACAAATTTTAGGTTGCACTACAGCATGCGCAAACTTGATGCAACAAATTTGATGTCGTATTGTATCATGTAATAAATTTGATGTTGCGTTGTATCATGCAGCAAATTTGATGGCGCAGTGTAGCATGCGACCAATTTGATGCCGCTCGATGTCGCGACAAACTTGATGTCGCGTTGTATCATGCATCAAATTTGATGACGCAATGTAGCATGCGGCAAATTTAATGGCGCATTGTAGCAGCCGACAAATTTTATGTTGCACTACAGCATGCGCAAACTTGATGCAACAAATTTGATGTCGTATTGTATCATGTAATAAATTTGATGTTGCGTTGTATCATGCAGCAAATTTGATGGCGCATTGTTGCATGAGACAAGTTTGATGTCGCTCGATGTTGTATTGTAGCATGAGACAAGCTTGATGTTGCGTTGTATTATGCGACAAATTTGTTACCGCTCGTTGTATTCTAGCATGCGACAAACTTAATGTCGCGTTGTATCATGCAGCAAATTTGATGGCGCATTGTAGCAGGCGGCAAATTTGTGGTCGCACTATAGCATGCGGTCGCGTTGTATTGTGCGACAAATTTGACGTCGCATTGTATCATGCGACAAATTTTATGTCGCGTTGTACCATGCAGCAAATCTGATGGCGCATTGTTCCATGCGACAAATTTGATGCCGCGTCGTATCATGCGGCAAATTTAATGGCGCATTGTAGCAGCCGACAAATTTTATGTCGCACTACAGCATGCGACAAGCTTGATGCAACAAATTTGATGTCATATTGTATCATGCGATAAATTTGATGTGGCGTTGTATCATGCAGAAAATTTGATGGCGCATTGTTGCATGAGACAAGTTTGATGACGCTTGATGTCGTATTGTAGCATGCGATAAGCTTGATGTTGCGTTGTATTATGCGACAAATTTGTTACCGCTTGTTGTTGTATTCTAGCATGCGACAAACTTTATGTCGCGTTGTATCTTACAGCAATTTTGATGGCGCATTGCAGCAGGCTACAAATTTGAGGTCGCACTATAGCAGCGGTCGCGTTGTATTTTGCGACAAATTTGACGTCGCATTGTAGCATGCGACAAATTTGATGTCGCGTTGTATCATGGAGCAAATTCGATGGCGCATTGTAACATGTGGCAAATTTAATGGCGCATTGTAGCAGCGACAAATTTTATGTTGCCATACAGCATGTGACAAACTTGATGCAACAAATTTGATGTCGTATTGTATCATGCAATAAATTGGATGTGGCGTTGTATCATGCGACAAATTTGTTGCAGCTCTTTGTTGTATTCAAGCATGCGACAAATTTAATGTCGCGTTGTATTATGCAGCAAATTTGATGACGCATTGTAGCAGGCGGCAAATTTGAGGACGCACTATAGCATGAGGTCGCGTTGTTTTGTGCGACAAATTTGAGATCGCCTTGTAGCATGCGACAAATTTGATGTCGCGTTGTATCATGCAGCAAATTTGATGCCGCATTGTTGCATGCCACAAATTTGATGCCGCTTTATGTTGTATTGTATCATGAGACAAATTTGATGTCGTGTTGTGTAATGCAACAAAGTTAATGTCACATTGTAGCATGCGACAAATTTTAAGGCGCTTGATGTTGTCTTGTAGCATGCGACAAACTTGATGTCGCGTTGTATCATGCAGCAAATTTGATGGCGTTCGTTGTTGTATTCTAGCATGCGACAATCTTAATGTCGCGTAGTATCATGCAGCAAATTTGACGGCGCATTGTATCATGCGACAAACTTGATATTGCGTTGTAGTATGCGGCAAATTTGAGATCGTATTGTAGCATGCGACAAATTTGATGTCGCATGCGACATTAAAGCGTTGAAGTACTATCAGATTAATAGTTTGCGTCGTGTTTTCGGAAATTCTCTTGGCTACTGCTCTATAAGTGAGAATTATAAGAGAAATTTAAACCGTACATACTGGAATCGTGCCGAAAGGCGAGGTATGCGTCGAGCCACACTAATCAGTGTGTAGCATGCGTCAAAGTCGCTTTATGTTTTAGTTGAAAAACTCACGTGTGATGGCTGTGGCATGCTTGGTTCTAGGATTCTAGCAGAACAATATCTGCACTAATGGCAGACGCCTCGACGATAATTGGCAAGCGACCTAATTATGCACTCGCCGTACTAAAAGTTAAAGCCTCGTTTTGACGCAATTAGCGCAAAGGAGCCCTTTACAGTCACCTGCAGTTCTTGGCACAATTAAAATTGTTTGCGATGTCGGACGCACGGGTTGGTAACATCCGGAACTTTCCTCGCTTCATAATCATTTTGTTATCGAAATAATTTTTTGGGGGGTTGTTTTATGAAGGGCGTCTAAATTTTTTTCCAATTTTTAAGTGTAGTTTTGTAACAAAAAAAGTTATTACCTTAGCTTTCAAAAGAGAATAATTTAAGCCATTAACGTAATTTTGGTACATATCAATATTATCTTTTACAACAAATATTTGCAACCGTTGAAGTTGTAATAGCGTCAGGTTGCAGCTAAACGAATATTTTCAATTTCGTTTGAAGCACCTAATAAAGCGAGTCGTCGTGAACCACATTCCATTAGGAGGGGTACTATAACGGGCTCGTGAGCCCTATTGCAATTTATCTCGAAAATGGAAAACAGTCGCGGCACGTGTAACGCGATTGCGTCATAAAAAGTGCATGCACGCCAGAAAAAAACTTCCCGCTTGTAAACTGTTGCCATTAAAACATTTCTTCTCTAGGGGCTCGATCGACCTCTGTCGTCTTGTTTATTTAATCCAGGGCCGGGATGATCGAAGGTGTGTTTGTGTGTATATACGCCCTCGCGCCTCGACCCTTGCCAACTATTACGTCGAGACGGCACCCCCAAGAAGTAGGTGGTAGTAGTGGAAAGTTATCGAACGCTGACCCCCTGGACGCCCGCTGCGTCCTTGGCATCGAGGGGTCACTGTAGCCGTCGGGATGCGTTCACCTGACGTCACATCCGATTTTGTTTACGAGAACTTTGACGGGGCAGCAATAAAAGGCGCTTTTAAGAATCGTCCAGACGTGAAGCTGTCGCGGTCAAAGAACGTGTCGACCAATATTCACCTTCGATCAATCCGGCATGAAGGTAGCAGCCCCCGTTGAACCTTCGTCTCCTGTTGGATCGCTAATTGATTAGTTACTTTTGTGGGAATTTTTGGCGTCGAGAGTTCCCGAATCTATTTCGGTTAATAATTGACGTTAAAGCCGGACCATCACCGTTGAAACCTTTCAACCGCCCTGACAAGTGTGAACGCCTCACGACCCACCTCGGCTACTGAAAATACGTCTTTCACTGTTGGAACTTTGGTCGGGTTCGCAAATTTTGACTAAAGCTCTCATTGAAAGCCCGACCCGTATCGCTTCGCATTGCCGCAATATGGTAATTCTGTTTTATTACAATTTCGGAACTTTATAACTACTTCGGAGATGGGTCAGAAGCGATTTCCATCTCCCGGGCCAGATTTGTTCTCATTACGTTACCACTCTTGCATGCAGTGGCAGCTCGTGAAATTTTAGTGGAAAGCTGAACGTTAAGTTACGTGCTTGCCGACGCTACATTTATGTGTATTATGCTCAATTATGTCCCAAGCTACACAAACTTTGGGAGAGGCCGCCAACGAGCCCAATACGTTAACCACATAAATGTCTATTGTAGTCATTGAAAACGACTTGAATTTTGCTTGTTTTGCCTTTCTTGAGGAATTAAGAACTTTTTTTAAATAATAGAAATGAAATTTAACGAATGGTGAAGGAACCGGGTGAAAATCATAAATAAAAATGGGTCGTATTTAACAGTCTACCAAATTTACCCAATATTTTCATACAAAAAAATACTTTTATTTCCCAAAAATACTAAATGCTCACCAAAATTAAGAAAATACATAATCTTAAAGCGACAACCAAACATTGACATAATGCTGGCCTCTTATATATTTTGTTCGCCAAAATAACTTTTGTTGACCATAAATACTAAATGTTCACCAATTTTTATTCCGCATTTAATTCTAACATAATACCCAGATATTTAATTTTCGACAGTGTATTATATAATTTAGCAGTTAAAAATACTATTTGTTGATCAAAAATACACAAGTAATAAGATGTTGTGCAAATGGTAAATAATTTTATGCAAAATTATAGATGTGGATGTGTTAGGGCAAGGAAAATAAGAGTAAAAATAGAAGTGGTTTGCATAAAAAAAAATATTGATTTCCGTAATATATAAATGCTTTGCTGTAATTGGCTTGCATTATGTAAAACGTAAAACTTTTTTTAGTGGTAATTTCTAATCGTGCTTTAAAAAAAAATTACAGGGCCCTGAACTGACCTTGTACAAAACTTTTTTCGCGTGCCTCTTGTCTGGAAGCGCAAGCGGCAAGGAGAGATGCGCGAGCATATTTCATTCTTGGATTAATAGAATAATTATTTGACGCACAAATAGTTTTTTTTGAGAAACACTAAATATAAATGGATAGCGCGAATATTTATTATGTACAGCACGGACGCGTAACTTGAGCGTTCTAAATTTGGTGAACATTTAGTAAAATTGATAGACATATAGAATTTAAAATGTAAGCAATGGTAATCAATAAGCAGCATAGTTATTTTAGTGTTGATGTTCTCATTTTCTGATGTATAGTAATTTGGGTTTTATTTAGATTTTTTGATACTCATTAAATTTTCTGGTGGACAGTGCAAGGGATGTATGGTTTAATTTGGTGTACATTATATTGTTCCCATTAAAAATTTATAAAAAATTAACAGGGAGATTTACGAAAATTTTAGCTTTTTACCTAAGGAGCTTATAATTAGCTTTTTCTAGACAACTGAAAGTTATTGTAATGTGACGTCTGCTTCACAACTTATGATTTTTTTAAATTTGGTGCTACCCTTGGTCCGACCGCTCTTATAGTAAACACAATGAAATGTTAGTTTGGCTCGTTATTAGAACTGGGGTTGACACCAAAATTGTGGATTCAAAAGGAGTCCGCTGGTCTCGGCGCCGCTCATTGTTGCTATTGTTACAACAATACCAAAACGCCATTAGTCACAATTTGAGCCAGGCTTGTACTAATTACTCCACGCAACGTCAATTTCCACAGCAAATACGTACCTATTGATCGCTCGTAATAGCTTATTTCACGAGACCTGCATTATCCAACTCCTGTTGCCAACAATTCAGCTTCGCCTCTCATCAGTCGCAGACAGTTCATTGTTTTCCAACTCGGATACTTTGGAAGCATAACGGCCGTATTTAAAGCCGCTTCATGAACGTTTTATTACCGCATACAGTGCGACGAACCCGTTACGAACGGTAACCGTAAATACGGGCATTAGCGTTGTGCGTTTATGGCATCCCTTAAATAATTCCCGACTTTGCTGTTGTCGTAAAAAAAGATGTACGAGAGAAAACAGGCAAGTTTTCAGCTTACGAAATGCTTGTTGATTGAAATTTCAATCGGCCCCGGATTTTGTTCATAGGGTCAGTTAATGATCGGAGGAGCCCCTAATTCCGATGACATAACAACGGATAAACACGGAACGGGCTGCGAACACGACCACGTAGAGGCGTAATGGGGCTTCATCATTTGGAAAATTTATTTAAAAGGTCAGCGAGGCCCCGCCGGAGTTGGCTACAGGGATGGAATACCTGATACGGAGGAGCTACTTGGAGGATGGGGAGATTATGGATTTTTTGCTTATGCCGGACTGTTTTGTTGCTACTATAACATTGTTTTTTTTTGTCAAAGTGTCTAGGTGAATGCAAATTGTTGTTGCGAATTAAAGGGTCTTTACTTGCTCGGTGGGACTTTAGCCCTCAACAGGATTCAACAATTTGGAGTTAATAGCTTCAAAAGCTTTAAACGAGAAAAACAATAACATAATTAGTTACATTAAGTTCTTTCATACGGATTGGTGGTGTTGTTTTTAGCGAGCAACACAATAATCCTCATTTAGGTATATTTATGTTACATCAAAATGAAGGTTCTGAGGTTAGCGGAAAAACGGAAATTAAAAATAATAAATGATGAATAAAAATAATGGGGCGAAAATTCCATCAAACTGCGAAGAGATATACTTTAGTTTTGTCAGTTGGGCGACGTTGAGGACTGAACAAAAGAAACTGTAAGGGATTTGAAGCATCTCAATGAGAAAATTAAAGACGTGGGAAATTTTAGAACCATTCCGTTAGCTTCCAACTTTTGAATAACATTAATATTGCTTCCAACATGAATAGTGTTTACGGTGAAAACGTCTGTGCTCATAATTAACCAGTGGTAAGAGTCCGCAACGTACTTAAAAAATAATAGATATTTTGAAATTGTGTGGGTAGTGTAATTTCCATTTCATAGCCATAATGAAAGAGAAAAGACGATCAACAAAGATGTATTTTTAACATTAACGGATTACACCAAAAATATACGCACCAACCTGTAAAATAATCTCGAAAACATTTTTGACAAAAATAAGTATTCAACATGGTTGAAACGCGCAGAAAACATGTTTTGAGTAAAGTCAATAAATCGTTCTTCATGTTTTGGTACTTAATTGGCATAACCATCTATGTAGATATTCTAAAGTTAGAGTTTTGAGTACCTTTGGACAAGATTTGTGTAGATTAGAAGTTACTAAAAAAATCATAAATTGTGAGCAAGGTGTCGCACAAAAATGGTCCATAGGTTACCTACCTGAAAAGAGCTAATTATCGTCTCATCCAGAAAAAATTACTATTTTTCCAATTCTATTTGTTAATTTTTTACGAATTTTTATATACAACATTCACCCAGTTCTTCACTTCTATAATTTGTAGAAATTGTTCCACAACACTTCAGCGGGAAAAAGGATTTTCCAAAATCTTCTCTTCAACCCTTTTAGTCCGGAAATGCCCTTGCATACTTTATCACGTGATGTACGGGGGTGCGATAATTTTGTTCGTACAACGCGGTTAATGCTCGTCCATAAAGAGAGATTGTGTTTCGGTGCTCCAGGTGAGGCACCTGACCCCGCTTTATCACCCCTTCTCTTAATTTCGTCGCCGTCCCTACCGCGGCGCTTGCAGATAAGAAAACTAAATTTGATTAAACAAATCAGAAGTAGAAACGACAACTTTACGCCAATTCTCTCGGTTGCCTCAATTGTCGAGTCTTATCGCCCGGACGTCCTCCTTTTGTGTGCGTGATCGATTGAGATAATTTCCAGTTCGGGCCGAGTCCCGATTGTCGCGAGGTAATTAAATCCAGAGGTTCCTGGCGAAAATTCGCGCGTAACCAACCGGGAATTGGCATTCTCCCGGCGTTCGCTTAACGTAAAGTAAATTGGTGGAAATGTTTACGGCCTAACGGATAACTGTTTCTCTAATACGGATAAGTATTCCCCGTGGACCGCACGCGCTCAAATCCGATACCGCACGCGAGTCCTCAACGGGACGATTCTAGCAACAAAATCCGTTTTGTTGTTAAGATAAAATCGGCGGTGGAACGAGACGGGATTTTGTTGCGGCCGCTCTCACACGCAAATTCTGCGGTTCGGCCGCCAATTACTACTGTTAACTTCCAGAGCTCCGTCCGGAGTTCTTCGGGGGTACCGGCCGCAATTGCCATGGCAACGTAACTAATTAATAACAGCCTTGATCAAAGTTGAATACCGACTAGACGTCAGTGGCAGACGCCCATTACAATAAATGCGGACAATAGGAACAAAACCGTCCGTCCGAATTAATTACGTCACAAGAACGCGTTAACGCAGTGTAGCGTTGTGCAGCTTTAATTAAAAAGCGAACAGTTTTCTTCTCGATTGATCGGAACTGTGCGTGGAAATTCTGTCGATTATCGACGGACAGGTGGTCGAAGTTACGCGGTTGGGCGGTTAATTGCTCCAAAACAACGTCGAGCCGGCGTCGGGATTGATGCTAAATGCGTCCGGTTAACTGCGGTTCGATGGAGGACGGATTCGCCCGGCGCCTCCGCCAAAAGTAGCTGACCTCTAAATGGTCAAATGAGAGCTCGCTGAACAACCAATCGAACTGCCCCGCAATTTGGGCCTTTGCCAAAAGTTTCAAGTGACGAAATACTTTTCCGGATCATCGTTTCTACTGTAGCGACTTGAGTTGGCGGTTTGTTCGGATTCGCCCGGCGCCTCCGCCAAAAATTACCAGTCATTGAATTTACCAGTTATCACACAGCGGCAGCTTACTGTTATTTAGAATTTGTTTAATCAATAATGGAGTTTAAACTGTTCAACTGGTTGTAAAGCAAAGGCGTAATTATGCTGCCACCAACCCTCTCGTGTTGCGTGAGCTGAAAATAATACGTTACGTTGATGCTATCAAAATTTCTCCAATAAATTGTAACGGAGAGCGGAAATTACAATTTTTGAAGCCCCCGGGGAACCTCGAAAGTCTTATCCCTCGTCGCCTCTAATTTAGTACTTAGTTGCATTTTTCTGAAAGGCTTTCGAAGCGTAATTTTATTTCGTTGTGAACAATATAGTTAATCATCGAGGGTTCCCAAGGGGAGTTTTTCCGTCGCGAGGTTTGTCAATGTTGTGGCGTGAAATTCATCGTCTCTGTTATTCGCGATGTCATTCCGGCGATAAATCGGCTGTTGCGTGGAAGATTCGCTTTAAATCCTGACGTGAAACCCAATAAATAAAACAGAGGTATCGCACAAATCCGGGCCTCCATAATAAGTTTGAACGATGGATTCCGGGTGAGGCTAAATAAATAAAGTCGGAAATTTCATCTTCGGAATCTAAATATTTCCGCGGCCGAATCATCAATCTTGACGGTAGGGAAACCGTCAGAGATAACTGTATACAAGCTCAAATCGGGACGGGTATCGATTCCCCGCAAAACTGACAGTTTTGTATTAAGTTGTCGATACAAGGCACGTAATGGTAATACGACATGCAGCCGACGCCGCCAACAACAACCAAATCTGCAACTGAAATTGATCAAATATTATGGCGAGCCAAGACCGGGACTTGTCCATAATGAAACTGACTCAATCAACTTTCATTAGTCTCCCCAACACTTTCATTAATTTTCCCAAAATTTTTAAGGCTCCCCAAAATACTGGAGGCTTTAAAATTCGCCATGTTACAGCGTTTTTTATGAGAACAAATATAATGTACACCAAATTAAACAATACATCTCTATCCCTTGCACTGTCCACCAGAAAATTTAATGAGCATCAAAAAATCTAAATGAAACCCAAATTATTACACATCAGAAAATGAGTACATCACCACTAAAATAACTATGCTGCGTATTGTTTTACCATTGCTTACATTTTAAATTCTATATGTCTATCAATTTTACTAAATGTTCACCAAATTTAGAACGCTCAAGTTACGCGTCCGTGCTGTACATAATAAATATTCGCGCTATCCATTTATATTTAGTGTTTCTCAAAAAAACTACTTGTGCGTCAAATAATTATTCTATTACTCTAAAAATGAAATATGCTCGCGCATCTCTCCTTGCCGCTTGCGCTTCCAGACAAGAGGCCCGCGAAAAAAGTTTTGTATAAGGTCAGTTCAGGGCCCTGTAATTTTTTCTTAAAAGCACGATTAGAAATTACCACTAAAAGAAGTTTTACGTTTTACATAATGCAAGCCAATTGCAGCAAAGCATTTATATATTACGGAAATCAATATTTTTTTTTGTGCAAACCACTTCTATTTTTACTCTTATTTTCCTTGCCCTACCACATCTACATCTATAATTTTGCATAAAATTATTTACCATTTGCACAACATTTTATTGCTTGTGTATTTTTGATCAACAAATAGTATTTTTAACTGCTAAATAATATAAGACACTGTCGAAAATTAAATATCTGGGTATTATGTTAGAATTAAATGCGGAATAAAATTTGGTGACCATTTAATATTTATGGTCAACAAAAGTTATTTTGGCGAACAAAATATATAAGAGGCCAGCATTTATGTCAATATTTGGTTGTCGCTTTAAGATTATGTATTTTCTTAATTTTGGTGAGCATTTAGTATTTTTGGGAAATGAATTTTTTTGTATGAAAATATTGGGTAAATTTGGTAGACTGTTAAATACGACCCGTTTCTTATTGTAGCTGTAAATTTGGAAATTCCCGGGCGTTACTATTAAAATTTTAAGCGTGGGGCTGCCGGCAGTGTTAACGGAACAATAACCTCTTCACCGCGAGACACTTTTTCCAAGATCGGTGGAGGGGTTTCCCGTCGAGCCGGAACTTTTCCGTTTCAGACTTTGTTAAACTGAACTTTTAAGAGGTCGAAGTGAGTTTTGAGAACGCAATCGCTTGCAAAATCTTTCCTTTCTGTCATCTCTTGTTGTTCTTGTGGTTTGTGAAAAGCGCCACGTCGCCAAATCGCAAATAACAACAATTATCCCGAACCCGTCGCGTTTCCTTAATAACCCCAACAAACCCGTCACTAACTGTCTCACGACGGCATTGACAAAGTTGCCGTCGGTTCGGGAAGTTTCATCCACCTGCAGCGGGAAGAGTTTTGTGACGTCAGCGATTGTTCCGAATTTGCGCTCCGTTTCATACATCGCTAGCTAAATTATTAATGATGTACACGCTGCTGACGTTCGCTGAAATTAATGATGAAGCAGATTTTATCCGAGATTTTTTCAACAACGTTTCGTCAGGGCGATTTTTAACGGGGCCGATCATTAGGGGTGCTTCGCGCAAGGGTGTTGCTTCCTTCGCCTCATCAGCCGCGCTACTCCCGTAACTTCAATGGCTGTTTTAACAAGTTTTAGAAGTAGTTAAAAATTTAGCCGGAAGAAACATCGTTAATTTACCCTCCTAACGGGGGATTTTTATTAGATCCCTCTTTTGAAACGTCGCTCCGCTATCGAGCGCCAATAAAGTTTAGCTACTAATTTTAATTAATTATTTATAGAGAAACAATTGTACAACTAACTTATTCTGCGCCTCAGTTTTGTTGGCAGCGAACTTGTCTCGCTGACATTCGATCTGTTTTTAATAGGTGCGCCGCTGTGGCCCCGTAAAACAATAATAAACCGGGACTGTTGATACTTGGCGCAATTACGAAGAGTCAAATAGCGGCAAGGTGTTGGTGCAAGAGTTAATTTTATTGCTAACCCCCAAACTTGAGGCGTTAATGGTCCATCTTCTGCCGATAAGTTAAAATTAAAGCATCAACAACTGGCTGTGTATCGATTCCTGTCATCACCCAGAATTCCACGTTAGTTGCTCATGAACCGTGACTCAGAGTCTCTTCTGATTAAATACCTATCGCGTTTTCTTCTTGTTCGAAGGACATTGCTTGATTCCCTCCAGTTCCTGATCGTTCCATTTCCGGTCTAATCACTGCCAAAGCTGCAGCTTTAACTTAAGCAGATTGCCAGGCGGTCTACGAATTACATTTTAATACAACAAACGAAAATCGGCTTATTTCCGCAACAGTCTTATTTGCCATAGTTACGGTCGGCCGAAGAGCCAAAAAATAATTCTCTAACCCCGTTTTCCTCGATTGATTCCTAGAGGACGATTCTATTGTCGGCACTTAAATTCCAGCCACGTCTAGCTCGGAGCGCATCCTTTATGACGCTGCCATCGAGACACGTCAAGGATTGATGGGGAACCGCCTATTCTTCTTAGGTACGAAGGCCATAAAACTCGAGGATAATCGATAACTACTGCAGTTTAAAAGATCCCTGTCACGTAAAACTAACTTTTACGAAGAGTGTCTCCGAAAGGACATTTTCATCGAGTTGCTGAATGCAATATGTGATTACACTTGCGCCTTCAAGTGAAGCTGCCTCTTGAAGGGTGTGTTAATATATTGACGATCTCCTGCTTGTTTAAACATATTTTTTTGGCAGTAGGTGAAGCTACTACGACGTTTCTGAATGGGGAACTACGGAAGCCAATTTTTGTTTAGTGCAACGTGATAACTTTGACCTATCGAAGCCGGGTAAATGTAACTGCAATTATTAATCCAAGTAAAGTGGAGGGTTGGAGCTATAATAATGACGGTAGAACTATAGAGACAACTTTGTTGCGCGAAACGAAATATAATACGATTGGAGGCAGGAAGCTGGAACAAAGGGTTTCAAAACCGGGATGATTAAAATTGCGGTTTCTTTTTTTGCCACCGCTTTCAGCAATCGGAAACGAAGTTTCGTCCTAGGGGGGCGCCGCGTGATTTACTCCGGCAGTAAACTCACCTGATGCGTTCGACATTAATTAACGCAAAAGCCGGAAAGGATTATTTTGTGAAGCTCTTCTCCGTGATTATGTATATGCAAATTGGATTTTGGAATCCCGTTTGATATTGGAGTTGTCGCCTGGACAATGTTATATTGGCGGTTTCCTGCTTGTTGAGGCATATTTATTGCAGTTGGTGTCAGTCATGGTAATAATTTCGAATGGATTTCATGCGGGTGAAGGAAAATTGCACAATTTCTGCTTGTTTCAAGTGAATTTTAGTTGCAACTTCATAGCTTTAACCTATCGAAGCCAAGTAAAAGTCGGTGCAATTAATCTAAGTAAAGTAGAAGGTTGAAGCTTTGATACTGGTGGTAATAGAGAGGCAACTTTATTGTGCGGCGTAGGAGGCAATCTATAATACAACCTGTAATTAGAGGGAGGAATCCGAAATAGACGGCTTCGAAACCGGGATGATTAAAATGGGGGTTCTTTTGCACGCTACCAGTTTCAGCACTCGACAGCGAAGTATCGTGGAGTATATTATCAACTTTAGAAAAAAGTTTCCAGTGTTGCTTCAGATTAGACGAGTATTGTAAAGCATTTCAGACAGATTTCTCTTAAAAGTGGAACTGGAAAATTTGAGCTGCGAACCGCGTCAGGCTCTTATCCTTCCATTAGTAGAATTTTGGTTCTTTAAATAATATAAGGGCTTCTAAATTTGCAAGAACAAAGACGCGATTAATTATTAGCATTGCCCGGGGTCTTCGCAAATCCTTCAAATTAATTAACCGCATTGTTACAATTCGCGTTTAACGAGCAATCATTGCTGGCCCTGCGACGTCCCTCGACTTTTTTCATTTTGCTGTTTAATTGCCAAAGTTTCGGTTCTTTCAGTTTTATTGATCAATTTCGCGCTTTATTCCGGTGCTCGAAATCTGAATTTCAAATATGAGTGGACGGGTGTTTTATATTCACTCTGCCGTATCCAACACTTCACACGCAATAAAAATTTAACATAAAAAAGACACAGGCTCTAGTCGCCGATTCGTGTTTTCAGATCGCTTCGTTTATTGCTGCGAGCTTCTTTGCCGAAAAAAAGAAGAGGCGGGCCCATCCCCCAAATCTCTCAATTCCTCGTCGATCAGCAATTGCGTGACGACTGAAGACGAGTTGCGTAAATATTTTATTGTTCTTAAAAGTCTCTTTAAACCGAAATCCGAATAGGCGGGTCACGAAGTGTTCCACTTTCGTTAGGCTCGGATTAGGTGGTCCCGAATCATGTTTAAGGGCGAGGTTGGTTTTATTCGTGATAAATTACTTCCATCCACATCACGTGTCCGGTAAATTTTCCAGGAGTCCAATCCCATCAGGAAAACACTCAGTCACGAAGTTGGCGTGAAGGTGGTAACCGACAGCACCTTCGATGCATCCTTCCCCATTTCGCGGAGACTGATTTGTGCTCTCTCTTTCCAGGCTGTGATTTTCGATGAAATCGAACTCACCGACCTGTGCCTAGCCGAGTGTTCAACCAAAAACGTCAATCACAGTTTTCAGGTAAGTGCGGACCCAGACATTCATTCTGCGACCCAGGACAACGACACCAAAATTTAAGTCACTCCCTAAGTTAGCCATTGGGTCTAGGTGTAGGTTGTGAACGTTTGACGTCTCTATTTTTTCTTAAAACAGCCATTATTCTTAAGGCATTCATAGGGTCTAGATAATGAGCGTTTGAGGTCTCAATTTTTTCTTAAAACAGTCATAATTCTTAAGACAGTCATAGGATTTAGGACTAGGTAGTGAGCGTTTGACAACTCTATTTTTTCTTAAGACAACCATCATTTTTAAGACAGTCATAATTCTTAAGACAGCCATAGGGTTTAAGTCTAGGTAGTGAACATTTGACGTCTCTATTTTTTTTAAACAGCCATAATTCTTAAGATAGTCATAGGATCTAGATCTAGGTAATGACCGTTTG
This sequence comes from Schizotus pectinicornis, assembly GCA_951805265.1. Taxonomy (NCBI): domain Eukaryota; kingdom Metazoa; phylum Arthropoda; class Insecta; order Coleoptera; family Pyrochroidae; genus Schizotus; species Schizotus pectinicornis. The sequence continues at coordinate 11,707,346 of OX638205.1, forward strand.
ACATCTCTATTTTTTCTTAAAACAGCCATTATCTTTAAGACATTCATAGGGTCTAGATAATGAGCGTTTGAGGTCTCAATTTTTTCTTAAAACAGTCATAATTCTTAAGACAGTCATAGGATTTAGGACTAGGTAGTGAGCGTTTGACAACTCTATTTTTTCTTAAGACAACCATCATTTTTAAGACAGTCATAATTCTTAAGACAGCCATAGGGTTTAAGTCTAGGTAGTGAACATTTGACGTCTCTATTTTTTTTAAACAGCCATAATTCTTAAGATAGTTATAGGATCTAGATCTAGGTAATGACCGTTTGACATCTCTATTTTTTTTAAAACAGTTATAATTTGTAAGACAGTCATAGGATCTAGGACTAGGTAATGAGCGTTTGACGTTTCAATTTTTTCTTAAAACAGTAATAATTCTTAAGACAGACATAGGATCTAGGACTAGGTAGTGAGCATTTAACATCTCTATTTTTTTAAGACAGCCATCATTCTTAAGACAGTCATAATTTTTAAGACAGTCATAGGGTTTAGGTCTAGGTAGTGAACATTTGACGTCTCTATTTTTTCTTAAAACAGCCATAATTTGTAAGACAGCCATAGGAACTAGGACTAGGTAGTGAGCGTTTGACATCTCTATTTTTTTCTAAAGCAACTATAATTCTTAAGACAGTCATAATGCTTAAGCTAGGTATAATTCTTAAGACAGTCATAGGATCTAGGACTAGGTAGTGAGCGTTTAACATTTCTATTTTTTTAAGACAGTCATAATTTTTAAGACAGCCATATGGTTTAGGTCTAGGTAGTGAACATTTGACGTCTCTATTTTCTCTTAAAACAGCCATAATTCTTAAGACAGTCATAGGGTCTAGATCTAGGTAATGACCGTTTGACATCTCTATTTTTTCTTAAGACAGCCATAGGATCTAGGACTAGGTAGTGAGCGTTTGACATCTCTATTTTTTTTAAGGCAATCATAATTTTTAAAACAGTCATAATCCTTAAGGTAGCCATAATTCTTAAGACAAAGACCATAATTTTTAAGACAGTCATAAGTCTTAAGGCACCCATAATTCTTAAGATAACCATAATTCTTAAGACACTCATAAGTCATCAGGCACCCATAATTCTTAAGACAGCCATTGGGTCTAGGTGTAGGTTGTGAACGTTTTTCTTAAAACAACCTTAATTCTTAAGACGGCCATTGGATCTAGGTTTAGGTGGTGAGCATTTGACATCTCTATTTTTTCTTAAGAGAACCATAATTTTTAAGACAGTCATAATTCTTGAGACAACCATAATTCTTAAGACAGCCATAGAGGATCTCGGTCTAGGTAATGAGCGTTTGATCTTTCTATTTTTTCTAAAAACCCATAAGGTCTAGGTCTAGGTGTTTTGATGACCATGATGATTAAGGTCATTTTACGTTGATTTCATCTCCGAGATTTTCTTTTCTAAATTAGCAAACGTAAGCCTTTTCCGAAACTGAAGTAGTGGTCGTTGTATTGGTCTTCTAGTGGAGCAGCTCGACCGATTTGCACTGGTCGTTTGTTGTAGGTGATCACCCCGTTCAGATCCCTGGTGCTGTGCGCCGAGTCCAGACGCGAAATGGAGGACTGGCTCGGCGCCCTCACTGCCGCCTCCCAGCGCCGTTTCCACGAGCCAGACCAGCCAGACTGCCTTTCCGGCTACCACCATTGGTATGCCACGTCACATGCCCGACCTACCTACTGCAACGTCTGCAGAGAGGCCCTCGGCGGCGTCACCAGCCACGGTCTCTCATGCGAGGTGTGCAAGTGCAAGGTGCACAAAAGATGCGCCGCTAAAGCAATCAACAACTGTAAATGGACGACGTTGTCGTCGGTGGGCAAGGACATCCTGGAGGAAGCCGACGGAGTGAGTTATAAGTGGCTTTGTTGTTCCGGTAGGAATTGATAATTGGGTTGTGCAATAATGGGAGATTGGGACGAGTTATGTGATCAAGTGGGGCTCACTTTCGATCCGTTCCCCGTTATTCTCTCGACTTAATCCTGGAGCACCTGGGGCGCGGAACGCACGCATATTAACTTCCCCTAATCCGTTTCTATTTGCATCTAGATAGGAGGTGTTCAAAGCGCAGGAACGATGTTATTACGAAATGTTATTAAACCGCAGAGAATGGCAATATGGAGGCGCAAAATTTTACAGAGAGAGGCAAACTTTTCAAGTGTTGACGCACAATTAAAGCAGTAACATTTCACGCGATATTAATTGAGTCCTTGCAGGAAGCTCCTACCGTGGCAGCTCTTTGATGAAACTCAATTTGGACCAACAGGTCCGCTGCAAGTAATAAAAAACAATAGGTTTGCGTGTAACGAGCTTCTGGAAGTTATGAAGTTTATTGCGTCATCATCCATGTTGCAGGATCCGCTGTTTAGTTAATAGCGGCGGTGCAAATTTCATAAGTATGAACTTTAATAAACGACGTAAATAAATCCTCATCCCAGATACCAGCGAAATACCTGCTCTCCTGAATGTGATATTGCCTGCTTATAGACTTTTGTAATTTTTGCGAGTGTCAGGACAAAAATTGCGTTATTAACTTCTCGCTTGTGGAAGATCCAAGAGTTTTCAAGAAATTTACCGGCTAAATGTATTTTGTGTTGCCTAGATTCTCGGCTTTAAGCACTTGCATTTCCTGACATTTTTGATTGCCTTTCTTAACAATATTGTCGATATTTTAATTATCTGCAAATTCACGTCGTTCCGCACTCTCAATGGTCTTTCAGTTCGTTTAGTACATCGAGCATAGCTTTGCTCCACATATTTTTCTAACAATAGAGCTCTCGATATCGAATCCCACTTAATATTTCTTCCTTTTTGCAGACTATTACAATGCCGCATCAGTGGATGGAGGGAAATTTGCCGGTTTCAGCGAAATGCGCCGTTTGTGATAAAAACTGTGGTTCAGTACTTAGGTGAGTTATTGGCTCGGTCACTTAATGACCCCGCAATTAATCGCACTAAAACGTCGCTCGTAAAAGGCCGACAGAATTGCTGGCGGAAATTGGAAACTGACCCTAAAACGAGCACCCTCCCCTAGAGCTAACTGAAAGATTGGAACGGTTTTTGGAGATTTTCGCCCCGACTTTGACGAAATTTGATTTTAAAGTGTTGACGTTCAAGTTGTTACTGAAATTTGCGACAAGTCGGAAGCGAGTTTGGGAATTTACGTGCAACCTCTGCGTTCAAGCTGAAGAATCGCTGGTGGCACGACGTAGCGCGACTCTTGCGCTCTATTGTCAAAGTTTTTGTTATATACTGGTCGATGAAATTGGCTCGCGTTATCTCCGTCTGCCGAATTTCGGCAACAACTCCCTCTATCATAGTTCGGTTTTTTCCCCGGACAGAATTTAATAAAGAAATACCTAGCAAGTTGTAACAACTTCCAATAGTTGTTGTTTCGTTCTTGTAACGGAATCTGGGGTTTCGCTAACATCCCAAACTTTCCCGACGAGCAATTATTACTTTTTGGGGGTTAAAATGGCAACCGTAAAAACCTGCAAAGTTTACCTAATGAAACGTGCCTAACTAGTAAGTTTTCGAGCGGCTCGCGAACAATTTCGTTTGCTCACCGCAAATTTCAATCGGCTGCCGGCTCAAAGTTTCAATTTACCGAAAGCAAAGTGTTTCCCGGCTAATATCCCGTCTGTCGGGCTTCCATCTGCAGGTTACAGGATTGGAGATGTTTGTGGTGTCGCGCAACACTACACACTCAGTGTCGGCCTAGCTTGCCTCCGGCGTGTCCTCTCGGCCCTGCCAGAGTGAGCGTGGTGCCTCCCACCGCCCTCCATTCGATACAGGACGAGGCTTGGGAAGCCGTGCGTCCCCAGGCCTCCTCTCCGCTTTTGGTGTTCGTTAATTCCAAATCAGGTGAGTTTCGATGCGATTCCGTTCGGGAGCATCACCGTCTAATCGACCGTTTCAGGTGATAACCAGGGAGTAAAGTTTCTGAGGAGGTTCAAACAACTCCTGAATCCCGCCCAAGTTTTTGATCTCATCTCCACCGGGCCCAGATTAGGCCTAAGACTGTTCAGACATTTCGATCCATTCCGAATACTAGTTTGCAGCGGGGACGGATCCGTCGGATGGGTGCTGTCGGAGATCGACAAGCTCGACATGCACGTGAGTCACATCACATCCCAACCCCATCTTCCCACCCGAACCAGATCTCGTCGCCATAATTACCACGCAATTATTTTCAGAACGTAACTATTAATTGACCCCTTACAGTACGACACCACAAATCACTCCATTAGACTAACAATAGCAACGGTGCCCGCCTATTGAGGGTGACCTTTGGTGGTGATAGTTTTATTGAAGTAATAATTATTAATAATTATAATTATATAAAAATAGTTTTGGTTAAAATATTTTTATTTATGTTGATAATTTGCATAATCACTGTCTAATGTCTAGATATTACTATTTTATCTTTTTATTCCCGGATGTTCTCATAAGAACGATTAATACGAGGATTAATATAATGCGTTGCTCAATTGGTTGTTGCGTTGGTTTCCAGAAGCAGTGCCAGGTGGCGGTGCTGCCGCTGGGCACGGGCAACGACTTGGCCCGGGTTCTGGGCTGGGGCTCGTCTTGCGACGACGACACTCACCTGCCCCAACTGCTGGAGAAGTACGAGAAGGCCGGCACGAAAATGCTGGACCGTTGGTCGATTATGACGTTCGAACGCACCATCGCCATGCCGAAGCTCTCCCTGACTCCCGGTCAACCCGACGGCCTACTACACACCCAAATCTCCCAATACGAAGATTCCTTGGTCACCCATCTCCAGAACATCCTGCAATCGGACGAAACCTCGGTGATTTTGAACTCGGCGAAGCGACTTTGCGAGACCGTCAAGGAGTTCGCCACGCAAGTTGCGGAGAGCTCGTTAACGCGAGGCGACGAGCAATTAGGCAATAAATGCGACATTTTGCAACAGAAACTCGACATGTTGTTGGCGACGTTAACCAGTGAACAATTGGACGCGACGAGTTTGGATACCGATAGTAAAACGAAAGAAGATACCGACAGCGAGATGTCGTTCGATAAGGTTAAGTCGGAGAAATCCGAGAAGGATTTTAGTAATTTCAATTTTCGTAAACATCGACGTACGTCGAGGTTTATGGAGCGGGAGAAAGACGCGTTGTTGGTGAGAGCTAACAGTTTGAAGAGGGCCATCAGGAGTTTGGTTGAACACACCGAGCAGGTGGTGGACGAGCAAAACAGGCAGGGTGCCTCCGGGATTCCGACAGTCAAAATTTCTTTAAGTTCAGACTTAGATAAGGAGGAGGCCTGCCGAATGGATTCGTTGAAAGTTTTATCTACTATCGAATCCGGGTCTAGTTCTGACGTTAGCGCGTGCCCGTCACCAACCAGTTCGGTTCTAACCGCGCGATTAGCGAATATTTCGCCAATGCCTGACGTCAGGAGGGACTCGACCGCCGAGGATCCGGAATTTTTGAGCGCCCTGCCGGTTCCCCCTGATTTCGCGGACAGCCGCAGATCGAGTCAGGTTCAACCCGGGTGAGTTCCACCACTCACAAATTAATTAATATATTAATTAATTTTGGAAACAAATATAATTTACACCAAATTAAACCATACATCCCTTGCACTGTCCACCAGAAAATTTAATGAGCATCAAAAAATCTAAATGAAACCCAAATTATTATACATCAGAAAATGAGAACATCACTACTAAAATAACTATGCTGCGTATTGTTTTCGTATTGTTTACATTTTAAATTCTATATGTCTATCATATTACTAAATGTTCACCAAATTTAGAACGCTCAAGTTACGCGTCCGTGCTGTACATAATAAATATTCGCGCTATCTATTTATATTTAGTGTTTCTCAAAAAAACTATTTGTGCGTCAAATAATTATTCTATTACTTCAAAAATAAAATATGCTCGCGCATCTTTCCTTGCCGCTTGCGCTTCCAGACTAGAGGCACGCGAAAAAAGTTTTGTACAAGGTCAGTTCAGGGCCCTGTAATTTTTTTAAAGCACGATTAGAAATTACCACTAAAAGAAGTTTTACGTTTTACATAATGCAAGCCAATTACAACAAAGCATTTATATACCTATTACGGAAATCAATATCTTTTTTTGTGCAAACCACTTCTATTTGTACTCTTATTTTCCTTGCCCTAGCACATCTATAATTTTGCATAAAATTATTTACCATTTGCACAACATTTTATTGTTGTTATATTTTTGATCAACAAATAGTATTTTTAACTGCTAAATAATATAAGACACTGTCGAAAATTAAATATTTGGGTATTATGTTAGAATTAAATGCGGAATAAAATTTGGTGAACGTTTAGTATTTATGGTCAACAAAAGTTATTTTGGCGAACAAAATATATAAGAGGCCAGCATTATGTCAATATTTGGTTGTCCCTTTAAGATTACGTATTTTCTTAATTTTGGTGAGCATTCAGTATTTTTGGGAAATGCAAGTATTTTTTTGTATGAAAATATTGGGTAAATTTGGTAGACTGTTAAATACGACCCATTAATTTTTTGATTAATTTTTTGGTCGTCCAGCACTGTGGACAGCGCTACCGAGAAAATCTTACTTGAAACTTGCTCAACGCTCATAACGATAGGACGACTTCACGCCAACGAATTTCCGGCCGATAGGGCACTAGTGGATAGCGGTCAAGAGAAACAACGACCCATCAGTACAAAGTACGACGATTTCGAGAAAAACTACGAAGAGGAGAAGGAATGCAGCAGCATTCTGTCGGCGATCTCCAACGAGGAGGTGAGCATCACTTCCGAGATCCTCGACCAGAAATCGTTTTGTCCGCGCAAAAACAGCGACGGCGAAGACCTGAACGGTCACATCGGCCACATCGACTCGCCGGAAACCGATACGTATCCGAACTCGGACGCGCTGCACGGCGAGTCTTTGATGGACGACATCAGCTCGATGTTGGGGGAGGTTTTGTACGGATACGACCAAGATAGCATCGAAAACACTTACACGGACGACACAACTTTATTCACCAACGATTTAAACGATGTCAAAATGGAGCGGAGGGTGAGTCTGAAAAGAGACTCGATCAAGCGCAGGAGTTCCAGAGGGAAGGTCGAGGACGACGCGCAATTTGGATTTGAAAACCGTGCCTTTATGTCGCAACACGTATACTTAGATAACAAGGTAGAAAACGAGCCTCCGAGATACTGCAGTTTAGCCCAATTCGTAGAAGGTAACGATATCGCCCGGAGGTCCTTCAAAAGGGCGCGAGCCACCACGAAGTTATCGAAAACTGAAGCCAACGTCAACAGACAAAGCACCCTGTTGGAGGAGGGCGAGGCGACCCCGATAGGCTCGCACGGCAACCTCAACAAATTGGAGAAGGAGCTTTCGAACGTTTCTACATCAACGCTGAAAGCTCTAGAGATTCAAGATGAGGACGAAAAGCCAGAAACGGTAATGGTAGTTTTTAGTTACTTATAGTTATTTCAGTTAGAAATTTTTAATATTTTCAGGGCGTATTTCCGCAAGTTAGCGTCATCGTGGAGCCTCCTTCGCCGGTGTTAACCGAGGAGATTCGGTCGGAGCGCATGGGAAAATTGACGGTGGAAATCGAGCTGGACGCCGGTTCTGAGCTCGACTTGCGTAATCTCTGTTCCAAATCCGATAAGCTTTCCACTAGCGACGTCACCACGAGCAATAACAGTTCCAATTCGAACCTGTTGGGCATCGACAGCGAGCAATTTTTAACGAGGTCGCCGGCAGCCACCCGCAGGATTTCCTGTTGCAGCATGCTAAATCCCGCGGAAGCCGCAGCTTTAGCGGCGGCCGCCGCCGCCACTACCAGTTTTTACAGCGACGCCGAACGGAAGGACAAAAAAGACGACAAGGAGAAAGAAAACAGGAAGATGCCGATCATCAATCCGTTAGTGAGACTGCCGTCTTGGCCGCGTAAGTGTTAGAGACCGCAACGGTCCATCGTTAGCGAACAATTTAGGCATGACCATCCGCCACCTCTCCCCGGACGACAATTTGGGCGAACCTCCCCGTCCTTCGCGAGATCAATTAAAACCGAAAATTAACATAAAAACTAGTTACGTTTCTTTTTCGTGACACATCACCGAAACAAGTTACTACGTCTTTTTGTTTATTACTGTTTGTTGTCCGCAACTGTACACTTGCGACGCCTTCGAGTCTCTCTGCCCCAATTGTCGCACCGCCACTGTAATACAGTATTGTATTGTTATGTTCCTGCCAAGTAGATTGCTGGATGTCTTATTGGTGTGTATCGCATTCTAGATGTGAGCACGGGAGGTGGTTTCATTAGCAAATGTCTTCTAGCTAATGCAGACACGCTTTGTGCAGCAGTAAGTCCACTAATAGATCCAGACGACTCCCTTCTAGAAGGTTTCTATGAACGTTGCGTCATGAACAATTATTTCGGCATCGGTATCGATGCGAAAATTTCGCTCGATTTCCACCATAAGCGAGAAGAACATCCGGAAAAGTGTCGGTCACGTGCCAAGAACTACATGTGGTACGGGGTGCTGGGGAGCAAGCAATGGTTGCAGAAAACTTACAAGAATTTAGAACAAAGAGTACAACTTGAGTGCGACGGTCAAAGAATACCGTTGCCCAGCCTCCAAGGAATCGTTATTTTGAACATTCCCAGGTAAGTGGCGAAAAAGTAACAACCAAATTTGACTCGAGGTTTGCAGTTTCATGGGCGGCATCAATTTTTGGGGTGGTTCCAAAGAAGATCACATCTTCCTAACGCCGTCTTTCGACGACAAAATCCTGGAGGTAGTCGCGGTTTTTGGGTCGGTCCAAATGGCAGCCTCTCGCTTAATCAACTTACAACATCACCGGATAGCACAGTGCCAAAGCATTCAAATCAACATTCTAGGTACTCACCCATTTACATTCCATCCAGAATGGCTGAACGTGCCGCTTACTCAATATTCATACCGAACTTTGGCTTTCCTGAACTTAAATATGAAGCAATTATAGGCCGTAATGAAATCATGGAGTAATGTGTTGATCGTGGTGGTCAATGGAACCGTACATTTTTCCTACGCGACCTCGCGAGCCATTGAGCGACACCTTGGACGCCACTGACAGTTGTCAAATGCGTTTTCAAAGCGAACAAATTAAAGTAAATTTTTTTCAACATGGCGAGGCGGTGCGCTGACGTCTCGTTCAATCATTCTGGATGGCTCTCGTAGTTTTTCGCCCAAAAATTGTTAATTACCTTTGACTGTTGAAGGCGACGAGGGGGTTCCGATCCAAGTCGACGGCGAGGCCTGGATTCAGCCTCCGGGCATCATCAGAATTTTCCACAAGAACCGCATGCAAATGTTGTGTAGAAACCGCGCTTTGGAAAACTCCTTAAAATCGTGGGAGGAAAAGCAGCGTCAAAGCATAGCGGCCCAAGGAAAGCCCCGCCACTCGATTTCTCACGACAAAGCCCGCCACAGCGCCACTCGCCAAAGCATGCCGAGTCACGAAAAATCCTTCTTGGGCGTCAACTTCGAGAAGATCCGTCAACATTCCTTCAGCGGAGCGGTGCCGGTGCACCACGACAAAGCTCCGACGGTCACTTTCGTCGACAAACCTCTAGCGCGCGTCGAACCGGAAGTTTTATTCACCGACGAAGAACAACATCTATTAATCGCTTTCATCGAATGCGCCACTACTTTAACGAAATGGATCAAAATTTTGGCCATCAGTTATAATTTAGAAGCCGACTTGTACACGTTGGCGACCAAATCGGAATCTTGCCTTGAAAACATACATCCGAACGGGAAAATTTTAGAGGGACCTTCGCTACGGGTCGAATTTACTAAATTAGTTACTGCCGTTAAGCAATTGTACGAAGAAAGTTGTTGCTTATTGCACGACAGGGGGGACAAGTTGAAGTTACGGGAGGATCTCGAAAACAAATTAAGTGCCAGTTTAGCAAATACGGAATTAGAATTAAGGAAATGCGTCATGTACGAAACGCACGGGGCCAGTTACGTGTATCTGCAGTCACTCAAGGATGATCAGGTACTTGAAATTTGCGTCGTTTTATTTATTGACGTCTCGACTTTCAGGCTGAACACAAACGAAAGGGACTTTTCTGGTTGAAGTTCCGGGCTAAGGGGGCCAATTCGGCCCAGCAGCAGTCGAGTCGGAAGTCCGGGGGAGAAGTGGCGTCGTGGGGGACCCAAGAAGTGGCGACGTGGCTGGAAACGTTGCAACTCTCCGAATACATCGATAGTTTCGTCAAGAATGATATTAGAGGCAGGGAGTTGTTGACGTTAGCGCGCAGGGATCTGAAGGATTTAGGCGTAACTAAAGTAGGACACGTCAAAAGAATACTGCAAGCCATTAAGGATTTGACTCAAGGTTTATAAGTAGTTCTACGATAAAAGTCATGTTTCTCAACGTCCCCTTTTGGAGTTAACCCAACAACCAAAACGCTCCCCCGTAAATGTACTGAATGATATTAGTTAATTAAAATGAGAAATTGCTGTGATTTCCAATTGATAGTTAATGTGGATTTATATTATTATAGTGTACTTGTTCATTAAATCGAAATTCATCTACTCTTCAATATTAACAAAAAAAAATGGAGAAATTACGTGAGTAACTCGTACGCTTAAAACTCGTTGAACATTTTTAACTGTTATCGTCAAATTTCTCTTTACCGATTCGGAGATTTATTAAAACAAACTAATATTCTAAATTAAAAGCAATTATCTTTCCCTAGCAATATGTCTACGACTCTTTCTATTTCTAAGTGCACCTTTTTTCGTGTCGCTATCCTCATCACAGCCATCTTCACCTACCGATCCGGGCTCTCGCCGCGCCCTCTTAGGAATGTCTTAGACCTTTCCGTGGGCGAGAGTCTGAATTCTCACGTTTAAACTAGTTGCCGGGTGCGGCAACCTTTAGTAACGTAAAAGTACCTTACTTGAATGTATTGAAATCATAGTCTCATTATTGTTCTATATTTTTAAGCTTTTTTAAATGTTGAGAGTATATTAGAATAGACTAAGGAAACAATTTTACTCGTTACATTTCATTTGAAAGAAACGAAAGCTATAACAAATTTTATTCGGAACAGAGCAACTAAGATAATCATTACTTATTGCCTTTTGCATGTTTAGCCTAATGTGATCTTTGTGTCAAAACTAATAGCCTTCATAGTAGTTGACTTGTTTACCTAGGTGGTTGTAATTGTTTTCGCACAAGACCATATCAAAGACGGGGCCGTTCCACTCGTCTCCCTATTCTATTGAGTATCCAGTATTCCAGGCGGCCCGTCTTTACGCGTGAAATTTCCGGTAATTTATAGTGATTAGTTGTAGTTTCCAAGTGCGGGCGCCACGATGGATTTTCGTGGTAGCGCCCCGCTTTGATCTTTGACGAACTGGTTCCCATCGAGTATTACATATTGATTAGAGTTGTTTGTAGCCTTACCATTCCCATTGTACAATAATTGTAGTAGTTAGTAGCTAAATTGAGTTGTAATTGGCAAAGTTTTGCATTCCCGTTGTTGCATTTGCATTAGTTGTTCCCCGTTTTTGTACAATCGTTGAGGAAAAGCGCGTAAATTTTAAGGAAAATCTCTACTCTTACCAAAAGTGGACCAAATGTTTCCCAACAATCGTTTCGTTCGATCCTCTCGTTGTGTTCACTGAATTCGTATTATTAATTATATTTTACCTAAGACTGTTGTTGAACTTCTGTGATAAAATGTTGCAGTCACTTGTAATAAATGGCCAGCAATACGACCGCCGATTTCGGCCCCGGGCCCCAACCCGTCCGCAGCCGAAATCGCCGACTTTCTTCACGTTTGATTTCCAGACCTAAGAAATTGTGAAAATCAAGCTCGATTTACCGTTTATTGTTTAAATTCAAGAATTTTTGTGATTATCGTAATGTATTATGGAAGATATTAAATCTATTTATCTCATCGAGTGTTTAGACATGACGCCAGTCGCTTCATCGTCGCCTCTCTTCCCAAAATTTCCATCATTTCCGCCACGCTAGGCCCCTCCTGAAACTTTAAATTCACAACCTGAATTTACAACAACCCAACTCACCTTCAGTCCGCTCAAAATTGACCTCAAAACCTTCATAAAATCGCCGAACTTTATCCCGTGATCCTCGCAAAACCGCTTCAAAAACGGGTTCAACGTCTCCCTGCTCAAGTCGGGACACGTTTCTAAATTTTCAATAAACAACCGGACGTTGACCGAATTTTTGTCGTCGATTTTGTGATTTTTTGGACAGACCCAAATGAATTTCAAGTCGTTTGAAACTAAATCCGACAACTTATGAATGCGTTTGCTGGCCCAACTTAAAATATGCCGGACATGTTGAGGACTAGTTTCGAGCGACTCATGCGTCAACCCTAAACTACCCTCAACTAGAGTTCGAACTTCCTCAACCAAACTATTTTCTTCGCGCGGAGATTGCAGTTTTCTTTTAAGTTCTAAGCGGTTAAAGTCCGACAGTCTTTCGAGCATCACTTTACTGGGATGCGAGTTGACTCTGGAAATATGAAACTGCGAAAAGTTGCGAGCTTTCAACAAAACCCAAACTCACCTGTTCCGTTAATTCGTTCATTGAGTAAGATTTGGGTTTGAGATTTTTCTCGCTGTCTTTCTCGAAACCTCCCCCGGAATTTACAATAAAATTGATTAGAGCTAGAGGAAAAATCCCGCTGTCCCTGTAATGACTGATTTTAATATCGCCTTGTCTTTTACTTAATTTGGTGCCATCCGGGTTCACCAAAAGGGGTAGGTGCCCAAAACTGGGGGGTTCCCAATTAAAAGCCCTAAAATGCCAATTTTTAACGTCATAAAATTACCCAACTTTTGGGGCTGAACAAAATTTGTTCTCTACACTATACCTATACATTAAGACGTGTTTTGTTGTGGAAATTTGCCATTCAACCCCCCTCAAAACGTGCGAAATTTTCATACAATGGTCGTCAACGACGCTGGCGAAATGATACGTGGGAAAACCGTCAGATTTGATGATAACAGGATCGCCCTCGTTGGCGGCGACGTCATACGTTATGCTCCCGTAAACGACGTCATTAAAAGTTTCCGGGCCCGGCGTCAACTGCAACGTGATGTAATAAATATCAGTCATTGCGGCAAAATTAGCGAGTTTCACCTTAAATCTGATACAGGAGGGTTCACCTCTGACTAGACGTCGGTGGGTTTCTTCAGGACCCAAACTGCGACATCTATTGTCGTATTTGGGTACCTCCCTGGCACGAAGAGCTTCTTTACGCAGCAACTCCAGACGTTTGTCGGTACAGAAGCAATGGTAGGCTGACGTGTTGTTCAGCAGAGTTTGGACATGGTGCCTGGAAATGTTTAAATAAAAATAAATTACTTATTTGCCAAATTATGCGTACTATTATCCCGGGTGTTTCAACGAGAACCGCCAGTACCAAATTGCGTATTTCCAATGGAGTTAAAAATTTGAAATTTGCCAGAAATAAACTTTAATGAATGCTCTACAATGTGACGTCATAGTTTGGTCCATAATTAATTCCATGCGCCGTCGAGACGCCATAAAGTGCTTTTTCAGAAATGTTCAATACATATATTTTTTAATTATTATTATGTTGCTAATACTGCCAGGTATACGTTCCTATTGTTAAAAATTTGAAATTTGTAGTTGAAGTATCGCTAATTGTGTTTTTAAGAAGTTTGCGGGATTTTGACGAATTTATGACACGACTGCTTTATTGAAACAGTCAAATTTCATGACAAAGACCGCCTAAGCGGCTCGGTTATTTATGACTTAAAAGCGGTACCTACTCAAAGATCTTTGCAGTACAGAGACCATCATAAAATCTAATGTGGTTACCCGCTAGGTAAAGGGCCACAAAGCTGTCATGCTGTCAATCAAAAATACCTTCAGCGCTGAAATTTAAAAATCCATGTAATTCAATAACGGTTTGATATAAAAATATTTCAATTACTCGTTATCAATATTGGAGGTCGTAATCATGAGCTTGAAGAAAATCAAAGAGATGAAGTAAATATTTCGATATGAAGTCGAGATCGAAAGTGAAAACTCGCACCGTTTAAAAAAAGAAAAAAACGATAATGTCATCTTGTAGTGCATTAATTATTATTGTTTATTTCTGCCAAATTTCAAACTTTTAACTCCATTGAAAATACGTAATTTGGCACCGGCGGTTCTCGTTGAAACACTCTGTATGTAGCACTCTATTAAGGTGGCCGTTCGAAGAGTTCGTTATGAGGCAATTTAGCAAAAATTTTGTTCACGCAAATTGGATGTGAAGAAAATTTAAAAATACAGCAAGAAAAAGAAAATATGGAAAGGGTATTTTAGATAATTTGCTTTCATATTATTTTTACTGTTAAATCAAGGAATGCTTCAATAATTTTAATTTAAAAAAAAATTAAAACCAGGCCTGTATTAACACGTTTTATTCAGTATGAAATAACAACGTGTGACACAATAGACTGGTGAATACGATACTGGATTAAGGCGGAGCGCACCACTGTGGACCAGCTGCGTACTCAATGCATGCGCGCAGCGTCATTCCATTAAATTAAGGGTCGTATTTAACAGTCTACCAAATTTACCCAATATTTTCATACAAAAAAATACTTTCATTTCCCAAAAATACTAAATGCTCACCAAAATTAAGAAAATACATAATCTTAAAACAACAACCAAATATTGACATAATGCTGGCCTCTTATATATTTTGTTCGCCAAAATAACTTTTGTTGACCATAAATACTAAATGTTCACCAAATTTTATACCGCATTTAATTCCAACATAATATCCACATATTTAATTTTCGACAGTGTCTTATATTATTTAACAGTTAAAAATATTATTTGTTGATCAAAAATACACAAGCAATAAAATGTTGTGCAAATGGTAAATAATTTTATGAAAAATTATAGATGCAGATGTGCTAGGGCAAGGAAAATAAGAGTAGAAATAGAAGTGGTTTGCACAAAAAAAGATATTGATTTCCGTAATATATAAATGCTTTGCTGTAATTGGCTTGCATTATGTAAAACGTAAAACTTCTTGTAGTGGTAATTTCTAATCGTGCTTTTAAAAAAAATTACAGGGTCCTAAACTGACCTTGTATTTCACGTGCCTCTTGTCTGGAAGCGCAAGCGGCAAGGAGAGATGCGCGAGCATATTTCATTTTTGGAGTAATAGAATAATTATTTGACGCACAAATAGTTTTTTTTGAGAAATACTAAATATAAATAGATAGCGCGAATATTTATTATGTAGGTACAGCACGGACGCGTAACTTGAGCGTTCTAAATTTCATAAACATTTAGTAAAATTGATAGACATACAGAATTTAAAATGTAAGCAAATGTAAATCAATACGCAGCATAGTTATTTTAGTGGTGATGTTCTCATTTTCTGATGTATAATAATTTGGGTTTCATTTAGATTTTTTGATGCTCATTAAGTTTTCTGGTGGACAGTGCAAGGGATGTATGGTTTAATTTGGTGTACATTATATTTGTTCCCTTAAATTAACTGGGTTATTTACTTGCAGTCACTTGACCCATTCCATTTCTGTTTTTGCAGTGATCTAAAATAAAACAACTAATCTCTGCACGTCAAAATGCATACAGTGAGAAAAAAACGCATGTGATAGCATAGACGTTGCTCTTAAGCGAAACGTGATTATTATTATCACAAGTGGCATAGAAATATAATGGAATGAAATGACACATTGATAATAAATAGTAAAACGGCTTGCCATATTTTTATGTATCTTTTATGAAGTAGGTAACCATAAAGATAATATTCAAGCAAACTATCTGAGCACTATTTAGGGACTTTACCCATCTCTTCTCCTAGTATTTTTACATTTTCTTCATCACATCCAGAAAGGTCGATTTGCACGAACAAAATTGCCAAAAATTTGCCGAGTTTGGGCCTTTCGAACAGCCACCTTAACATTTCATTTGTAGTAGAGAAATTTTCTATTTCTTTCCTTTTACTTCATTTTTCTTATTATTTTTTTTTTAAATTAGGTAGTATGATTGATTGTCATAGTTTTAAACATAAGTGTAAATTTTGTTTATAAATAAGCAATCAAAAGAAAGTGTTTTCTCGCAGTTTTCACTTTCTGCAGTCTCACTTGCTTATCTAAAGGAATGCTACAAGAGTAGCACTTTAAATTGATTACAAGCACAAGATCATTCTTTTAAACTTGAGTCATTGACTCTTGTACCTGTAGAGCCCTAATCTTTGCGACTGTATGTAGGGCCCGAAAGCTCCCCCTTGTGCAGGGCCCTCATCCACTTCTATTCCCGCCCATGCCAGGTCGCCTTGCAGTTGTTCCATGGCCCCCTCAACCAGCCTGCTTTGATCGGTGTCTTCGATGCGTAAAATAAACTTGCCATTGTGTGCTTTGGCGAAGAGAAAATTGTACAGGGCCGTCCTCAAGCCCCCCAAGTGGAGGAACCCTGGAACTCTGGTTATATAATTTAGAAAATGGTTTTGGGCTAGAGTTACCGGTCGGACTGGGGGCGAAGCGCACTCTAGTCGTGTCAGTGGCGTAGAATCGAAGGTTGGGGGGGTTGATCCTGAACCGGGTTCGGAAAAGCATGGTTTTGTTTGTTGGCGACAACTTTTTTGAGGTTATGCGGAAAATTCATGTTTCGCGTGGGAAAACGCAGCGAAATTTCGGGTTATCTCCATAAAAGAAACTCGCACTTTCCTCACTTTCACCTGCAGTCTCGTTTTTGGACGATTTCGTGTTCCAATTTTTTAGTGTAACTCGGAAGAGTGGCAACCTTGCAAGGCGCATACAGTTTTTAAGGTTAATTCTCATGATTCTTCGAAAATTGCCAGAAATAGTGGTCAAATGATTTAGTTTTGTTAGCACATTCGCCGTGTGGATTCTATCGATTACGATGGTGAGTACGCGTGGCGGTGGAGCCCCCCAAACCAAATTTCCCAATCATCTTTGAGGACCTGTCAAAATATTTTGATGAACCTAACCCCACTTTTCAGTTTCGTTCGCGATATTTCTAATAACTGCCCAATTTCAGCATAAACTTAAGTCGTCTCAGAGAGAAAAAGTCAGGAAATTCATATCGTTCACCCAAACCGGCGAGAATACAGCTATCTATTGCCTTACACAAAACGATTGGAAATTGGACTTGGCCAGCGATAACTACTTCCAAAATCCAGAAGCTTACTACAAAGAGCCGCGAAATGTCGACAAGAAACGACTCGAATCGCTATACAACCGCTACAAAGACCCCAACGAGCCCGACAAGATCACCGTCGACGGCATCATGAAGTTCCTCGACGATCTAGGACTTTCCCCTGAATCAAAACTAGTACTGATCATAGCGTGGAAGTTCAAGGCGGCCACCCAATGCGAGTTCACGCGCGACGAGTTTATTAACGGCATGACAGAGTTTGGTTGTGATAATATCGATAAGTTGAAAGGGCGACTGTCCACGCTCGAAAACGAAATCCGCGACAACTACAAGTTCAAGGACTTTTACCACTTTACCTTCAACTACGCCAAGAACCCCGGCCAGAAGGGCCTAGAGCTGGACATGGCCATCGCCTACTGGAACATCGTGCTCAAAGGGAAGTTCAAGTTCCTCGATCTCTGGTGCACATTTCTCCAGGTAACCTCATCTTACCGCCATCTCCTCTGCACCTCGTGCAAAGCGCCATTGGCAATTACCCGACTTTTAATTGTTGCTGAGAGGGACCCAGTTGGCTTCAATGGGAGCCACTCTCCCATTAGTCACAATTTGATATAGCAATGTTCTATTGTTTAGTTATCATATTCTGTTAAATGTTATAACGTTCTCTTATACTATCAGAATGTTCTCTTGAATTTTGTAATGCTCTTTTCTTTGTAACGTTATAATATTTTCTTTAATATTTTGTTTTCTTGCAACGTTATAATGTTTCCTTGAATGTTTTAATGTTCTTTGGTGATGTTATAATATTCTATTGCAACTTTATAATGTTTCTTTGAATGTTGTAATGTTTTTTGGTTATGTTATAATGTTCTCTTGCAACGTTATAATATTTCCTTGAATATTATAATGTTCTTTGGTGATGTTTTAATGTTCTCTTGCAACGTTATAATGTTCCCGTGAATGTAGTAATGTTTTCTTGCAACGTTATAATATTTCTTTGAATGTTGTAATGTTTTTTGGTGATCTTATAATGTTCTCTTACAACGTTATAATATTTCCTTGAATATTATAATGTTCTTTGATGATGTTTTAATGTTCTCTTGCAACGTTATAATATTTCCTTCAATATTATAATGTTCTTTGGTGATGTTTTAATGTTCTCTTGCCACGTTATAATGTTCCCGTGAATGTTGTAATGTTCTTTGGTGATGTTATAATGTTTTCTTGCAACGTTATAATATTTCTTTGAATATTATAATGTTCTTTGGTGATGTTATAAATTTTTTTTGTAACGTTATAATGTTCCTTTGAATGTTGTAATGTTTTTTGGTGATGTTATAATGTTCTTTGGTGATGTTATAATATTCTTTTGGAACGTTATAATGTTCTTTGGTGATGTTATAATATTCTTTTGGAACGTTATAATGTTCTTTGGTGATGTTATAATATTCTTTTGGAACGTTATAATGTTCTTTGGTGATGTTATATTATTCTCTTGGAACGTTATAATGTTCCTTTGAATGTTGTAATGTTCTTTGGAGATGTTATAATATTCTCTTGGAACGTTATAATATCCCTTTGAATGTTGTAATGTTCTTTGGAGATGTTATAATGTTCTCTTGCAACGTTATAATGTTCTTTGGTGATGTTATAATGTTCTATTGGAACTTTATAATGTTTCTTTGAATGTTGTAATGTTTTTTGTGATGTTATAATGTTCTCTTGCAACGTTATAGTGTTCCCTTGAAGGTTGTAATGTTCCTTTGGACGTTGTAATGTTATACCGGGTGTCCCAGCGTTACGGGGCCATAGGGAAGTAACACGACAAATTATATTTTTCTATGGCCCGGTAGCGCTAGGACACCCGGTATATGTAAAAGTTGGGGCATTCTGGGAAAATTTGGGACTAACTTTGTTTGGCTTCGTGTGCAGGAGAACCACAAGCGGTCGATCCCGAAGGACACCTGGAACTTGTTGCTGGACTTCGCCCAACAGATCGCGGATGACATGAGCAACTACGACGAGGAGGGGGCTTGGCCGGTACTGATTGACGATTTCGTTGAGTGGGCAATGACGCGAGCCAAAGAGAATCAGCCCCACAGCACCAGCCAGCTCGAATAGCGAAACTATTTATTATCATCATTAACGGTTTTGATATCGAATGACATTGAACCGATTTGTACAGTTTTATTTCGTTGTTTTTCTTTTTTTATATTGACACAAGTGATTTTTAGTGCGTCGTTTTTTTGATTTTTGTAAATAGTCGCTTTAGTTAGGACGTAAATTCGTAGTGAGTTGTGCTATCATTGATATTCGGGGAAGGGGGAGGTCAGGGAGTGAACAAGAATTGTCGGTTTCATGTCATTGGATCAATTACGTATTTATTCATAGGCAAAAATTGTACATATTTATTATCACGAGCAGATGTCGAGCGACTTTCTCAACTCAATTTAAGTATATTGTTTTTAAATAAAAATTAATGTTATTAACATGTCGAGAAGCGTCAATGCCCAGAAAACTACCTCTAGTCTTTTAATAAAGCGACTAAAAAACTTTAAACACTTCCTAAATTAAGTTTAGACAAAAAACTGTGTAACGTAGCAAAACTGTATTTTAAACTGAGCACAGAGATTTTTGTGGAGTCTTTTTTTCCTTTTTTTGGAAGTACAGGAAAGATAATTCGTACAGTCCGGGGTCGCATTTTGTTTCATTATTGATAACGTGGCAATACCAGAGACACAGGACGTTCATTTTTTGTAACAACGCGACCGCAATAAACGCCCCCTTGTTGTCGGAGTGTTGATGGGAGTCCACTAGCATCACCTAGAATTAATCTTTTCTAGTTGTAACACCCGCATTCACTAAGAAGGTTTAAATTTTAAACCGGTCTAAGTTGATAGATGTAAAATTTTGGTATTTTGACATTGGTAACTTTTCACCTGCCAGTTTAAAATCTTGATCACACTCTTTGGAGTATTGCGTTAGCAAGAGACCATTTAATTATTATTGTTGTTGGGGTCTAGGGCAGAGTTCATACTGACCGTGTCTGATTCTTTCTGCAGGATAAAGAGCACGCTCCTGTTGTCCGCGATTAAAATAACATACAAGTCCGTGTTAACTTTGTTGCTCTTGTTTTCGTTCATCCAATCGAGCCAATGCGTTTTAATGTTACTGTACAAAGTTCGAAAGAGGGACTCCATGTAAATCATGCTCTTCTGTAAACCGTTGGAATTAGTGCCGAAATTAAACAATCGAAGAACGCACCCATTCTACCATGTTAGCGGCGCGGGCCCCCGCGAATTTCATCGCCTCAGGCACGGTCAAGTTGAAAGTGTCCAAAGTGCCGTTGGATTTCAGATTTCTGTGAATCTTGTTTCCGTCCAGAATGCTGTAAGCCAGCAGGTAGATCAATCTTACGTTGAGGTACTTTTCCGGTTCGCTAATCTGAAATTCTCGAATTTAGGAAGGAACTGAACCCTCTGAGGATTATACAATTATCTTTTCGTTCTTGCAATAGGTCGCCATCAATACAGCGATTAAGGTACAAGCATTGCTCGGAATCGAAACGTTTTGGTAGTTGTAATGGCATTGGGAGAATTTCGATTCGAACCACGTTATTCGCACTTTATCGTTCTCCAAGTAGAGAGTTTCGGATTTTGGGAAAAACGGCAACTCGCAGGGTTCCGACATTTTACGGACAATTTTGACGTATTTTTCCGTCAACTAGACAAGTTGATGGGTCTTGAATCTCAAATTACTGCATTAAAAGCCATTCCGGTTTAAAAAGGACCCTGAGGCCCATTCATTGACTATTTACAATAACTAGTAACTACTTTAACTATGTATAATGGTACTATTACATAAATTATCTTTTTCTTTACACATCCGGTTCAAAAGACTTGTTATCACGACCCGCTATTCTCTCTTCAAATTGGATTCCTTGCTTTTTAGCTTGTGGTTTCATCGCCCACGGTTGCAGATCTCCAGACGCAAACATTCCGTAGAAGAGGCAGCCAAATAAATAAACAGCGCTCGTGATGTAGAAGACCACTTGCCACTCTTCTGCTGTCTGCAAAAAAATTACCAACAATTAACTTTTGTTACAGCGGGTGGTTTGGAAATTTTACCGGGGTCGAAACTATATATCCCGAAATGATGGGGCTGAGGATGCCGGGTAGAGTCGCTATTGTGTTGCTGCACCCCATCAAGATACTCGCGTATTGTGGCGCAATATCCAAATGGTTAACGCTACAACAAGTGGTTGAGTCATAATTATTGACGCTGATGGGGTGACTTACCTGAATCCGGCCCAAGCGAACGCTCCTAATCCCACGGCTAAGGTTAGGCAAACCATCGATTCTGTGGGGGACAACCAAAACGCCGCCCCTAACATGAAAACGGTTTGAGCGAGAAAAGCGCCACAATTAAAAATCCTCCTAACTTGGGTGGTGGTTAGGTACCCTTTGGTTCGGCACCAATCGGCCAATTTCCCAGAAAATTGCATCATTATTGCCATGACTAGATAAGGGATCGCCGACATATACCCAGTTTTGCCCAAATCAAAATCCAGAATATCTAGAAAAATAATTGTTGTTAATACTTAAGAATCTTAAGAATCGTTACCTTTCATGAATTTGGGCAGCTGCGTCAGGAGGGTGTAGAACCCCCAATTTTCGCTGAAATGCGACACCACGATCGCCCAAACCGGTATCGAGACCAAAATTTTCCTCCACGGCACTTCGGGCCGTTGACTGTTATCGACGTTACCGAGCGATTCGGTGATGTATTGCAATTCCGCTTTGGAAATGTGTGGATCTTCTTCAGGCGTTTCCGCCACTACAAGCAACCAAGCCACTACCCAAACAAGAGCGATGGCGCCAAAAAAATAAAAAATGCTTGCCCATCCCAACGATTGAGCTAAATAGGCGCAAACGGGCATCGCAACGACTGTGCCTACGTAACTTCCTGAAAACGCTAAAGTGGCCAATTCACTTCGTTCCAGAGGTGGCGCCCATCGCGACCAAACCGCGTGAATACACGGGTACGTTACACCCTTAAATCGGACGATTATGGCGGAGGCGCCGGGAGAATTGGACTTACCTCGAACACGCCCTCGACTATTCTGACGGCCAACAAGAGATAAACGTTGGTTCGGGCCAGCCAAGGGGTAATCAGCGTTAGGACGGCGGTGGCGGCGATGCCGCCGGCGTAGACGTTTTTACCGCCGATTTTCGACGCTATCCAACCCCCCAACAACTGCGTAGTGATGTAGCCATAGAAGAACGAACTTAAGATGTAACCTTGGAGCTTCGAGTCCCAATCAAATTCTTTTTCCTGCAATTGCAATGATATCGGTAAATTCGATAAGCCGGAACGAGAACGCTTAACGATCATGTAATTAAATGCTTGCGATAATTATTGTTATTATTTTTTTGGATTGTGCAGGATCCAAAAAGTTTTTATAAACATAGGTCCTTTTTAGCGTTATTTTTGCTATATGTACACGACGACCAAGATTTTTTTTATTTTTTAATAACTTCGAAACTACATTAAAAATTTTTATTAAGCTTCTTAGGTAAACTGGGTGTAGAAAAAAACGCATATCTTTTGTGACAAAAAATAATTTTAGTTTTAACCAATGGCGTCACAATTTTTTTTTTTTTTTTTTTTTTTTTTTTTTCCCCGGGGGGCCCGGCTGAACGCCGAGCCGCACACTGAGGCCAGATAGGCCCATTGTGTGCACCCCTGTGTGGTTTCTGGGGAGCCCTTTAGAGCATGCCTGTGCTTCTGATGAAGCCCAGTAGCCTGTTCATAGGAGCCCTCCTGATTTCTTCTTCCTCTAAGAAGGGGAAGTCTAGATACCTGGATCTCTGTGCAGCAAGAGCCGGACAGTGACACAGTACATGAAGAGGCGTTTCTTCCTCCTCTTCACACCTTCTGCACATAGGGTCCTCAAGAGAGCCCACAATGTAGAGGTGTCTTCTGAGGGGGCAGTGTCCCGTGAGCAGTCCAACCGCCTTCCTCAGATCCTCCCTGCTGAGTCTCAACAATTCAGCGGTTCTTTGCAGATCGGGACCTAAAATGAAGATCCTCGACTGTCGAGGTGCGTTCGCCTCCCATTCCCTAGAATGCCTTGCAGACACCCAGTTCCTGAGGGCACGCTTTGACTGGCTGGGAGAAATGCCCAGTGCCGGCTCCGGGCCAATCAGGCTCATCTCTGAACCCTTTTTGGCCAAGGCGTCAGCTCTATCGTTCTCCCCATGCCCCTGATGACTAGGAATCCAGCAGATAACAGCCTTGTTGTGCTCCGCCAGTCTCCGGAGTTTCACGTGACAGTCCCAGACAAGCCTTGAAGAGGCCCTGAAAGAGCCTAATGCCCGTAGGGCAGCCTGACTGTCCGAGAAGATGCAGATACGCCTATTCGCATAAGCCCTCTCCAAATTCTCCGCCGCACATGCTATAATCGCGAAAATTTCGGTTTGAAAAACTGTAGCCAGCCTACCAAGTGCGAAGCTACGCTCCACCTTTGGAGACCCGCCAACGATTCCTGCTCCGGACCCCTTGTCGGACACCGACCCGTCCGTGTACCAGACGAGGCCACCCCGACGCAGTTGATCCCGATATTGGTTATCCCATTCTTCCCTGGAGGGGAGTAGAATGGTGTAGTTTTTTTCCATCATGAGGCGCGGGACCATGGCATCGCCACCCATTTGAAAAATGGGGGACTCGGCCAGCAGCCTGCTGGCCACGACCACATGTCCTATTGTGCGCCCCCGATCTTGCCACTGTCCAGCGGCCCGCAGCCTTAGAAAAGCCGCGCCGGCCCCCTCCGTCACCGTAAGGTGAAGGGGTGGGAGCCCGACCAGCATCTCAAGAGCCGCGGTGGGAGTTGTTGTAAACGCCCCTGTAACCGCTAAACAGGCCAGCCTCTGCAAGTGGTTTAGCTGTGACCGACCCCACTGTCGTTCAGTGCAGGTCCACCACACCACTGCACAGTATAAGAGCATTGGCCTTATCACGCATGTGTAAAGCCAACGCATAATGTTGGGTGTCAAGCCCCACGTAGTTCCGAAGGCCCTTCTGCAAGCCCAGAGGACGGCAGAGGCCTTCCTAACCTTTTCCTCTACATGTTTCCTCCACGTCAATCTGGCATCCAAGAAGACGCCCAGATATTTGACATTGGCGGAAACCTGCAGAGCATGTCCGAAAAGTCTGGGCCCACTGTAGTCGGCCCCAACTCTTCTTTTTGTAAAGACAACATACCCCGCCTTCCTAGGGTTGACAGTGAGCATATTGTCCTCACACCATTCCATGACGAGCCCCAGAGCCCATTGGTTGAGCTCATGAACCACGCCTAGAAATTTACCTGTCACTAGGATTGCCACGTCATCGGCATATCCCTGTGCGAAAACTCCAGACCTGTTTAGCCTACGTAGGAGACTGTCCACCACCAGGTTCCAGAGAAGAGGAGACAGGACTCCTCCCTGCGGACACCCTTGGGTGACTGATACTCTCATGCTATCAGTACCTACACTGGCATGAATTATTCTTTGAGAAAGCATGGCTCGAGTCCACCGGATTAGCGGTTCCTCTACGCCGTGCCGTCTCGCTGCTAAGCACATAGATTCGAAGGATGCATTGTCAAAAGCCCCCTCGATATCCAAGAAAGTTCCCAGGACATACTCCCCCGAGCCCATCCCTGCCTCAATCCTTCCCACCAGCTGATGGAGGGCGGACTCGGTGGACTTGCCAACTTGGTAAGCATGCTGGTTCGGGTGCATTGGGTGTTGTCCCAGCGCCCCCTCTCTGATATGTCTATCCACCAGCCTTTCCAGGGTTTTTAAAAGAAACGATGTAAGGCTGATGGGTCTGAAGCTCTTAGGATCAGCGTGATCATCACGGCCGGTCTTAGGTATAAAAACGACCCTGACGTCTCTCCAGGACCTTGGGATGTAGCCCTGTGCCACGCAGGCTCGAAATATATGTATCAAGGGTCGGACAAGCCCCTCCAGTCCCTCCTGTAGAAGAGCCGGGAAGATGCCGTCCATCCCTGCCGATTTGAATGGAGCGAAAGAAGCGATCGCCCATCTGATGTTTGATTCGGTGACGATGCGGGAGGCCAGCGCCCACTCCTCGGGCTCGCCGCGAAGATAGGGCACCCCGACCCACCCGTCCCCTTCTACCTCTACAGAGTTCGGAAAGTGAGTCCGCAGAAGGAGCTCCAGGGTCCCCCGACCAGAGACCGTAAAGTCCCCAGCCGGCAGCCTCAGAGCCCCCACCTTGGCCTCCGAACCTCTTTGCAGAATTTTCTGGAGTTTTGCTGCCTGCGGAAGACTTTCAATGTCCCCGCAGTAGATCCTCCAGGCCTCTCTTTTTCCGCGACGTATCGCGTTCTTAAAGTCCCTAAGAGCCCCTTTATAGAGCTCCCAGGACTCCGGGGAGTTTACAAGTCTGGCCCTGTTAAAGAGCCTTCTTGTTTCCCTCCGCAACCTTTCAAGGTTGAAGTTCCACCATTTCGAGCTGCCGGTTCTAGTCGGGCCGCGCAGAGGGCAGCACTCTTCGTAAGACTCGACAATAGCTCTCCTGAGTAGCTCCGAGAAAATCTCGGTTTCTGCGCTGGTGCGAAACCGACGGCAGGGCAGGGACCCCAGTCGACCACAAAGGACCTCCCTATAAGAGCCCCAGTCAGTGGCCTTGGGGTTCCTGTATCCCGCCCCCGGTATCTTCGCCCCTTTTATATTGTACCGGATATAGCGGTGGTCAGAAAGAGATGGCTCCCTCTCCACCCTCCAGTCTTCAATGTCCTGTGCCACAGAGAGTGAGCCCAGTGTAATATCTATCACCTCCTTCCTGACTGTTGTCAGGAAGGTTGGTTCGTTCCCCCGATTGAAAATCTCCAGCTCGGTAGTTATCAGAAATTCAAGCAGAGCCCTTCCCCTGGGATTGACCCCCGTGCTTCCCCACACAGTGTGATGAGCATTGGCGTCGCACCCTACGAGCAAGGGCCACCGCTTGCCCCTGCAGAATTCGACAACTTCCGCTAGCTCCCCAGACGGGGGCGGCGTTGCCGAGTCATAAGGGAGGTAGGCCGAGCAGACTACCAGAGTCTTTCGTTCTCCCACCCCCCCGTACTGTACACGAGCCGTAGCCACGTCCCTGGAGCAGAGTCCCCGTAAGGCCAGAGCCTCTACCCCAGGGGCAACATAGACACAGGCCCTCGGATTACATCCATCAGGTCCCGAGATAATCGAGCCCGTTCGTGATCCAAAACCCCTAATAAGCCCTGGCGTCACAATTAATGTCACCCTAATAATTTTCAATGGAAAAATTATGCGCCACTGCCTTTTCCAAAAACAAAAATTATTTTATAAATGGTGCTTCATTTTGTGATAAAAAAGATCTCTTTTACCTATTTTTCAGTAAAAAAATAAATCATTTCAATCTAAAAATACAAAATATTTTTATGCTAATATACTTTCGAGGGTACACTTTCTTTTGAAATAATTTTTTAACCACTGGATAACTAATAACAATTTCTGATTAAATTAGTTAATTGTAATTGACTGTTAACAAATTAATAACAATTCTGTAAAAAAAAATCGATCTAATGTAGTTTCAAAGTAATTAACAAAAAAAATCTTTATCGCCCTGTATATCAAAAGTCACTCGGAAACGGACTTATGTTTATAAAAACTTTTTATCTTAGAATCATACACAGATTAATTTCAAAATTGACACTTAATTATGCAACACCTTGTATACTTACGTAAGTTATCGTGCCGTTTTCTAAGGTGACGGTCTTGTTTTCGGTCATTGCCACCACTGCTATGCTCAAGTTCACCCTCAAAGCGTAGACGTTGAAAAAGCCCCAGAATGCCATGACGGCCACTACGTATCTTCGTTTTTTCCAAAACTTCCATTTCGGGTGGTTTTCGGTCCTGTAACAACCTCCGGCTTAATTTGTATAATTAACCAAATTCCTACATTTTATGTTATAAATAAATTGTTGATTAAGCAATCAATCTGAGCGTTCCTGACAAATTTCGAAACTTTTGGAATTTTTATATTTATCGTAATTTGTGTGATAGGAATATCAAAAATTTTGGTCTTTGTTTATTTTAAGCAAACCATTTTAATCAATTTATGGTTATGTCAAATGTTATTGTCCTATTGAAATTAGTCCTAGCTGACGTATCTTGCAGTTTGACCCAAGTCGTCACGCTCTTCAAATAAGCGAGATCTCCCTAGACTTTCTTAACTGTGAACACGCTGTATAAAATAATCCGCAAATAACATTGCAGCTGATAATTTTTCCAACTTTGGAAACATTGATTCCAAATTCAGAAAGTTGTTTGTTTTGCACGTTTTTAATTTAATAATAATTTAATACTTTTAATTACTAAAGATAGAGATCTCGGCATTTGTAATCGTGACAGTGAATGGCTTAATATATGAATGATTGGCTCTTCCTTGATCTCTCTACAACTCTTGACCTGATACAGATCATTAATGAATCGATAATTCGATAATTGTTTTCGCTACGAAGATGCAAAACACTTTTTCAAATCTCTTCTTTTTGTACCATTAAAAATGTAGTTTGTTTAAGAAAAATCCCATTCATGGTATTGGTCTTTGAAGTCATGTTTTTCAGTCTTAATCAGTATTTTATTCTGAACTAGATATTTACCTGGTGGCTGGTAAAATCATTGAAGCTATTTGCATGCACGCGAACATTAATTATGTTTTTGTGGCATCATTTTCGAACTACTCTGCAAATTGGCATATACGAATGTGACACACAATAATCTTCGTGTCATTTACCAACTTCCGTAGCCAACAATTATTTTTTAATGCTGGGACAAGCTGCGATAAGAATGCAATTTTGACGCATGTTCCCATAATTAAGTGTTAGTATTAATATAAAACGTGTCCCTATGATACTTTGTTAGTTGTTATCGTAGAATATATAACCCGTACCTTTGGTCACATCATAAACCAGAAGATCTAATTTAGTCCAATCTTGGTAATTTATCTAATTCTATCCATAAAAGAACAAATCCGCCACTTAATTAAAAAAATTTAATCCCGCTATAACTTGTTATTGCTGTATTTTATTACTCTTTACAACATTATCATTATTGACAACCAAATTTTTAAACTGCTCGCAAATTCCGACTAAGTAATAACATTAGCAAATAACCAAAAAAGAACAATAAACTTTACGTTAAACGCGACCTTTCTCTTCCTGAGCGAGAAGTCGAATTCCTTCACATTTCTCGTCTCTCCCACCCATTCTTTCTCGCATCTTCACCGCACTTTTCCTACCTTAACTCAATTGCTGGTCCCGTCCCATACGATTGCATCTTCTCGTCAGTCAGTGCCATATTGCAGTCTTCACTTGGTTGGCCCACTGCGGAGCACAACAGCACTGAGTCGCGAAACGATATGAGACCAGGTAGATGCGAGTGGCCTCGTTTTCTATTCACCTGCTGTGACGCTTATCCATACCCTTCCTCAAAATTACGATTTTATGTAACTCTTCGCTCCCACCAACAGAACCTTTCAGCAACACTCACTCAAGAACTTTGCCTTCGATGATTTCCCCCGGAAATATGTAAATGTTATTGTGTAGTTCAATATTAAAGTGATTATTTTCGTGGTTTGATACTGTCAGGGAGATTGGTTGAGTTTTTCGATTTAAACAACAAACATAGGAAAAATTTTATTTTGGCAACTCTAATTTGGCACTTATAATAATAGCAAAACTTAAATATATATAAAATTTCCGGCATAACCAACTATGTACAAATAAAATGTTAACGTGTTTAAACAAATAATACTGTAAATGCGTAATAACAACCTCTAAAGGGTAAAAATATCGAAGCGACCTCTAAACTAAACCCAAGTTTCTCATCATCTCAATTATTAACAATACAGAGAAGCTCCTAGGCCAGATGCGAACTGGAGTTTGTATAATGAGCAAGAGCAATTTCGCTGAGAACTTATCGAATAATAAATATATTTTAAACTCTTCTTAGTAATTGACATGTTCAATTATTATCACAACAATTATGGTGTTTTGATCATAAATATCAACGGTCAATTTGATTGTAGCATTAAAAACTGCCCAAAATAAGTACAAAATTTACAACGACTCGAACAGGATTCGATATGATTGCACAAATAGATGCGAGTATGATGCGAGTATCAATTTTTCGTTTGCTTTCGCAACAAAGTGAGACTGCTCTGGGGGTCGGCAAGAGAGTACGTTTCGGGCTCAAAAACAGGAGGATACTCGAGACCCGGGTAGTCGGCGTGAGGGCTGATGCTGATAAGGAGCGGCTCCGCGGGCGGCTGCGCCTCCAACGAAAAGGTGCTCTGCGACATCGAAGGCGGCTGCACAAAATATATGGATCAAAAACTTGAAACTTTCAACAACGCAAAACTGGAGACAGAAATTTGCTGTAGAATCTTTCTGCGGCAGAAACTTAGCTGGAAAGTTTCTTGTGGCTGTAATCTGCCACAGAATTTTTTTACAGCAGAAATCTGTTGCAGAATTTTCTGCAACAAAAATCTTTTACAGAACTGTTGCACAACAAAACTCTGCCGCAGAATTTTTCTGCGACAGAAATCTGCTACCAAATTTGTCTGCGACAGAAATCTGCCACAGATTTTTTTACAGCAAAAATCTACTGCAACAGAAATTTGTCACAGAATTTCTCCACAACAGAAATCTGTCACAGAATTTTTTTTTCTGCGACAGAAATCTGCTGCAATTTTTTTGCACTTGAAAGAAGTCTCTTTATCTTGGCCAAATTTCTCTCAACTTGACAAAATTTTTCTTTTACGTAGACAGAATGTTTTAATTAAATTTTTGCAAGAATAATTCGGCATTGAGCCTCCAAGTTCTATTTAAGGAGTGAAAAAAAAAATTTAATGGGGAAAATTTTCACTTACGTCATTAAAACTTTGCACGATATGCCTATCTTCTCCATAAATAAAGACCAGTACTTAAAGTTTTAAATAACCAAAAATAATTCGAGTAAGCTGGTCCTGGTAATTACATGAATAATTATTGTGATCAGCAAAGTACGCGGCTCTACAAATGATGCAGCTGATAGAAATTTTCATTATTGTAGTTATTAAACTGATATAGCGGTCATAAACCCTTAATTCATGCGCTATTTCTTAATTATGTATATTAGGTATTCGTGCGTATAGCGGTGATCGCACCGCTATACGCACGAATTATCTGATAACTCGTGCATTACAAAAATAGCAACATATTCTATCTATAATTGAAAGCGTAAATTTTAGGGCCTTGCTGGGTCTGTTTTTCATTTCCATTAAATGATTCACGTTCAGGTGGCAAAGTAACGGCCCCTTCTCACTGCCCTTGAATTTAATTAATCGTTTTTCTTTGTCACATTCTTTCTTAACTTATCAGTGCTTATTCGCCACCGGAATCTTAACGACCCGTCAATTAATAGTTTTGCAACCGGACATAAATCGAGCTGCCGCCTTCTTACCGGGGACGAATCCGCAAGCCAGTTGAAGTCGGTAGTCGCGTTGTTCTTCCCGAAGATGGCGCGATGCAACTTGGGCGACCCCAAAAACGTTTTCTCTTTCCTCCCCTCGCCTTGCTTCCCGAAAATCTGCTTTAGCTTCCCCGATTTCGCCCCCTTCTCGTCAAGATTCAATTCGAACGCTAATTTTGGTTTCGCCTTCTGGTCCTGGCCCAGAGGCAACGACATCGGCGTGTACTGAACGGCCGACTTTAACTTAACTTTCGAGCTATCGCCCACTTTATTGCTGAATTTCGAGTTGTCCAAGTAGGATTTGGCGGTCTTTTTGTCCGCCGACGAGAAACTGTGCTGTTTTTTGATTTTATTACTCTTTTTCGGGGTGGCTTTGTACATTCTATCGTCGAGTTGGCGATTTTGCGCGAATTGCACATCGGTTGTTGTTTCCGGACAATAAATCATTTCGTACGAACGATCTTTGAACTCTTTGGAAGTCAAGTTACGATCCGAAGAGTAACGCGAGCAGTTTTCGGGAAGTTTGTGGGTTCGGGGGAGGGAGCGATTGAGTTTGTGGTCGAAGTCTTTGGCGGATTTCGGATAAGTCGACGTTCCGGACGCTTCGCCCTTGTTGTGGTTCTTCTTCAGAGAGCCCAAACGTTTACCGAAACAAGAACTGCACGAATCGTGCTTCTCGGCCAATTTCTGAGAGTCCGACGCGTTGCGGAAGTGGCCCTTCTTGTGGGAAGAATCGGAACTATCGTCTGGCTCAGTCTTTTCTTTGGGCCTGATCGGAACCTCGCCTGAAAAAGCGGAGATTCTATACAAATAAAAACAGGCAAAAAAACTGTAATTTTACTAATAACAAAACACTGTACTTAAAGTGCCGTCAAACGGCTTCCTATTAAGATGCCGTTACTGCACCCGCAACACGCAAGTGATGTCATCACGGGAAGACGAGAGAGTCAAAGATCGAACACGCAACGACTAGCGAGGTCGATAGAGCCGTGGAAAACAGGTGGCGTACCAACAAACAGGCCTCGGGTTCCTTGTTCGAACGATACTTTTTTTGAGAGGAAAAGAAGTTCTACGCAAGGTCAGAGCCCTGTAATTTTTTTTTAAAAGCACGATTAAAAATTACTACTTGAAGAGAACTTTTCCAATCTTTTTCCTTGCTCTAACACACTGAAATGCCGTCATATGGATTAACGGCACTTTAAGAGGAAGCCGTTTGACGGCACTTTTAAGGCCAGCGATAACAAAAATATTTCGGTTGCTTCACTTTACCTGACTCACTCAGTATAATAAATAAATAAATATAAGTGGTACGTACCGTACACCACGTCCGGTTTGATCAAGTTCAAGTTGACCGAAAAGTCCTCGACCGCGTTGTACGGGTTCAACATGCTCTCCTCGCTCTGCTTGATCATCAACTCCTCCAAGGTCATGAACCCGCTCAGGTTCTCGTTGCATTTGAGGGTTGTCTTCTTGAAGCTCGGCACCGTCGGCACGTTGAAATCGGGAACGTTGCACAAGCTCGGGTTGCTGGCGTGAATGTAATTCAAGGGCGTCAATTTGGCCAACTTTTTCTTGCCAGCTTCCGGTTCCTTGACGAAATTATCGACGGTCAGATTGGGAACGCTTACGTTTTGATTCTGATGTTGTAACTGGAGAATTTCGGAACGCGGAGCGAAAAACGCGACGTGCGACGTAAAATTTCCGGTGGTAACGCTGCAAGAGGGTGCGTCATTGGCTTTGATTTTGCGGTACGACCGGAATTGGGCGGTCGGGACAGGAAGTGAATTTTTCGAACCGCCACTCGACTTGTTGAAGAACCATTTCCGGTCGAGACTAGTGCTGCCGTTGGGATTGGCGGCATCACTGGCTTTCTTCGACGTGAATTTCTTCAACGAACCGAATTTTCGCAAGGAATCGCTACTCTTCTCCGGCTGGACCGATTTAGCTTTGTCGCCGTCGTCGTCTTCGTCGGTCTCGGAATAGAGAGAACCGTCGGTGGTTTTGGACGAATCGTTATGTAACGTTGCCGCTGTAATTAACTCGATCCAACACTGTAGAGTTTCGGAATCGTCCGCTGAGAAGTAGAAAACCGTGCCGGTGTGGTAGACTTTGAAAGCGTTGGATCGGGATTTTACCTGAAAATTGACTTAATTACAGTCCAGCACTGGAATCCCCGACAAAGCGTTTCGACCGCGTCGCTTCCAAAGCGACTACAAAAAGCGATAGTCTCTCAAAACTCTCTGTTTAACCGATAGAAATGCAAGTCGACTCGGTCGACATTAAAGCTATTCGGTCGTTTTGGAAGCGACACGGTCGCAACACTTTGTCGGGGATCCCAGTGCTGAA
Organism: Schizotus pectinicornis; assembly: GCA_951805265.1. NCBI lineage: Eukaryota > Metazoa > Arthropoda > Insecta > Coleoptera > Pyrochroidae > Schizotus > Schizotus pectinicornis. Next base: position 11,740,476 of record OX638205.1, read on the forward strand.
CAACAATCAAGGTATCAAGCACCCGTACCTCGTTCGCTACGGCCACTGTGAAGCCCGACAAAAATATTAAGCAGGCAGCCCGCGGGTCTTCTTTGGAATTGAAGCCGTAGAGACAACTTCCCAGCAGAACAAACCACCGCTTCTCCCAATGGACGTTCTGGTTGTGCTTGCTCCGCAACCGCTGGTACAGAAAACCCTGGGTGTCCGCGGGACTCAAGTCGCCAACCGTGACCTTCCGTCTTTCTGCAACCCCAAAGCAGCTACGTTAAGACTCAATTCAAATTTTGTACTCTACAGGGTGATCCACGTAGAAGTTTTTCAACTTGCAGTTGGAAATTTGAAATTTAGTACTCACTCATAATCAATCAAATTCGTTCTATCTAAAATATTTTAAGTCTTCCAGCATTTTCCGCCTCAAACCATCGGAAAACCCTCCCCATTGAATATACAGGGTAGGGCAATAGTGCGTCCGACTTCGATAGCTCGAGTTGTATAATAGGTAGCAATTTGATTTAAAAACATAAATAAACTAGAGAAAGAAGTCTATAACCGGAAATTATTTTTGAATATACAGGGTGAGCCAAAACAATTATACAGGGGCAAGTGACATTTTTTTAAATAGAATGTGGTGTGTAAAAAAAGATTTTTCGAAGCTTTTTCCTAGACTCTTTTCAATCCAATATTATTGCTGACAATTTCCAAACCACTTGGATGTAGCAATTTTTTTTGTTCAAACAATGGCATCTGCAGATGCATGTTAAAAAAATCACTACAGTCACAATTATAAGTTGTAAGAAAAAATTATGTAAAGACTAGTTAGGAAACATCTGTGGAATGTCTTTGAATCGTTTTAACTTTTGAAAAATTATACAGGGTGGCTAGATATAATTTTTAAATTTAGAACTTTTTGAATTTAATTTTCTCTATTTTTTCAAATAGAACACTCTGTATATTTTTTAACGATATGATGTAGAAACTAAAAACAAACATTTTTTGTATGTACAACCCCATGGCTATTTGTAACCATTTTCGATTTATCGCCCAATAATTACAAAATTCAAGAATAATCCTAAAAAGTTAGATTGTTTTTCAAATTATACGACAGATAAAATTGTAATAAGTGCTTCAGATGTTTTGTTTATAAAAACAGCATAAGTTTTTTAGTAAGTTCACTTTATGTTTGTATGTTGATAATTTTTTGCATTTTATATCATCCGACAAGGAATACACATTTATCGCAGTTACCTGTCGTCAGTTGTCATTTTGGTGTCAATTTTAAAACATTTGAAGTTTTTTGTCGAGTTATTTGGAAAACGATCTAATTTTCTAGGATTATTCTTGAATTTTGTAATTATGTGGCGATATTTCGAAAATGGTTACAAATAGCCATAGGGGTGTACATACAAAAAAAGTTCGTTTTTAGTTTTTACATCATATCGTTAAAAAATATACAGGTGTTCCATTTGAAATAATGGAGAAAATTAAATTCAAAACGTTCTAAATTGAAAAATTAAATCTAGCCACCCTGTATAATTTTTCAAAAGTTAAAACGATTCAAAGACATTCCACAGATGTTTCATAACTAGTCTTTACATAATTTTTTCTTAGAACTCATAGTTGTGACTGTAGTGATTTTTTTAACATGCATCTGCAGATGCCTATATTTGAACAAAAAAAATCGCTACATCCAAGTGGTTTGAAAATAGTCAGCATTAATATTGGATTGAAAAGATTCTAGAAAAAGGCTTCAAAAAATCTTCTTTTACACACCACATTCCATTTAAAAAAATGTCACTTGTCCCTGTATAATTGTCTTGGCTCACCCTGTATATTCAAAAATAATTTCCGGTTATAGACTTTTCTCTAGTTTATCAGTGTTTTTAAATCAAAGTTCTACCTATCATAGAACTCCAGCTATCGAAGTCGGACGCACTATTGCCCCACCCTGTAGAAGATATTGTTTATATTAGCTAACTAATGCTATCGATGTCTGCTGACTGGGAAAATTAGTACCAAGAAAACTTCACTGCCTCCTGAACTATTATTATCTGCCTTCTGCTTACTTGCTGTGATCGAGCTGTTCTTCTTCTTTCCCGCCTTGTTCTTGTTGGAGTAGATCATGGCCCGAACAATCGAGTTGGTCGGCGAGATTTTGCTGTCGCTGACGCTCTTTTGGACGTCGAAAGCTGGGGACGCCCTGTAACTGCCTTCCCCTTCTGTCCCGTCGGGCTTCAACTTCGGAGTGGACGCCATTTTCGGCTCAAAATGTTTACTTCTGCCGTCATTGCCGTATACTTTGAAAGGTGAAGTTTCAACGGAATACAAGGAGTGTTGTTTGGTGTCGGGAAACTCAAAAACGGGTTTATTGTGGGTTTCAAGTCGGGTTTTGTCGCCCAGATTCGGCTTCGGGGAATCGACGGGATAGGCGGGTTTGGGAATTTCAACGCCAAAAGTTCTCGGTGGAGGTTTCGGCGGCAAGTCATCGATGGGTTCGTCAATAGGCTCCGGAGGTTTCTCAATGTAGGTTTCTTCCGGTATTGGAAGAGATGGCGGTTCTACCACGGGAATTCCGAGTTCGTACTTGGTTTCAGTGAACGGTTCCGGAAGCGTAACTTCTGCCGAAACTATTAGTTATTGGGAACAAATATAATGTACACCAAATTAAACCATACATCCCTTGCACTGTCCACCAGAAAATTTAATGAGCATCAAAAAATCTAAATAAAACCCAAATTATTATACATCAGAAAATGAGAACATCACCACTAAAATAACTATGCTGCGTATTGTTTTACCATTGCTTACATTTTAAATTCTATATGTCTATCAATTTTACTAAATGTTCACCAAATTTAGAACGCTCAAGTTACGCGTCCGTGCTGTACATAATAAATATTCGCGCTATCCATTTATATTTAGTGTTTCTCAAAAAAATTATTTGTGCGTCAAATAATTATTCTATTACTCCAAAAATGATATATGCTCGCGCATCTTTCCTTGCCGCTTGCGCTTCCAGACAAGAGGCACGCAAAAAAAGTTTTGTACAAGGTCAGTTCAGGGCCCTGTAATTTTTTTTTTAAAAGCACGATTAGAAATTACCACTAAAAGAAGTTTTACGTTTTACATAATGCAAGCCAATTACAGCAAAGCATTTATATATTACTGAAATCAATATCTTTTTTTGTGCAAACCACTTCTATTTTTACTCTTATTTTCTTTGCCCTAGCACATCTACATCTATAATTTTGCATAAAATTATTTACCATTTGCACAACATTTTATTACTTGTGTATTTTTGATCAACAAATAGTATTTTTAACTGCTAAATAATATAAGACACTGTCAAAAATTAAATGTCTGGGTATTATGTTAGAATTAAATGCGGAATAAAATTTGGTGAACATTTAGTATTTATGGTCAACAAAAGTTATTTTGGCGAACAAAATATATAAGAGGCCAGCATTATATCAATATTTGGTTGACGCTTTAAGATTATGTATTTTCTTAATTTTGGTGAGCATTTAGTATTTTTGGGAAATGAAAGTATTTTTTTGTATGAAAATATTGGGTAAATTTGGTAGACTGTTAAATACGACCCTTAGTTATTTACGTAATAAACGTAACATTGACATTACCTGTTGGTTCTTGAGCCGGCTTTTCAACGACAAATTTGTCGACGGGACTGCTTCCTTCACCTGTCAAGTCGTACGCGGGCGTGCTGTGACTCTTGTCGAGTCTACCCCTAATTTTCGTCGTCGAACTCCTCGGAGGCACCAACGGTTTTTTGCAATCGGGTTTTTGGGGAACGTCCGGCGGTTTTTTGACTTGAGACCTCGGGTAGATTTTCGGCTTAAGAACCAAATCTTTGTCGCAATTCTGCTCGTCGAACTTCTTGATAATATCGTGAATTTTGCTGATTTTTACATCACCGATGGCGTCTTTGATAGCGCAATCGTTTTGGGTTTTAGTTTCGTCACTTTCCGTCACCATGCTGCTTCGGTCCGTCAACTCTCTACCTTCATCGATGAACGCGATACTCTCGTTAGTCAAACTCGCCAAACTGTTGACGCTAACGCTTTTCTCTTCGTTCAAATTGCTGGCGATCTCCAGATGGTCGATTTCCGGATCTTTCTTCTCCTGGAAATTGACCTTCTTCTTGGCTTTAAACTCGGCCTTGAACGGTGGCGATTTCAAATTGCGATTGTGCGGGAGACAAATGACGGTGTTGGGTCGGGGACTTAGCTCGATTCCTAGGTTGCAACTGGCGCTCTTGTCACGAAGAAAATTCGTGTCGGAATCGAAGTTAGTGGTATCAATGTGGAAGGTGCTCGAGTGGGCCGAAGCGGCCTCGTTCTTCCATATTTCCCAGTACTGTGGGAAATTTCGGGTCAATTATGGCCAAAAGTTAATCGTCAACTAACAAACGGAACATCAACAGAGGATGTAGGCGAGATTGGTACGAAACGCTGATAGCGTTACAAGGAAAGCAAACAATAGGCGATAAGAAAGAATGACCGCCGCAAATAATCGTCAATTAACCGATCCCAAAATACTAAAGCTCGAGTATACTAGTCGATTTCAGTTGTAACAGATCATTCTTCTAAAATATAATCATCCAGTCTTAGTCTAACGAGGTAGAAGCGGAACAATAACATCAGGTACCGCTAGAGGGCGCTTTAGCGCCGTTGCAAGCGGCTGAGATAAATTTAAAAGATTCTTAAAACTCAAGCCGCAAAATACGATAAGACCACAGTTCATTCTCTTTATTATCGGTCAAACAGAAAACTGTACCTGCTCCACTGAGGGGTACGGCCTCTTACTGGTGGGGGTAGCGCCGGTTATGGTGTTTCGTCTCTGCAGAATCGGCCTAGGTTTCAGCGGGTACATCCTGACGCTCTCGTCCGAGGGGCTGTCAGGGGGCTCACTATCGCTGTTGCTAAGTTCAGTTTCGGTTTCCACATCGGTGGGTTCACTCACTGATGGCAAACTATTAACAGAAAACGATATATTAACAATTGTTATTGCGCTATCTTTTAATTTTTAAATGTTGAGCCAAAATACTTACTACATGATTTTGATCGGAGGCAGGTTGTGGATAGGCAACAATCTAGGCGACGGTATGCTATCGTTCCATCGAGAATACGGATGGCCGTCGCGCTTCTTGCTCGGCAGCCTGTAGGGCTTCATGTAGATCTGACCGTACACTTTGGTGTGGCGCGGTCGCTTTTTCAACGTCAGCACTATCTCAGGAGGGGAGTCTTGTAACAAAAGCATAACATTCTTGCGTTGCCAACCCACGACCGTTTGGTAGTTCACCTGAAAAGCCCCAAATAAAACAAAACATGCCGAGGATTCGTGACGTCATCGCCAATCTCACAGTCGTTCACATTAAATGCATCAAAGTCCGGGGTTACAAATTTATTTTTAATAATAGCAGATTAAAATTAAAGGCGTGTGGCAGAAACCATCTTAATATCTATATTCAGGGCATTATAAGCTCCTTGTCTTCTTTTTAGCCCGAGAATTAGGGGCGTTATAGCCAGGTTACAGCTCGCCAGACTTTTCAATAGTTTACGACCCGCCGGACTTTGTTTTACAGCCCGCCGCGTTTTTTTACAGCCCGCCAGGTTTTTTATGTTTTACAGCCCGCTAAACTTTTATGCTTTATAGCTACTTGCAAACTTATTGTTACAGCACTGATCACTATAGTGAAACGGTGCGCGTAAATTATTTGTTTTAGTTAGCTGTCTCAAAATTGTCAAATAAGAGTTTACTTGGACAATTTCGTCGCCCTCCTCGATCTTGGAGCTGCCGTGGGCGGGGGTGCCGTACTTGATGTCAGCAATTTGGTGGATGGCGTGGTTGTTGGCCAAAATATTGAACCCCCACTCCTGTTCCTTCTTCTTCAAAGTGGCCAGATCCAGAGAGGCCGGTTGCAGAATCATCGGGTCGGAAATTTCCTGCAATTCGACAATGAAACGAGCGAATTTCGACATGGCAACATACTTGAACGATGTGATCGGCAATTTTCGACATTTTCTCGCAAGTTTCCCGGATGGTGCAGACGGGTTTGTCGGAAAAAATGTCTCGATGCGCTATTGTGGCCAATTCGAAGCTCAACTGGAGCAATTGAGTTTTGCTGTCCATGTAATCCTTATCGCCGACGAAAGGGGCCCGGTCTAACCAGCAAACGAGCGGCTTGATTGTAGTGATAATATTGTGGACGTCGGAAAGAGTTTGCGTGGAAACTACGGTACAACCGTCATCAACTGAAACCAGTTCTCGGTACAAAGAGTTGGAAGCGCAAGACAGTCGCAAGGCCAACATTTGCAAGTTCTCCTTGTCCAGTTCAAAATGCTGCAAAATTAATCAGCAATAAAACGGCGGTAATTTCAGAAGGGACACTTACGAAATTCCGTAAATGCTCAACGGCCTCCAGCAACAGTTCTTGGTGGCCCAAGGTTCTCACCCCTAAATGCTCCAAGTCGTCTGCTCTTAGGTTGAGTAATTGGTGGCCTGTCACGCCGTTGTTCAAAAAGGAGGAAGTGTACGGCAAAATAACACCGTCCAAGCCTGACAATAATCAAAATTTGGTAAAGTGAGGTTATGTCGGGTCGAGACAAATTTACCTTTAAGCCACTCGGTCACTTGCTCCACGGACCAGTCCCGCACGTTAACGTAAGCCATTTTCGGGCGTTAGAGCGTCCCGCTGCCGCTATTTAGTCAATTTTCGAACATTTCGGATTTTGAGTATCTTACGTTTGTTGTTCTGTTATCAAGTTGGCTAAACATTGACGTATTGTATTATTGACATGAATGAACTGGTTTATTGAATGAACAACGCTGCTGCCATCTGTCGACGGCATGTCACAGTCAATTTGAAACCGCGGCTCATTCAAAATGCAAGAGTAATTTTTTTTTTTAAACTCCTTTATTCATACAATTTGTTGATAAAGGAATAAGTTTTGTAACAGTCTTTTCATCATTTGTCAACAACCACCTCTCCAAGTATCCTTTATTGAATTCAGAATTATTTGTGATTAAAACAATAGTTTTTATATCAACGTCTAAAACTTTAAATTTTTCAGATTTATTTGGCGCATCATATTTCTATTGAGATGCATCTGCTGAATCTCCTGTCTGCTGTGTCTAGATACTAACATAATTGTGATGCTAAAGTATCAGATACAACTGAAAATTCAATCAGATTTAAAGTAGCAACGGTTTTCTGCAGTGTAAGTCCTAAGAATAAAAGAAGCGTAGATTATGGATAATAATATGCACTGTCTTCAGTTTTGTGTTTCTCGCTCATATGGCCTTAGGTTCAAAGTTGACTTGATAAATATTAATTATACCGTATGAGGTTATTATTGAAATATGAAGATATATTCACAAAATCATGAAAGTAAAGCATTTAATAAAACTTTAACTAAAATTTAGAAGATAATTTTGGATTCAGATCGTTGTAGTAAAACTTCTCCAGCCGCCGCGCAATGTAAAAGAATGCGTAACGAAAAGTGGAACGCTCGTCTAGAGATAGTAACGGGCGCGGGCGTACTATTTCTTGCAACTAAGTAAAAGAGGTGTCACAACTGTAGCATTTTAGGGTGTTTGCAACGAAACTGAAACATGTCGTTACATATTTATGTAAGCGTATTGATTGGGCCATAAAGCCCCGGATGTGGGCTGCCATAAATTCCTTATTCATTTATTCTATGAGCTTGTTTACGCGCCAACGTCCAATTTAGCGTTAAAATTAGTTTGTCGAGACGGGAAAATTCCAGAATCGAACTTGCCCACCCACATTAGCCCCCTGAAAACTAACAACAAAAACTGGTCGTCCATCGATTGGTCCATCTGTTGGTCCAGCAGCATCTTTGTTGTTATGGCAACGATGGCGTTAAGATATAAGAGAGTTTTCCCAGATTTTCAACATTTCCTCTTGACCTGTGCGGGGTTAACGTTAACTGCGGGTGCCAATAAAAATTGACGGTAGGTACGTCACTAGATAAAATTATCTAATACCGACCTTAATTGGGACGTTTGACTTATTGACTTCTTCTTTATCTATTTATAGCTTTAATCGAGCTTATACTAGCAACAAAGTGGATAATGTTTAGGTGATAACGACATGGTGTTGGTGTTGCAGGTTTTGCGATGGCAGAAGAAAAACAGGAAAAAAATTTGAACCGTATGCAAAAAATCGAGAGTATATGGAAAAATGCCAGTTTTGAAAAGTTGACCCAATACATGTTTGAGCCGAGAGACCCGGCCAGTTTGGGAGTTGTAAGATTTTTATTCGGTAAGTCGCTATTTAATCTTTATTCATCCATTCAAAGTAAAAACCTCGTATACTTACAAGAAAAGTTTTTCAATTGGAAACTTCTCAACTCGTTAAAGTCTTTGTGTAAAGAAACTTTCTTAAGAAATTTGATTTTATTCACGTTTCAGGAGCTTTAATGTTAGTGGACTTGCCCGAAGAGCGCGGAGGTGCCGACATAGACTTCAGATGGGGGGAGCCTCGAGACTGCCATTTCCCCCTATTCTCAACCCTGCAACCCTTGGAATATCCCCATATGGCGTTGCTTTATGGCATAATGTGGTTGGGTATTAAGAAATTTTGCAGAAATATTTACGTGGTTGCCAAAAATTACCACTATTCTAGGGGCTTGCGGAGTAATGTTGGGGTACAAATTTACCCTCAGCTCTCTATTGTTTGGCGTTCCCTATTGGTACCTTTTGTTGTTAGACAAGTCTTTCTGGAACAACCACAGTTACCTCTTCGGGATCGTTACCATATTACTCGCTGGATCTTCAGCCAATCACTATTTGTGAATAGCTGAAAGTTAGATGGAGTCATCACGTAGTTGCACTTTTTGAGTTTCAGGTCTCTCGACGGTCTTTTCGATAAAACCAAGAGGAACACTCACGTGCCTTACTGGAACTACTTCATGCTGAAGTTTCAGTTCTTCTTGTTGTATTTCTTGGCTGGGTTGAAGAAGACCGACTTGGAGTGGCTGGAGGGGTACTCGATGGCAAATTTGGGAAGTCGCTGGGTCTTCGAGCCGTTCAAGTAAGACCCATTAATAATTCCTGAATCCTCGTAAAAGAATTACGGTCAGGTTGCTATTGACGACCGAGCAAATTGATTACGTGATAGTCCACTGGTGCGGTTTCTTATTGGACTTGACAGTGGGATTCTGGATGTTGATCGAAACAACCCGACCTGTAGCTATGTTATTTTGCGCTTCGTTCCACCTCATGAACTCCCGTCTCTTCAGCATAGGTAAACCTATCGATTCCCGTCGAACGGTTGAGAATAACCGGAATTTCAGGCATGTTCCCCTACGTTTGTTTAGCAACAATGCCTCTCTTCTGTTCGGAAACGTGGCCGAGGAAATTGCAAAATTTGTTTACAAAAGCCGACTTTTCCGTTTCCCCCAACCCCTGCTGCGTCTACACCCCCAAACAAATTAAGGAACATTCGGATTTACAACTGCCCCAACACGTCACTTGGAAACATAAATTCGTAGTTGGGCTTTTATTAACACATTGCGGCCTCCAGGCGTTCCTACCCTTCTCCCATTTTATTACGCAGGTGAGTCAATAAACGCGCAATTCCGGACGATCGACAGCAATTCCGATAGGGCTACAACAACTGGACGAACGGTCTCTACGGATACTCCTGGGACATGATGGTGCACTCCTGGGATACGGTTTTGGTGGTGGTGAAAGTCGTGGATAACGAGTCGGGAGACGAACATTTCCTCGATCCCCAAGTCTGGACCCTCAACGACAGATGGAACAAACACGCCGACATGTGCTTGCAATATTCTCAATGCTTAAAACGAAACCTTTTGGAAGACTCGAAACGTAATTTCTCGCCAAAGTTATTAATAATCGACAACTCCTAGTGTTATAATTTCTAGAAAGTTTGGAGGTTGGACCTCGCGAATTGGGACTTTCCAAAAACATTTCGGTTTACATCGACGTTTGGTGTTCGCTCAATGGAAGGTTCCAGCAAAGAATGTACGACCCCAACTACGATTTGCTTAGGGCTAACTGGTCGCCTTTCACCCCCGTCGAGTGGTTGTTGCCGATTCTCTCCGAATACAGCGGTTTCAGGACGCAAATGACGCGGATCAGTCGCGAGGTCTACTCTTGGTCCAATTACAGTGACGTTTTGTTCGTTGCAGACTTCCCAGGTCTTCATTTGGAAAACTACATCAGCAACGATCTGGGAAACGTTACGTTAACAGTGATAGAGGGGGAGGTCCTGTACGAGTTGGAGGACGAAATCCAGTCGTTTGGGGTTAAGTTGCTGAAAGGAGAAAGTGTGGCGGTCAAAAGTGGTAGTTTTCATAGAATTCACACGGTTAGTTCCGGGCCATCCTGCTACATGTACGTTTACGTCAACAAAACTAAGGAGCGGCTGGGGGATGGACCTCAAACGTTGGATGATGGCAGAGATGTTATGTATTCGCCCTGTCCGCTAATTGAGAATCTGCACGACAGGATCGACGCGTTCTCGAGGATGATGGGGCACGTTTCTCGGGGCATTTTTCACGTGATTTATGGGAGTTCGATGCAGGGGCGGACTGGGCAGGAAGCTCCTTAATAAACTTTCGGACATGATTAAGTTTTGTTAATAACCCTTCACCACTTCAGTGCTGTTCCCGAGATAAAAGAAATTGGGTCGTATTTAACAGTCTACCAAATTTACCCAATATTTTCATACAAAAAAATACTTTTATTTCCCAAAAATATTAAATGCTTATCAAACTTAAGAAAATACATAATCTTAAAGCGACAACCAAATATTGACATAATGCTGGCCTCTTATATATTTTGTTCGCCAAAATAACTTTTGTTGACCATAAATACTAAATGTTCACCAAATTTTATTCCGCATTTAATTCTAACATAATATCCAGATATTTAATTTTTGACAGTGTCTTATATTATTTAGCAGTTAAAAATACTATTTGTTGATCAAAAATACACAAGCAATAAAATGTGCAAATGGTAAATAATTTTATGCAAAATTATAGATGTAGATGTGCTAGGGCAAGGAAAATAAGAGTAAAAATAGAAGTGGTTTGCACAAAAAAAGATATTGATTTCCGTAATATATAAATGCTTTGCTGTAATTGGTTTGCATTATGTAAAACGTAAAACTTCTTTTAGTGGTAACTTCTAATCGTGTTTTAAAAAAAAAATACAGGGCCCTGAACTGACCTTGTACAAAACTTTTTTCGAGTGCCCCTTGTCTGGAAGCGGAAGCGGCAAGGAGAGATGCGCGAGCATATTTCATTTTTGGAGTAATAGAATAATTATTTTACGCACAAATAGTTTTTTTAAGAAACACTAAATATAAATGGATAGCGCAAATATTTATTATGTACAGCACGGACGCGTAACTTGAGCGTTCTAAATTTAGTGAACAATTAGTAAAATTGATAGACATATAGAATTTAAAATGTAAGCAATGGTAAAACAATACGCTGCATAGTTATTTTAGTGGTGATGTTCTCATTTTCTGATGTATAATAATTTGGGTCTTATTTAAATTTTTTGATGCTCATTAAATTTTCTGGTGGGCAGTGCAAAAGGTGTATAGTTTAATTTGGTGTACATTATATTTGTTCCCAAAGAAATTCACTCACCAGCAACTTGGCAAAGCAGAACTTAAAGATCTCTTTTAATAATTATCTGTAAAAAATTCTAACCCACTAGAAACTAATTAGCAAAATCTTCCGGACCTACCATAGTCTAATTACAGCATTGCCCAATTAGAAATTTGAAAGCAGTCTCTATTTCTCTCTTGTGCGTCTCTCTAGTTAAGAATTTGGCGGATGAGGGTTTGCAGATGGTGCCAGGAACGAGTTGATTTTCTTGAGAAACTTCGAGGAACATTAGCGATTATTGAGAGACGTTGCGAGCTAGAGATAATAAATAAAACATGGTTTTTATTTCCTTAAAAAATTATATACATAAATATAACTTTGAAACTAGCAATATTTACAGAGTATTCCGATTCAGTCGCAACTGCCAGCAATCGCCTCGACTGGACCCTTCTTCGCCTATTATTGTCATGTGCGACGTCAGTCGATTGCGCTTACCGAAAGCCGCCACTTGTTCCCACACAAAAGTACGAAGAATAAATTAAGCTTTTTCTGAGATTGTTCCTAAAACAGACGGTTGAGACGAAAAGTTCTTGATGTCAGTATTGACGTTAGCTAGGGGATTGACGGTAATGTTCGTGTCCGATGGCTTCTTGCAGTGTCCGTCGAGGAAATACGTTTCCATTGTTCCCTTGCCCTTGACTTGAATTGTGCCCCGACAGGTCAACGGGTAGCCTCGCGAGACCAGAATCTGATACATCTCCTTGGTCACCTGAAATTCGATCAGGTAATCCACGCCAACAAGAATGCGGAATGAGCGTCCCGTATTGATCGTCTGGAACGTGTCCAAAAGCGCACTTCGAACCCCCGAAATTTAGAGGAGCGACAAATGTTGAGAGTTATCGCCCCACGTCTTCCACACGTTCCACAATTTAGGCGGTTTTTGAGGACTTATTGCCGACTCTCCCGGCGCCTCCGCCAAAATTGCACATTTCAAATTAATAATGACCTCTTACCTGTATCTTGTCGACGACCCCCGTGCTGTCCATTCGACTGGCGACATTAACGGCATTCCCCCATATGTCGTATTGGGGCTTCCTGGCCCCAATCACCCCGGCAACCACCGGACCTACGTTAATGCCTATCCTAATTCGAAAGTGGTTGAACGAGTGCTCATTTACCTCCGCCAATTGTTCTCGCAACCTCAAAGCGTAATCGGCCATTGCAGTCACGTGCCTGTACCCCTGCATATCGCACGTGTTTTGAGTCAACCCTGCAAATCTGTGTCATCGAAAAAACTTAAACGTTCCAAAGAATTACCTGAAGCGGCCATATAAGTGGCTCCAGTCGACTTGATCTTTTCGATATATCTAAACTGGTCTTCTGACAAAAGCTCGTCGAAGTCGGCAATAATCTCGTTGAGAAGCCTCAAACATTCCACCCCCTCGTTGTTGCCTTCGAGCTCCACGTAAAACTCCGAGAAATTCGGAATGGAAGCGAACATTATGCAAACGAAGTCGCACTGCTCGTGGTACAACTCCTAATAACAATAATAATAATAACAAATGAAAAGGTTAATAACAGAAAAATTACGTCGTTGTTCTTGTCGCTGTTGAGGAAATGTTCGGCGACGTGCACCGGCAAGATGTTGGCTAGCAATTTTCTGTTGTACGCCTCCAAGTGTTCCATGTCCTCTTTCTCTTCTGCAACAGTAAATTATTCGGGTTGAGGCACGACTCGTTTGAGTTGGCTTTTGTAAATAACAAGTGTAAATCAAGAGTCGACGCATAAATCATGCAGAAAAGACGGCGACGCCGTAAATCTCGAAGCTTTATGATGTGAGGCCGTAAAAATATCGTCCTCGATGAAAGCACGCACCGAGGAACAACGCGATATTGCCGGAGTAATGAAGACGTTTATTTTTGCCTTTATTTTGATTTATCGCCGGAGGAAATACAACAATAGCGATTTGCTTGTTTCTCTTGAACAGAAACAATTTATTCGCCACTCAAGTCCGTCACGTTGGTCGCAACGTTTTTCCAATTGGGGTCGCCGCGATATTTACCTGTAGCTTGCAGTTTCCAAACGAAATCCAATCTGTAAGTGGCTTCTGTTTGTTGGCCGTGCAATATGAGAGCTATCACGAATCCCACCAATATCACGATGTTGACGTACTGTTGCGTCAACGTTGTCTCGCTGCAACAAATTTTTATTTGGGAAACTCAACAAAAGTCGTCCGCACTGACCTGTGCTTGTAGATGCAGAGGGTTTTCTGGATAACGTGCACTTCTTTCGTGTACGTCATGTAAGCCGCTACGAATCCCGCCATGCCGCCGAGCAGGATGATTGTCTTGAAGAGCGAGATGAGGACTTGATAAACGGCACACGCTATCATTGAAATGAGAACCAGAAGGAGGAGATACTGCAAGAACAAATGTAATGAGGGCAATAAATTGCGAGAGACCACTCACGTCTATTAAGAAGTAGGGTTTGCAGTCTTTGTTTTCGTTAGTTAACGATTTTAGGGAAAGGTTCGTGCAGTTTTGGCCAGCGGTCGAGTTGAGACACTGCAAGTCGTCGGCGAGGGACAACTAGAAATAGAAGCGATTGAATCGGCGTCAAAAAAGAAATTAGAAAATTAGCAGCGCGGAGAGAGCGCGTCAGGTCGGGAGTTCAAAGTTCAAATCTCGGTGGGCAAAAACACATTTTTTTTATTTAACCCCGGAACCAGTCGGATCCAAGAGCGGATCTAATTTACAAAACTTCTAAATAATTAAGCGAGGCAAAGTTACCAACTGTAAGAAGTCTATTTATTTTCGCTTAATCCTCTTGCTGAGGAAGTAGTTTGTGCAGTTGAGACGATTGCTGTATTAACTTTTGTCGTGCGAAATAGCTATTTCTTCGTTTGAAGGCTTAAGTGGATTTAGGATTTGAATGCGTTGCGAAGTTTGCTTGTTATTCCGAAAGTTGGGTCTGAGAAAATATTGTAAAACGTTGTCGTGTTCTACGTCAATTTTAAATTTAATCTGTAATTATTGAAGATGAGATTTCTTTAATCCGGGCGAAAAGACGGCACTGGACATAAGCTCACTTTTCATGGCTTGATCAAATTACCGTTCAAAATAACAAGCTCCAAGTTGGGAACCGACATCGATCCAGACAGCCTGCAAAGGACTCTTATTCACCGAAAATAGCAAGACTTTTTCAATGGTTATCATAATATAATACAACAGATGTACGTATATTCTAAAGAAACCCTTAAATTTTTTTGTTAAAAATTGTTTTAAGTTTCAAGAAACTAAAATATATTTTTAAGGGTCAGGTTAGTCGATTAAAATTTTACGAGCCTCCGGAGAAATAAAATATTTTTGGCGAGCTGTGTAGACGTTGATATTATTTTACGTTAAAAGCAAAGTCTCAAATCATAAATTAAACAATAAAAATTGGCAATATAGCAAAGGGACAATTTGTTACAGTCATTAATCTCAAAAAGGGAACACCTATGACCTATGACTTGTGCATTTGCTCTTGGTGCCTGAGTCTTTTTTAGTCTCTCCTCCTCTTCAATTGTTTGTTCCTATACTTTACTTCTCGTAGTCTGATTTTCTAGCTCTCTTCTTGATTTTGCCACGTAGCGCCATTCCCAATCTTCAAATTCTTTGCAATTTCTTCATTCTTCCGCCATCATCCTCACCATTCTCATCTTGTACTGGTTCTTCTTGCTCTCATATGTTTCTTTGTAGTAAGTATTTTCTTTTCGTTGTCTTTACTTTCGCATTCTCATCATTTCTGCAAATTTTTAGTTTTTTTCTCACTTCTCTCCCTATCTTATTGCACTTTTTATCCCACCGACCATTCCACAATATGTAAAATCTTGCTTCTCTCATCTTTTTTTCTCTATTACTTTTTTTTCTATTTCATTCTGCGTTGTTCACTTTCTATCACTTTCATCTCTTTCATCCCTTCTTGTTCTGGCGTTAAAGTCCGCCAAAACTCCACCGAAATTTTGTGTTACATTTTCTTTTGTGATCATGCTGAATTGTCAGTTTTTCAGAAATTAATCGTTTTTGCGTATTCCTCGCTTTTAAGCGCAGCGGAATTAATTTTGCCATTATTTGAGTTCCTTTGAAGTGTTTTTCTTTTAGCATCCAGTGCAACTCGCAATGCCTTAAATATAATAACTTTTAAATGGACCAAACTTTACATTAAAACTCGCAAAGTAAAGCTGCGACAATTGATTCATTTTATAATCCGGCATTTTCTTTATTTCTCCGCTCCAAATATTTTTGTAATACAACAGAGCTCCGCTTCTCCCTTATAATTCCCATTAATACCGTTTAGATACAAGAAAAAAAATTTAATAATTAAAATCAAGAGGGGTTACATTTCTTAAAATTATCTAGAACTCCGAACATTTTTACTACCCTAACTCCAAAAATTCTGAATTTTTTCTAACCTAAATTTCTTAATTTAATAGTTGCTTACCGAATGTAGCATCACCAGGGCGTACATGCATACAGCCATCAGGAAGGAAAATATTTGAGCAAGGTTCCTGTTTTTGTGGATGTATCGTGACAGGGCAAACATTTTCAGGTGGACATTCTGAAACACGAACCGGGAATAATAACTTGGTTGTAACGCCGCCACCTCAACTCACGTCCAAATTGACGTTTTCCATGTAAACTATTATCGGCACGACGACCAGCAGCAACATAACCGGAATCGAACATAACATGGCGGTGCTGTTCCTGAAACCCGTAAATATGCAGGATGCGTCAAACCCCTTAACGTCTCACCTTTTCAACGCGACGATTTGTACGAGAAAAATGGTGGCAAAGCAAAAAGTTGAGCAGAAGAAGTACAAAGTGAGCATCCGGTCTCGCTCGAGCACGTACTGAAAACTCCAACATCACTTTCAACGAAATTAAAAAAAAAAACTACCTTAGCCTCTTTGACGGGGTCTCGGAAGTTTAGGAGTAGAGTCCTGCAGTGTTCCGTCCGTAATCTGTCGATGCTGCGGGCGTCTATGGCTCTCATTAAGTATTCGTTCACCTCGTCCTCGGGGTTTTTCTCTCTTTCAGCCGCTTCGTTGAATGCTAATCTGAGAGAGTAAACTTAATTAGAGAATGCACAAGGGTGCAGCGGTGCAGGGCTAATTAAACTTATGGCGTGAATACCGATTCGTCTTCAACAACACCAACGCCAGTAGCAGTAAATTGTAAATAAATTTGCCACCGGGGTTAATGGAATTAGGGCATCTGAAAGGCGCGGAGCGAATTGGCGGAGGCGCCGGGAGAATTTCGATAAACTACAATTTTATGGAGATGGATTCTGTAAGTATTGGTTACTTCTGCAAGGTCTGGTTCGGGATGTTGAATTGTGGGCGAAGAATGGGGCGCCCCGTCCGAATTCCCAACTCCCTCAATTAGGAGTTTAACGGAAGCTAAAGTAGTTTCGTTGACCGGTCGCGGTTTTAATTAACGTAGCACCTAGAGGGAAATCACTGCGGTGATCCGTTCCAATTATAACTCGACAGCTGCAAACGGCCATCTACACATCAAGCGCTTCTGGACGTGAAGCTCCAGATTAAGCCACAAAGTTAAATTAAAGGACGCAACATTTAAGGAGGATTCTTGCCCCAAAAACTCCACGACAACAAAGATTCATTATTTTGCAGAAAAAAAATTGTAGTAAAAACTAATACAACCTTTTCAAATACTGTAAAAACTGTTAACATAATTGTGGTTGCCTAATACAACATTTTCAAATACTGTAAAAATTGTTAAAATTACTGATACTCACTTGGAGGAGTGTTTGCCATGTTGGGACCCGTGCCCCATCATCCTCATCTCCTTCGAAATGTTTCCGTTCATTGAGTGATTCTGATACGGGGTGGCTCCCTGAAAGCATTAAAATCCCTTGTCAGGATAAAATAAAACCCTGGTGGTAAACCACCCTATTATGCTCGAGACGAAAAATGTCAGCTTCAGTTAATGGTGGACGCGCAAATCCTTCCTAATTGACCTTGACGTTAAGCAAATTTGCAGCCCCAAAGTCACAACTAATTAGAGCCACAATCTCTCCACTAGACGTAACAAAACCAAAACAGTTTTCCGGGCACAGCTCAAGAATAACGAAACGGCACAAAATTAAGTTAATCAGAGAAGCGACAAAACTTTTTAATTTTGGAGTTATTGTAGTTTAATCTCAAGCTTATTTATTTACATTTTTAACTTGGACCGTTCATTGGTGCGTAGCAAAAGGTTAGTAACAAGAAGTTAGCGTCTAGCTTAGGGTTAAGATGGAGAATGAGCGGCTTCGATTTGAGTTAACTGGGAAATTTCTGCAAATTTCTTCAGTAAGCGCCTGATAGGTACGCAACCAACAATATATGCCTAATAATTATCAAATCTGTTGGTAGATGAAATTGGGAACAAATATAATGTACACCAAATTAAACTATACATCCCTTGCACTGTCCACCAGAAAATTTAATGAGTATCAAAAAATCTAAATAAAACCCAAATTATTATACATCAGAAAATGAGAACATCACCACTAAAAAAAACTATGCTGCGTATTGTTTTACCATTGCTTACATTTTAAATTCTTTATGTCCATCAATTTTACTAAATGTTCACCAAATTTAGAACGCTCAAGTTACGCGTCCGTGCTGTACATAATAAATATTCGCGCTATCCATTTATATTTAGTGTTTCTGAAAAAAACTATTTGTGCGTCAAATAATTATTCTAATACTCCAAAAATAAAATATGCTCGCGCATCTCTCCTTGCCGCTTGCGCTTCCAGACAGAGGCACGCGAAAAAAGTTTTGTACAAGGTCAGTTCAAGGCCCTGTAATTTTTTTTTAAAAGCACGATTAGAAATTACCACTAAAAGAAGTTTTACGTTTTACATAATGCAAGCCAATTACAGCAAAGCATTTATATATTACTTAAATCAATATCTTTTTTTGTGCAAACCACTTCTATTTTTACTCTTATTTTCCTTGCCCTAGCACATCTACATCTATTTTGCATACAATTATTTACCATTTGCACAACCTTTCATTGCTTGTGTATTTTTGATCAACAAATAGTATTTTTAACTGCTAAATAATATAAGACACTGTCATAAATTAAATATCTGGGTGTTATGTTAGAATTAAATGCGGAATAAAATTTGGTGAACATTTAGTATTTATGGTCAACAAAAGTTATTTTGGCAAACAAAATATATAAGAGGCCAGCATTATGTCAATATTTGATTGTTGCTTTAAGATTATGTATTTTCTTAATTTTGGTGAGCATTTAGTATTTTTGCGAAATGAAAGTATTTTTTTGTATAAAAATATTGGGTAAATTTGGTAGACTGTCAAATACGACCCGATAAAATTCAGGAGGTCGTTTGGCTTCTTGGCTTTCTAAAAGGCGGTCAGTAAGATTTTGTTCATAGCTCGCTGGTAAAAATAAAATAACTTTTTGGACTTACCCCCCGGTATGAGGGCGCGACGATCAGGTACGTGTCGATGTTGTGGTCCTTCAGGTAGGAGTTTCTGTCGCCGCCGTTGCCCGGCTCGACCACGTAGTCGTTGCCCAAGCACTTGAGCGTCTCTTCGGTGATGTGGACTCGCCTACAACGATACATTAGATTTGATACCGTGCCTATCGGATTGTGGGACGGTTTATTGCGGTGCTAACCCTGGGATGCCGCCGCTCTCCATGTGGTTGGCCAATGTGACGTCGTTGGACCAGACGTCGAACTGCCACTTACGCAACCCCAAAACGCCGCAATGGACGCGACCCGTGTGAATTCCCACACGCATGTTCACGTTGACCGACATCACCTCGCGGACCAATCTGTGAAAGAAAACAACACCAACTAAGTTTCGACAAGAAGCAATAAGAAAACACCACTAATATCTACAGGAAGAAATAAGGGAAAGACGCCAATTTCCGTTCTGCAACGAGTCAAATTCTTCTTTTGGTCTTTTGCCGAGATTGCGGACAACTGATGCACCATTTCCGTCGCGTTGGTGCTATAAACGTTTTATAGCGTCTGTCTGCGAGAAAGTTGCTTGATATTCAATAAAGTACCATAAGGGACCGACTGAAACTCGTAACTAGAAACAATATGAGGCAACGTTTCCTCTTCAATTTCGTAATAACATGTCAGGAAGTAAAAGAACGAGTCCGGGGCTGCCGTCTCCTATAAAGCGGCATTTAAAGGTCGAAGGCCGGGCATGTACACCACCTTAGTCTTTTTTTATTAAGGTGTTACGTTCAAGGCAGACAGACACTTTTGGGAAAACAATTTTACGTGTTGACAATCATGAATAAGACGCAATCTAGAAACTTGTTACGTAAGTACTCAAAGTAGAATAATTTTCTATGCAAAGTCGAGCTTAATTGAGGAAAGTTAGGAGCAAAGGGGAGAATTGCAAGAGAAGAAGCCAGTTGGCACTTGAGGGGGTGGAGCAGGACGTGAAGCACTGCATCAACTGTGCTGTAATGGCGTGAGCACGCTGGGAAATTCCTGGTAATTACAAGAATTGCAAGTTTCGCTGGACGGGAACCATAGGTGCAAGGTTCATTTCCATGCATTTTAGAAGTTTACAACAACTCCATTTCCTGCACTTTCAATAACGGTTCTGCCACGCTCTGCACCTGCATGCATAATGGATTTGCCGGAGGGAATTCGAGTCAGTATTGCAATTTCAGTCCTTTTCCTTTTAATGCAGCTTCTAAACCCCTAAATCCACAGAAGACTAAATTGGTTGGAACTCGACAAGAAGACCTGTGGCGACCTCAAATGAGTAAAATTACTCGCGATCATTGTCGGTTCACCCGGCGCCTCCGCCATTTGCGCGCCGATTTTACCGCATTGTTTCCCGCCCGAAAAAAAACTTCATTCCTTGATTTGTCCCTTTCTCACCCGGTTCAACAACTCTTTGTTCCGTTTTTGGGGTTGCGACAAGGAGGAAACCTGATGCGGAAAAATTGAGCGGTTATTCCGGCCGCCATCAGCATACGCTCGAATCTCCGGAGATGCCGCAGATGTAGCGGAACTAAATGTATTACTTACGCTATGGCGTCTATCATATCCAGTCCCATTTCCACCGTGCAATGAGCGTGATCCGGTCGGGCTTCCGGCAAACCGGAAACGCAATAATAACAGTCTCCCAGAAGCTTAATTCTCAAGCAATGGTGTTCCGAAGCCAGCCGGTCGAACCTGAAACATTCAACGAGCCCTCAGGCCAATTAGTTAGCACCCCCATAGTTATCACTGCGCCATGTATTATTCACTGGCCGTAATGGACGCTTCCATTTCCGCCCATTCAAACCCCGAAAGTGCAGGTTTAGCAGCGCCATCAAAAATGCAAAATTAAAAACATCATCATCCCCAAAGAGGTAGATTTGAAGGTGCATCCATTTTGATAAATAAGAAACTAAGTTCTAGAAACAAAGGATTAGATTTGAAGCTGCATCAATTTCGATAGATAAAAAATAAAGTCTTTAGAACAAAATATAGTGATTAGTGAGTCTGCCAGCATTGCCATTCCCATCTCTCAGCGGGTTAGTTAAAGGTCGCGTGTAAGAGCAGCGCCCTAATCGAGCCTTAAAATAATTATGAGGTATAATTAATTAACGGCCAAATGACGGTGAGGGATGGCCGGAGATTGGACGATCAATTTGGCGCGCCGCAAATTGATCGCTCTCATCTTTCTCGTGTAATAGTAATTTCGATGCGTTACTCGACGCCCTTAATCCTCCATCCGAGGATTTGTCGCGTTGCTTCTTGTACTTGCCTGGCGAACAGCTCGTTGAGGATCCTGACCAGTTCTTCGGCCGTGCATTGATCGGAGAGGGTCGTAAAGCCGCAAATGTCGGCGAAGAGAATGCTAGAAAAGAGATTGGAATTTGACAATTTCTAAGACGAGAAAGTGCTAAGAATAGAAAGGTAAGCTTCTTGTCGAAATTGACGCTGTGTAGAGTCATCAGGGTTAAGACTCGCATCTGTATTGTCCTAATGATCTCGAGAGGATGCTTTGTGTGCCAAGTCTAATACTCTGATTACACGTGGCCTAGTAACGCCTATATAGTGGCACAAAGAGGCACTAAGCTTGTAAACAAGAATGCGGGGGTGAAACTGATTGGTATTGTGCTAGTGTGGATTACAGTTGTTGTGTCGTAAATGGTCTTCCAGACGTTGTTATCTGTAGCACCAACAATGACGAACGCGACGACTAGTTTTTTAAAAAAAATGCAACAAACGACTTCGGAGCCCAAAATAATAAATTGTTGCCCCCGTGCTTCAAAGAACAACATATATTAAACTTGTTTTGTTGGTGGCATAACTTCAGATTTATATAGATATCATTTCAAAGAATCAACTTTTGTGACATTTAAGCGAGGTGAAGTTATTCCCGACTCTACCCCGTGACGACCGCTGGCCTTTCCATTTTTCTTCCCTTTTGATGTGACAGCCGGGCCCATTTGTCGCCACTCACCTGACGTTCTCGTGCCTCTGTATGTAGATCTTGTGAAATTGGGCCTCCTTGGGCTGTCCGGCGATATCCGCCTTCATCTCCATAGCGACGTGTCTCGGCAATACCGATAGCAGGAGACGTTCCTGGAAAATTTAATATCGTTTGGTTAACAGGACGACTTTTTCCCCAACTCCCGTTCGAAAATTCACTTATCAAATTCGGAGCCGGCGTCTAATTATTATCCTTAGCAAAAGATTTCGGGAGCGCAACTCGCGTGCAGGTAAAGACCCGCGAATAATTCAAAGCTTTCGACAGGCATCAATTAGTTTCGGTCGAATAATTAAAGCTTTCGCTACGTAATTTCGGTTCAGTGATGAAAATTCGAAATTGCGTCCGCTCCGGGTTGTAACGTTAATCTTTGGAAGAGTTATCGCAACTAGCTGCGAAATCGTAATTGTTCCATTTAAGAAAAAACAAGATTGTCGTCGTAATTTGATTTTTCGAGAACGGAAAGAGAGGCAGAAATTAGATTTGCGCTTCTAACCAATTAAAATTCAATCCCAGAGGAAGCTCGCCGCCACTTCTAATCGTTACGCTCTTAAGAAGTACAACTGATGTTACCGAAAATAACGACCGATTTGCAATAGCAAGCTGAGATACTTGACCTCCAAATCTTGTTATTGGCAAAATAATGTTCCAAATTTCCGACTAGGATATAATTTATTTTTCCACAAAAGAGTCCGGAATCTTAGAAATTCAATGTTATTGAGCTGTTTAGGAAATGACTTGAACTTCATATTTGTATTTTATTGCCTCTCCACCCTCACCCGCATCGGACTCTATTTAAGTTGGCACAGAGTTTTGTAATCTGAAATATCAATAAAGGCGAAACGGAAATTTCCCAGCTTTGCTTCAAAATTCATGTAGCTCTGTAACACATGGAAGCGTCCTGCATTGATACCAGAACGAAACGAGGAGTGGTAACATATTTCGACGATACATCCCTGTTCGCCTGTTCGAGAAAATCAATTTCAACAAATTGCACTCCCTCAGTACCCATCTCAAGCCGCGATTCATTCCAATTTCATTTTTATCTATAATAACGGCAAACCATTTCAAATGGTCGGCGATCATTTCCTCAAAGTTAAAACAGCCATTAGACTGGAGGATCGCGTTCTGCAAACTTCACCCACAACCCGGAATTTTATTTATTTTTACTTTGTTTTAGTGTTTTAAAGTTCTTTGCAACTCAGGAATTCTTGGAAATTTATTCTTCAGAAAAACACTGTCTTCAAGTACCGCTATCTAAAATCTTAAAAGCGTAGGTGTAAAAAAATACGACAGTAGGAAGGGCGACGCGACATTGATTGACGCAAAAATGCAAATTCTAGAAATATTAAAAAAGCCATTATCCCACCCGTTCACTTTACGGTGACGGAGGGGACCAGAGCGGCCTTTCTGAAGCTGCGGGCCGCTGGATAGTTGCAAGATCGGTGGCGCACAATAGGACATGTGGTCACGGGCAGTAGGCTGTTGGCCGAGTCGCCCGTGTTTCAGATGAGTGGCGAGGCCATGGTCCGGGCCTCATGATAGATAAAAATCACACCATCCTACTCCCCTCGACGGAAGAGTGAGAAGAACAATATCAGGACCAACTGCATCGGGGCGGCCTCGTCTGGTGTCGGACAATGGGTCCAGTAGCCGAATCCTGGAAAAAGCGATTGCGATCGAGTCGCTTCTAAGCAACCGAAAACGGTTGCTTTGGATAGATATCAGCCGAGTCGCAATCGGTTAAACAGAGAGTTCCAAGAGGCTATCGCATTTTTTGGTGTGCCGAAGGTGCATCCCTATGAATGGCATTGGTAGATGACGGCTTAGGGGCTGGATTTTCAAATATTTTCAGGTACAAGTGGAAGGGTTATAGCCTCCGGCACCCAAGTTTACCCGTTTTGGGTAGAAACCGTTTCTACAACTCCAAAGGTGCTGCTTTAAAAGCGATTCTTCGGATATTGCATATTTATCGTTATTTGGAGATTAACAAGGGGTTTTTAAATAATCTTTATCTTGTTGTTCATAATATGTACCAATATTATTACTTTTGTAGGTAAAAAATAACAATTTTCATTTCCGAAACCACTTTTGAATGATCTCTAGATTATTTGAATTTCTTCTTCAAAACGTGCTTGCAAGTTTTACAAAATCTTAATGTCGACAAACATTTTAATTATTTCCTTGAATAAACGTTATATCCCAGTCAACTTGGACATTTGTAATTACATTCAGAAAAAATATCTGTAAACAAAAGTCCTAGATACAATCGTACCATAAAGTATGTTTCTATACAAAATAATATCCTCCACAAATTTTGTTACATTTATAATAATTTGTTGGATTCATAATATACAGTAGCTTATATTCTAATTCTGTCAGATTGAAACGCAAGTTTGAATCCATACGCATATCTCAATTTTTGTATACCTACATAGTGTCCCGGAATAACTGTTACAAACTTGAGAGGCGGATATAAAATCAAAAAAATTAAACGGCTTTTCTTAATAAACATGTTCTCGAAAACTGTTGATAACGGAGGAGAGTTCTTGAAAATTGTCGTAACTTTTGACTCTTATGATCAATTTTTCCGAATGTTTGCACATGTACTACTGAATTAAGTTATCATGTATCGTTGGTATCCATTTTGAGAAAATCGCACGACACCGAAAAGTAGCAAATAGAAAAATAAAATTCGATGTCGTTTCTATGACAATGTAAAAATTTCCTGGAAATTTTTGCACCTTGCATGAAATTAATAAGTGAAAATTATTTCAGCCAATCAAAATCATTTATTTATTAATAATGACATCATAATGATATAATGGACAAATGTCTCTGTCGTTGCGATTTTCACTTATAATATCTCTAGTGCATTGATTATTTCCGGAAATTTTATTCTCATGCATGTTCCACTCGAGCTAATTAATACGTTTTAAAAATGCATTCGAAAAAATAAGACTTGTGGTCCACGAGGTTTACGTTCACGATACTTAGGTTAGGTAGTTTGAAAATTCAGTCTTTTCACCTTAACAAATTGCTGAAAAGTGATTGGTTTCGCATTTTTGAAAAGATCCTCCCCTAAACCCCTTCCCTCCAAAGCGACCGAAATCGTAAAGATAGCGACTCGATCGCAATCGCTTTTTCCAGGATCCCTACACAGAGCTGGAATCGTTGGCGGGTCTACAAAGGTGGAGCGTAGCTTCGCACTTGGGGTGGAGAATTTGGAGGGGGCCTATGCAAATAGGCGCATCTGCATCTTCTCGGAGAGTCAGGCTGCCCTACGGGCATTAGTCTTCTTCAAGGCCTCATCAAAGCTTGTCTAAGACTGTCACGTGAAACTCCGGAGACTAGCAGAGAACAACCAGGTTGTTATCTGCTAGATCCCAAGTCATCAGGGGCATGGGGGAAACGAAAAGGCTGACGCCCTGGCCAAGAAGGGTTCAGAAATGGGCCTGATTGGCCCAGAGCTGGCACTGGGCATTCCTCCGAGCCAGCTAAAGAACTGGGTGTCTGAAAGGCATTCTAGGGAATGGCAAGCAAGCGCACCTCGACAGTCGATGATCTTTATTTCAGGTACCGATCAGCAAAGAACAGCTGAGTTGCTGAGACTCGACAGGGAAGACCTAAGGAAGGCGGTTGGACTGCTCACGGGACACTGCCCCCTCAGAAGACACCTCTACATTGTGGGCTCTCTTGAAGACCCTATGTGCAGAAGGTGTGAACAGGAGGAAGAAATGCCTCTTCATGTACTGTGTCACTGTCCGGCTCTTGCTGCACAGAGATTCAGGTACCTAGACTTTAACTTCCTAGAGGTGAGTGAAATCAGGAGGGCTCCTATGAGCAGACTACCAAGCTTCATCAGGAGCACAGGCATGCTCTAAAAGGGTCACTAGACACCTAACAGGGGTGCACACAATGGGCCTATTTGGCCTCAGTGTGCAGCTCGGCGACCAGCCGGGCCCCCATGCTCGAAGAAAGAAAAACAACCCATTAACCAAAAACCACAAAGAAACGAGACGATACCTACTTGGTTCTAGACTAGAGTGAGTCCTCGGGGTTAGGAAGACACCCAACTCCCAAAAACCCCAAGTTACCTAAAAACCAACAATAGATGTGCCAAATTCTGCCATATAACCCAAACTTTCATTCCCCGGAGTAATTTATTTAAGTGAGCTCAATCATTTTGCAAATCCATTAGAAAATTTAATGAGCATCAAAAAATCTAAATGAAACCCAAATTATTATACATCAGAAAATGAGAACATCACCACTAAAATAACTATGCTGCGTATTGTTTTACCATTGCTTATATTTTAAATTCTATATGTCTATCAATTTTACTAAATGTTCACCAAATTTAGAACGCTCAAGTTACGCGTCCGTGCTGTACATAATAAATATTCGCGCTATCCATTTATATTTAGTGTTTCTCAAAAAAAGTATTTGTGCGTCAAATAATTATTCTATAACTCCAATAATAATATGCTCCCGCATCTCTCCTTGCCGCTTGCGCTTCCAGACAAGAGGCACGCGAAAAAAGTTTTGTACAAAGTCTGTTCAGGGTCCTGTAACTTTTTTTTAAAGCACGATTAGAAATTACCACTAAAAGAAGTTTTACGTTTTACATAATGCAAGCCAATTACAGCAAAGCATTTATATATTACGGGAATCAGGATCTTTTTTTGTGCCAACCACTTCTATTTTTACTCTTATTTTCCTTGCCCTAGCACATCTACATCTATAATTTTGCATAAAATTATTTACCATTTGCACAACATTTTATTGTTGTTGTATTTTTGATCAACAAATAGTATTTTTAACTGCTAAATAATATAAGACACTGTCGAAAATTAAATATCTGGGTATTATGTTAGAATTAAATGCGAAATAAAATTTGGTGAACATTTAGTATTTATGGTCAACAAAAGTTATTTTGGCAAACAAAATATATAAGAAGCCAGCATTATGTCAATATTTGGTTGTCGCTTTAAGATTATATATTTTCTTAATTTTGGTGAGCATTTAGTATTTTTGGGAAATGAAAGTATTTTTTTGTATAAAAATATTGGGTAAATTTGGTAGACTGTTAAATACGACCCTTAATTAATTGCCGGCAGGGCCGGTTGGTAATGTCACTAACCTGTTGCTGGTTTTCGCGTTGGATCTTCAAGCGAGCCTCGATGCATTGGCGTGTCTCTAAAAAAGCCTTGCGTTGCGCCACTTCTCGGGGATAATGGGTGCACACCCCCGCCACGTTACCGCACAGCAAGATCAAGAAGCAGCTACTAATCTGCAAAGCGGGACGGAACGGTAAGTAAATTTGCAAAAAAGCACTTAAAAACTAACAAGTTCCTCCCGACGAATTAAGGAGACGGGGTTAAGGTTGCTGTTAAACGCCCCAATTGCCGACGCAATCAACCATCTTCGCGCAAACGAAAAAGAAAGTGAACAATTTTGCTCGTCGGCCCGGAGCTAATAAAAGAAACTGGAAATTTGTTTCAATTATTTTTTACGGTTGATTGAAGGTCTTTTAACTTTGCCGAGTTTGGTTGTTTGCGTTATCAATTAAATTGTGCTTACATCAGAAGAAGCGTAAAGTTGTCCCACGCAAACGAGCAGGATGAGTTGGGAGAGGGCCAGCACCGACCCGGCTAGAAGGGCGTCTTTGAGGCGGATGGGCATGAGGGCGTAGGTCAAATAAGTGGCGGCCAAAGAGAATGTGGGGCCCATCAGCGGCCGCTCCCACTCGGAGAAGAACGAGATGCATATCTAAAAAAAAAAAACAAATTTTCCTCGCACTTTCCTCCGCAACTTTACATAGAAAACGTCTTGATATTGTCGCATTCTTTGAGATGCCGGGAATAAATATTTAAATTGACCTATAAAAAATCAATTGCAAGGCGTCTCGACGCTTGGGAATTCGTTATGTTTTTTTTCCTATTTTAGGGGTGGCGAGGATAGCGCCCGAGTGATAAGTTCTCGGGATAAAACTGGATGTTTCAGTTGTACGAATGCTTCGTTAAGCTCGTGCTATTTACATAGGGTGAATAATTGTTCAAACGTGTCACGCAAATTTTTCATTTTGCAATAAAAATTTCACCACCCTCCAGCACCACCACCATAGAAAACGAGTCCCTTTATTTGTTCCAGAACTAGTAGAATCTCGTAATCGAACGGTCTTTGAGCGACTGCCAGAAGATGCGGTTAAATTGAGTCTTTAAATCAGACGCCGGGCCTCTAGGCGGCGCGACGCTCAACCAGAATCAGAAGAGAAATTATTACTTATTATTTACTTATTACTTTGTTAAAAAATATAGCAAAATATCGTCTAATAATCGGATTTCTATTAGAAAAATTCGTTTTGAAGTTTTAAAATTATTAAGGCAATTTACGTGATTTGAGAATATAAACAATAGTCCGTAATTCCGGCACAATTATTGTCAGCGGCGTCCAAAATCTCCATTTCGGCGAAAATCGTCCTGAAACTTCATCATCACCGCTTCTCACAAACTTCCACTCGAGTTATTCGAGATTGTAAAACATGTCAAAGAAACCATTAAGAAGTTTTAATTAAAATAGGTCCTTTTAACGCACTTACCTCCAGCGACGACTGTGTAGTAAGGGAAATGGGAATTTTTAATGAAAATTTGCGTAATTAATTAATTTCGCGACCACCATCCTTCCAACAGCTTTACTCACCTCCAGAGTCAGAAACGTGACTAGAATGAAGTAGGAGATGATGATTAAATAGACCTCGTTCATGGCAGGCTTCGACAGCACAGCCAGCAGAACTGCAACGACAACAAAGCGTTAATAATAACAACCCCTCGACAACGAACCCCTCACCCCCGTAAATAGCGATGCAACAACCCGACGTGCAGATGAGAACTAGGAGTTTGTCGAGTCTGTTGGTGTGGTTACGATCCACCTCTTGGTGGTGGGCCATGACGAGGTCGGTAGCCGCCAAAAGCAGAAAGCCGAGGCAGAGTAGCAGCAAGAGCGATATCAAATTTGTCATATTGCTTTGGTTCATTTTCAGAAAATATCTCTGGTACAGCATTTCGACCTGGAAGGAATTAATGTCGCGTTCAATTTCTTTGCGAGGGCGTCGCGACGCTGCAAGCTCCACGCAAATCGGGAACGCTTGCTGCCTGTTTGAATAATAAACTCGTAAAAGGGATCGGGATATCAAGCAGTTCCGCAATTAAAAGTGGTTTGACTAGCGACACGAGTCGCCCCTTTATTGCGCCAATTAGCAAAACGCGATACAAGTTTTATTAGTCTAGAGCCCTAATAGAATTCCTAATTAAAATGCCCGGACTGATAATGCAAAGTGGCATTGAGCTAATTATCCTCCCGCTGCTTTATTTGATGGTGCTTAATAAGCTTCTGGTGTTTCGTCCATCTGGGGCTTGCAGCTGAAGCCGCCAACAAGCCCGCAAAAAGTTTCAAATTTTAAATAGGAATTAATTTTTTTAACTGTTACTATGTTGCAGTCCCTTTCATTACACCTCTCCAGCTTCCAGAAATTATTTTTTTTAACTGTTACTATGTTGCAGTCTCTTTCATTACACCTCTCCAGCTTCCAGAAATTATTTTTTTTAACTGTTACTATGTAGCAGTCCCTTTCATTACATCTCTCCAGCTTCCAGAAATTATTTTTTTAACTGTTAGTGTGTTGCAGTCTCCTTCATTCCGCCTCTCCAGCTTCCAGGACCGCAAATAAACTGCGGTCTGGACTTACTTGTTCGTTCCTGAACTGATGAGTACTGCAAAGTTTCTGGATGAGTCTTGCGAGTTTGCCGAAAACCCCCCTGGATTGCTTCGGCGTTGAGGATACAAGCAGTTCGGCTTCCACTTCATGACCCTCCACGTCCGGACTGGAATTGGCCGCGGAACCGTTCTCCTTAATCGGGGGGGACCGAGACACGCTACCCACCTTGCAGAAAAAAAAAACAATCACTCACCCTAAAAGATTAAATCGGAATTAGCGGTCATTACGGCCCTGCAACTTTGTCCTGTTGACTCAAGAAAGTGGCTCCGGATTCTGCGTTTTGAATGATTGTAAAAAATCTTAATTGAGCTTCTGTTTCGTCGGTGCAAAGTTAATTATGGAAAATGCGACGACTGTTTGATATTTGCGATAGGCAACTAGTAATTCCGATAGAACCAATTAGGGTGATAATTACCTACTTACCGCTATGAGACTAGAAGACAGGCTACCCTTATCCTTTGAACTGAAGTGCTCAATCACTTGCCAATTGCTTTTCCTGGCGCCCTCGGCTCCGGCCGTTGGCAGCGGACTGGTGTTGGCGGTGGAGGGGGTGGAGAATCCGGTGGTGTTTCCCGCTTCGGCGAGGGCCTCCGAAGCGTTCCTCGACTGCTGCTTCAAACTGGTCCATCGTCGACCGCAACCCTTTTTCAACGTGGTGGTCTCCTGAAACCGAACATTGCTGCAACTCCCTTCGGATCCCCGAAATTAATTAGTTCGAGTTGAACAAACAATAAGCGCGGGGCCCCCTGCTCGGTTTAATAATAAATAAGAGTCAGGTGGGCACAAAGGGCGCACCCGAGAGGGCCCTAATGAAATAGAGGGATTGAATAAGCACCATAAATATCAGATTAGGATCCTTTTAAGGAATTAAAATTGTTCCAGGGATTACTCGGGCGGGAGCGATGAAAGGCTCTTTTCGCTACTGAAATAACACGCGGGCAATAATTGAATTCTTAAGTTCCAGGTAGCGAGCTGCGCGTCAGCAATTCACTACTTTTTCGAATTTCTAACCAATCTCGTCTTGACTCTTGTAGCAAAATTCAATAATTCAAACACCTACAATTCTTAAAAATTCCCAAACTAATTTCGTGCGTTTTGCGGTCCTCGAGTTTGACTCTAAGTAAGAAAAATTTAATTTTTTTTCATCCCTAACATAATTTCCAAGGTCCTTACAATTCCTGTATCCGACTTCGCAATTCCTAAGCTAATTTTGAAAGTTCTGGCCCCTCTTGTGTTTCCACATTTCTAAATTTTGTAATATTTGAAAATTTCCGACCTAGCACTGGAGAAAATTATTTCGTTCTGCAGCTTTCCCTCAAAATCGCTTAATGGAATCACGCTGAAAGACGACTGAAAACGAAGTTCCATAGCGATTTCTTTGTGTAATTAAATTTCGGGCGGAGCGCGCTGAAGCTCTTCGCACGCTAAATACCCAGCACAGGTGAAGTAATGAACAATACGTTTTCCTAAGTACTTTTTCATTATCTCCTGGAGCCGGCGAAACCTAATTGCGTTGAGCAAACCAAGCGGGGCAGAATTTCAGCAACGTCAACACTAAAGTTAGGGTGTTTCAGTGCAACCTGCCGGTGCATTGGTTGTTGGGTCCGTGGCGCTAACTACGAGCGTGCCTTTGCAACCGGATGATAATTAAAAACAAAGAGCTTGAGGAAATTTAATTTAGTAAAGTACACAACTCTTCGTGTAAGTTGGTTACTATAAATTTGTAGACAAAACACGACAAAAAAATGTGATTTTGCCGGCGCGGTTCTAAATGAACCCGCAATCCAGAAATTGGCTTTTAAAGATTTTTCCTAAAAAGGGAAATTGACGAGAATCAACGACCCACAATTCAAAAATAACGTTTACAAAAAAACCTTTTTCAGGAATGAAAAACTAACAAGAATCCGCCATGCGCTTCAACGTTTTCCTGAAATGCCGGACGTGTTAGCTGCTTTTTCAGGCTATAATAATTGAATTTTTGCTTCGTACTGCTTCGACCAATTAAAATAAAAATATTTAGAAAATATTTTCAAAAAAATATAGCCAAATCTCGTGCGTGAGCCCTTAATTACAAGGTAGTGGTGTTCACACACAAAAAATTACAATAATACAAATAATGGTAGAATTGGATAAAATGAATCGTAAAAAAAGAACAAATAGGGATAGGGAGATGGCAATTTTTTCTAACAAACCCTATGATTTGCTCTTGTCATTGGTATAGAAGTTATTTCAGGACGACATACAGTGCGGAATTTATAATTTTCTACACTTGGCTCTCACTTTGAAAGAGTCTCTCAAAAGTTTTATAATAAAAATTAACGAAGTTAGGAAAACGGCGTTTATTTCAAAAAAATAAAAAACCGCTGGCCTTAAAGTGCCGTCAAATGGCTTCCTGTTGAAGTGCCGTTAATTCATATGACGGTACTTCAGTGTATTAGGGCAAGGAAAAAGATTAGAAAAGTCTTTCCAAGTAGTAATTTTTTATGGTGCTTAAAAAAAATTACAGGGCCCTGAACTGACCTTGCGTAGAACTTTTTTTCTCGTTCGAACGAGAGCCTGTCTATGGTACGCCATGGGTTTTCCACGGCTCTATCAACCTCGCTAGTCGTTGCGTGTTCAATCTTTGTAGCCAAGCGTCTTTCCGTGATGGCATCACTTGCGTGTTGCGCGCGCATTGACGGCACTTTAATAGAAAGTCGTTCGACGGCGCTTTAAGTACAGTGATTAAAAATCTTTATCGCCCTGTATCTCAAAAATAGCGCAAAAAAGGTGCTATGTTTCCAGAAACTTTTTATCCACAGATTAACCCTTTTTAAAATAGACATTTAATTATGATTGTATTACCTATGTGTACGAATTCAAATCTATTATTCTTATTTTTTTACCTTTTGCTCTTTGTCAAGAAAATGTTACGAGGGCTACAACCCACGAATTTCACCTTATAGGTCGCATCTGTGAATACCCGCAAAATAAATAGAAGTTTGCGCAAATGCATCAGATTATCATGAAAATCGCACGACACTGAAAAGTAGCCAATAGAAAAATAGAGTTTGGTGTCGTTTCTATGACAATGTAAAAATTTCCTGGAAATTTTTGTACCTAATTAATACGTGAAAATTATTTCAGTCAATCAAAATCATTTATTTATTAATAATGACATCATAATGACATAATGGACCAATGTCCGTGTCGTTGCGATTTTCTTACCGAATATGCCCTCGTGCATTGATTAATATCCGGAAATTTTATTCTCATGCATTTCCAAAACGTAATTAACCCTCGTGTTCCACTCGGGATAATTAATACGTTTTGGAAATGTTTAAAAAAAAAAAACGAAATAATCAATGCACTAGGGATATTATAAGTGAAAATCAAATGTTGGTGAAAATAAAACAATAAATAAAAATAATAACGATATAGTAACGTAAAACTTTGATATTTTCCGGTTAATCCGCTTTGCAATTTATTTTCGGGCAAATTTGCTACCAGTAGACAGGGATTAAATTTGTTTGTCCCGATAAACACGCCGTTTCTACCATTCTTGTTTGGTTCACAAAGAAAAATAGGGCGAAAGGACCAAAATTGTTCATTAACGAGTGAACGGCCAAATGGAGTTGTCTGTGTGCTTCTCGCTACTAAAAATTCCATTATCCCATGCGAAACTTTCTCACTGAATTTCTCGTTGGAATTCGCGACAGGAAAGTAATTGGAAAAATTTCCTTGTCCCGCCACCTTAATCGGGTTTCTTAAGCGTCTCGTTCTGCACGAAATCGGTAATGAATCGAATCGCCTAATAACCAGAAATCGAGTGTAGCGGAAGATTTAATGAAAATATGCCAAGAGCTCGAGCCGCAGCTTCACAAGCGCTTCGATTCCATCCAGTAAATGCAAATTGGAAACTCCAACTAGGTATCTAGTCATTGACGTTGAATTTGAAAAAATTGTAATTTCCCCAAGATAACTTTTCCAATTACGTGATAATAAAATAATAATCAACAAAATGGACTTGTATGTGTTTTTTGTAAAACGTTTCCTTTGCCCCAGATGCTACGAGAGTGTTGGTAGCCGCATAGTTATTTTAGGGTCGTATTTAACAGTCTACCAAATTTACCCAATATTTTCATACAAAAAAATACTTTCATTACCCAAAAATACTAAATGCTCACCAAAATTAAGAAAATACATAATCTTAAAGCGACAACCAAATATTGACATAATGCTGGCCTCTTATATATTTTGTTCGCCAAAATAACTTTTGTTGACCATAAATACTAAATGTTCACCAAATTTTATTCCGCATTTAATTCTAACATAATACCCAGATATTTAATTTTCGACAGTGTCTTATATTATTTAGCAGTTAAAAATACTATTTGTTGATCAAAAATACAACAACAATAAAATGTTGTGCAAATGGTAAATAATGTTATGCAAAATTATAGATGTAGATGTGCTAGGGCAAGGAAAATAAGAGTAAAAATAGAAGTGGTTTGCACAAAAAAAGATATTGATTTCCGTAATATATAAAGGCTTTGCTGTAATTGGCTTGCATTATGTAAAATGTAAAACTTCTTTTAGTGGTAATTTCTAATCGTGCTTTAAAAAAAAAATACAGAGCCCTGAACTGACCTTGTACAAAACTTTTTTTGCGTGCCTCTTGTTCTGAAAGCGCAAGCGGCAGGGAGAGATGCGCGAGCATATTTCATTTTTGGAGTAATAGAATAATTATTTGACGCACAAATAATTTTTTTGAGAAACACTAAATATAAATGGATAGCGCGAATATTTATTATGTACAGCACGGACGCGTAACTTGAGCGTTCTAAATTTGGTAAACATTTAGTAAAATTGATAGACATATAGAATTTAAAATGTAAGCAATGGTAAAACCATACGCAGCATAGTTATTTTAGTGGTGATGTTCTTATTTTCTGATGTATAATAATTTGGGTTTTATTTAGATTTTTTGATGCTAATAAAATTTTCTGGTGGATAGTGCAAGGGATGAATGGTTTAATTTGGTGTACATTATATTTGTTCCCTTATTTTAACTACCTACGATGACTTGACCGGTTCTAAGATTGGCTCTTCTCAACTAATGTCGAAAAGCCGTAAATAAATTACTCAACTGAAATTATATTTATTTCCCAGGTAAAGCAGGGAAAACACAGAAAATTTTACGATATTAATAATAATTTGATTCTTCCTCTTTACTCCAGAAGCGCGCGCCTGGAAAATGAAGGTTTCCAACGGTGTCAGCGCCGCTCCCGAAACGAAGAAGTTTATGGGCTGATAAACTTGATTACCGCCACTCGTTCCTAATCCTGGTCGACTAAACGGTGATATTTTAATAACGTATCAATTTAATGCCGGCCACATAATATAGGGCAACAAATAATTGGGGCATCGGGATATTTAATAAAAAGGATCGATTTATCTGTCTGGCAGATTTACGACCGATTGTCGCGACTATGTTTAGCTCTTTAATAACGCAAAGTAAGCAATAAATTACAAACATAAAATAAAACTTTCACACACAACGTGTTGAAATGATAGAGAACAAAAATGACAAATTTCTCCTAGGTCGAGACCTGTTGGAGGTCTATTCAGTCTTCCTAAAGCTCCAATAGCGCCACTATTCCGTTGATAAATTCGGAAACTTCTGATCTCGATGGCTTGTTTCCGACGTATCGAAGCCGCTATCGGTTCGTTTTTCTTAAGCTCTTCGTGATCTTGTCTCGAGTTTTCTTTGTTCAACATTGTTACGTGTCCCGAAACTCGCAACAATTAGCGCAAGTTTTGGGGGGTTTGATATCAATCACGTGCAGTCACCGCTTGGAAATTTTCCCAGCCCATCTTGTTTTCGGTGGGATTACCCTTTAATTAAATTTCCTGCAACCTTTCCACAAGTTAAACACAAGCAGTCGTGAAAGTGTACCCAAATTATTTATGTACTGTAATAACAAGACAACTCCGCCTTTTGTGACGCCAACCCGAGTTAAAGTTATAGCAAAACGCTAGTTTCGACCCCATCCCCCCAAATTTATCCCCGCAGAACTTCGGCAATATTTGCGACACGTCCTGACAATTCCATTTTAAGGATACAAAATGAGGACTGTTTCTGTTCTTTTTGTGAGTAGCTGGAAAAACTGGAAATTGTTGAAATTTCGAGGTAATTAGCGGTTTGAAAGGGTGGTGGGACCGGAAAGGCTTCCGGGTTCCGGGCCGGAAAGAAACCAGGAAGCAAACGTAATCCGGCGGGCCGCGACCGGTTTTAACCTTAATTACGGCAACTACCTAGACATCGATTCCTGAAACTCCCTCTCAACCCCTTAAAACTAAACGGTTCGTTTTGAGAAATTGCGGGATCAAAAACTTCCCGTTCGCCTCAACAAACAAAAGATCATTGATCCTTAATTACAACTTAAGTTGCGATTGAAAATTTTCCAACAAATCCTGCCAGCTCCGTTTCGTTCTGTGCCATCCCCCGCCCGCTATGATTTAGATAACGGTTTGAACACACGCAAAATTCCCATACGTTCGCAATTAACACCCCTACACCGCCACAATTTCCCAGTTGTAGACCCAATCCGGGATTAGGAGCTTTGGTCATTGACAGGAAGGCGGTGGGCCCCGCCCGTCACAAATCAGAACCGGAATGATTTCGAAATGACGATGCCGATAAAGGGTGCCTATTGTTTTAGGGGCGCATTTGCGGCCAGGAAACAAGCGAGCTTCGACGAGCTTCCGGGGGTTAACGGCCATTTCCAGAATTGAGATAGTTAGAATTATCCCCGCATTACCCCCAATTCAGATATTTAACACCATCAACCGCCAACCTCTAGTGGCGACAGCAAAAATTGTCCAATGTAAAGGGGTGCGTGACAAAAAGTGAAACGCTTCTCACGCCATCTACAGCACTATACTTTTTTAAAAACTGTTTAGGAGGAGTCGCCACAGCGTTGCGTACTCATGCGAAGAAGAGTAGGGTACAGTATTACGTTCCCGATTTTGTTGTGTTTTAGTGCCAATTTCACGAAACGTTTAAACTATCATTAAGTACAAATTACTCTGATTCTCGTCGC
Organism: Schizotus pectinicornis; assembly: GCA_951805265.1. Classification (NCBI taxonomy): domain Eukaryota; kingdom Metazoa; phylum Arthropoda; class Insecta; order Coleoptera; family Pyrochroidae; genus Schizotus; species Schizotus pectinicornis. The sequence goes on from OX638205.1 coordinate 11,777,499, forward strand.
ATCTGTTCCATTTAATAATTCTGCTGTGACGTTTCATCCCCGGTAGGTACAACTGCTGATAGTGTTATTAGCGCCGGATTCGATGATTTTGAAGAACGGCTTTCGGTTTCACCGCATCTGTAATTGATTGATGGCGATTATTGGATAGAGTTCCGCAGTTACCTGTCATTAGGTGAAAATTGAAGGGAAATGCGTCCATATTAACGGCTGCCGGCAGATGGGCTTTGTGTTCGGTGTTTGGTTAACGTTTCCCGGATAGGTCCTAGGCCATCACTCCACTTGGAGTCGCTAATTACGTTCGCCTTTGATCGCCGTAATTAATTTCTCATTTAAATATTTATACAAGTTTGGCCAGAACAAGAGGGTTAGATACCGACAATAGTTTATGTAAGCGCTTATCGGGCCCTTGTTTAATTAGTTTGTTAATTACTTATTAAAGGATGACGGTATGTTGTTAGTAACCAGATTTTCATTTGATTCTGTCCGGTGCTTCTCCGGAAATGAATTTTGTTAACAACTCAACTACAGGTTGAGTGACCATAATAAATTTCAATCTATCAAGTGCAGGAATTTGTTCACTAAGACTTTAATTTTAGTATTAAAACGTTGGAGATTCTTGCTTCTTGAATACCAATAATGTATACGGGTCTAACTGAAAGAATGATTTATTGAAATGCTTGACAATGAATGTTGACGAAAAGTTTAGATCGTTCGAGAAATAAGAAAATACTTAATTAAAATAGAACAAACTTCTGGAGGAAAGATAACCGAACTCTAAAAGACCTAAGAAGAGAAGCATACTTTCCGAAAAATTATTTGCTGGTTGACTGATTTAAAAGGTAAGAAAACAGAAGTAACAAAAGTTCTGCTTTTTAGAAGATAAAGAAAAAAATAAAGTTTCTAACAATAATAAATATTTTGCATCAAGTGAGGCCAGTAAGCTCTTAAGGAGCATAGAGCTTGCTTAAATCTCTTTGAATGTGGCGTTGGTTTCAAGGTTTGTTCTAACGATATCAAATATTGCTACATTTGTGACACTTGTCTAACTCGTTATGTGTGTGACTCAAAACTAGTTTTGCTTGTTCTGCTAGGTAATTTTAAATGTTGTTACTCAAGTATACTTAGATTTTTCCTTGCAATGCAATTACTTAGAAACTAATAAGCTACCTACCTTCATTAAATCTGTCTTTGAACATTTTTTTATTAAATAACTTTGAAGCTATAAACGTATTTAAATAACTAATATTTATTTACTAATTTTCCAGGCAATAAAGTAGGTAAAGCTAAACCATTTAGAAAACTACACGTACGTCATCATGCGCATCTTGAACAAAATTAGGCCAGACTACTCAAATATTAGAAATGGGGGGTATTTCCGCTCTAAGACAAGAGGCCAGTGTCGCAGGTTTGCCAAATCGTTCATTGGCAATGTTGCATGTTACAACACTGGTAGAAATTATTGCCACAACTTCTTGATGACGTATGAGTCGTTCTCTAAGCAATTTCACTTTACCTTCAGTTAGTACTTTTGATTAATTCTTGTACAGTAGATGGAAAAGTTTTTCGAGCCTCCTCCTCTTCTTAAAGTGTCCATTCGAGAGGCTCAAAAAGAGACAGTTTTGCGGTAATTTCCTGGATGTAATGAAGAAAATAAAAATATACTAAAATAAGGAAAGATGGAAAAAGTGCTTTAGATAGCTTGCTTCAACATTCTCTTTATGGTTACTGCATAAAAAATTTCTAACAATGACCAAATTTTTCTCTTACATTTTTACACCCTATTTTCCCCAATTTATTTTTTTTTCATTCAAAAACTAGTTTAAGCACTAGACAACCATGTTTAAAATTAATATTCAAATATTTTTTATTTCAATGGAGTTGTTACTGAGATTTATTAAAAATAAAATCGTTAAAGAATTTCTTGATCTGACAGAAAAAATAATGTTGAAGCAAATTATCTAAAGCATTTTTTTTCATATTTTTTTGCTCTATTTTTGTACTTTCTTCATTACAGTCAATTTTTATGAACAAAATCTTTGCCTCGTAACGAACTGTTTGAACGGCTACCTTAAGCTGCGACTACAAACAGCCGAGATGGCTGGTCAAAGATCAAAAATTCGTCAAACCCAAACCGAAGGTCCTAGGTCAATTCTGAAAACAATTTAGAGCTCAGTAGGCTGAACTCTCTTAAAATCAAAATTTTTCTAGGTCCTTTTTTTGGAAGCTTTCGATTTTCATCAAATACCCAAATATCACTCAATAGACTTGGGCAGTTTCCTACGTTCACGATTCTTTTAGTAGAAAAAATGTAAGAGTGCCTCCTTGTAAATTGTTTATTTTTACATCCAAGAAGACCCCAATTAACATGATTGTGTTAAGTACTTGAAAGTCATTGCAAAACATCTAGTCTAGACGAATTGTTTTGCCATAATTTTACCAGAACTTTGAAATTTACGGGTTCGAAATGCCGGGAATACTTAGAGGACGAATCTCAACTCTTAGCTGCTAGGCAGGACCTGATCCACTGTTTAATTTATTACCAATTCTTAGAAAACAAATATTAACTCTGGTCCACTGTTTAATTTATTGCCGAACTAAATATTGGTCCAGAAATAGGCTACAATCAGTGCGCGCATGTATACAAAGTTGCCTAAATTTCAAAATTAGATGATCAGAAGCGAAATTGGGGAATAAAGAGTGCAGAAAAGAAAAGTTAATTTCGTCAGAAATTCGGTTCCAGTTGAAGTCCTGCGAGAGTTTCAATCCTGAGTAGATGAGACAATGTCTGGCCTCTCAATTTACTTAAGAACGTGTAAACCAACCGTTGACGTGGACCGAAAGCTTGCGTTCAATCTACGTCGATAAAAAAACTTGATAAAATCACAAGTTTACGTTCCGGTTTTATCTCTTTTGAAAGTTGTAACAAAGAGGTGCTCCGGAGCAACTTGTTGCTATCGCAACTCCCCCGACTGGTTTGCGGGTCCGCAGGACTTAATGACGACACCCGGCGCTCAGATGCCTCGTTATCCAGGAGAGCTATCCAGGATCGATGTTGGAACCGCGAAAAAATCCCCCCATCATCTTATCTGTTTTCGTGCAACAAACCTCTCTCGTTTTCCTATTTTCCAGAACGATCTCATCCACGACTTTGATGTAGTTGACGTGCCGTGACACGAGCAACGTCGGGACCAAATATCAATATTTCGTAAGAGTTCTCGTGTATCCCAACGATTTTATTACGGATACAAACATGTGTGCGAGAAGGGGAAAAGACCCAATATGCGATTTGCGACTCGAGTTTTGTTTTCTTTATTTAAATATTTATATTGCCATCTCGTTTCGCGCAAGGGTGCTGCAAAAGACGCGCTATACGTCAAAGCAGTTTCAAGACTTTTGGGACTCCACCTAAAGTTCTAAATTTAGAACTGCAAATTCGACTACTTAACACTTGTTTTTCTTTGTTTAATAAAGTTACGTCCGCAGCTCAATTTGGTCAAATCGAACTCGTTATTGATCCTTCGTGGCGCGGAAAAAGAACTTAACCCCCTCCCCCCCCCCCATTATTCCTGTTTTCATAACAAAAAGAAGTTTCTCCGTGTCCCAGTTGCCGTCGTCAAATTGGATTAGCGATGATGCCACCGCGAAGTTGCGGGTTGTCTCTTCGTCGTTTAGGGATGATAATACGTTATGACAGTGGCAGAGCCAGTTCGCGTCATTGTTTGTTCAATCGAGTATGTAAACGTAAAGCACTCTTACCGGATCCCTTCGTCTATTATCCCTCAGGCTGAGCCGCTGCTTCCAATCTCTCTTCGACGAAGATTCCGAGCTCAGGGATCTCAGCATCGGAGCCGACTGCATCGTCTGAAAGGCGGGAATGGAAAAGTGAATTAGTCAAAAGACGCGCAATGATCCGGCTCAATCCCGGAAATCTCACCAGTCCAAGAACTATTTTTTTTAACACTTCGTACAACGTTACATGGGCTTCGTTTAAATCAAAAAATTTTGCGAGTCAACTTTCACCAAAAATATTTGTTATTCATTGATCTCTGTTCAAAGCTCGAGCTTTCTGAGGTTAAGCTGTTATCGCCGGGCGTCGCTAATGGGGGTTTAGGAGATTTTGGCAAGATGCTGTAATTTGATAAGCAAGAAGAACACTAAACCTTTCAAAATTTTGTCGTTTATTAGGTAAATGATTGATGCGCATTTACCTTTGAATTTTATTATGCCTTAACAAAGTGAAGTCCCGAAATTGGATTTGCCTCGCTTCTGCGGCATCCCGGAATAATTGACAGTAGAGAATACACGAGACTCCGTCGGTTTTAATTTCATAATCAATGGAAAGTTTATCAATCACTTTTTATATTGCGTCTGGAAGTTCTTTGTCTAACATTGACAGCGACCGATTGCCTCGAAACGCCAAAATAAGGAATTAGAGGCTTCCGCTTCATTATCAATCTTTGAAGCATCGCAGACTCAATTTCCCATTAGCGAACTCAAAGAATCCTCCTTTGGCTCTAATTTCAACAATTTTGTTGAGCTTAAATTAAGAATTAAGAATTATTAATTAAGAAAAATTAAAATTAAGAATAGGGCAACCATTTTGGAAAATTTAAAGCTACGCCGGCTTTGTTCACAAAATGAGCATCATCTAAAAATTAAGGATAAGCAATTGCTAATATGTCAAGCGACGCTCCTTTTGTGAAAACCAAATAGGGGTCGTTGTTGTCTCGTCCCCTTGTGTTTCTGCATAGATAGCGCTGGTCCCTTTTGTGCCAAGATTTCTTTGAGCGCTTCTATCGGGAAACAAAAACAAAGCCTCGTTTGAAACAGTTTAAGCCACCGAGACAAACAGATAAACCGAAACAAACACCGGCAGCTTTCCCGGAATCTACATTAGTAGACAAACGGAATTAGTATTCCCTGACAACCCTTCAATTTTTGTCCCTGTAGTTTCTCTATGGAAACAAAACGGGAGAGGTCCAGAGCTGGGCGAATCAAACGACCGGTTCTGGCTGTCAATGTTTTCTTTGTTGAGTTTTCCCCTGGAACGTGATGGATTTTAGGTCGAGTCCCGGCTATTAGTTAAAACCAACGTCTTGTGCTTTTCTAGAAAGCAGTCGTTGTACGGTGGATAATCTGATCTGGCGATTTATTACCTTCTTGTTGGCAATAAATATAAGTTGGAACAGGAACGGAAACTTGGTGATTAATCGCGCTTTTGTTCATTAATTTCGAAATGTTTTACAAGCGAAAATTAACTTCGAGAAAGATGTTTGAAAACTATTATTGCAGTTGTGAGAAACGAGTTAATTACCAAGTTCGAGAATTTAAAAAAAAGTTTGTTAGGGGTTGTTTGAGGAGGGAAACGGGAAACGAGTCGAGCTAATAAGACCACTACTTCTTATTTATGTTGCGTTAAATAAAAATAGAAATTATTTTAAAATATTAATTAGATCAAAAGCAAACTTTGGCGAGTAATTGAATAGGGCGTTGTTTATTTTTGCTACCCTTTGAGCAAACCCTAGAAAGTTCAGAATAACTCTTTGTATCTATATCTACTAGGCTTCCTTATACTTGCAACTACTCTAAAAGAAATTTTAAAAGCATTTACAGTAAAACAGGTAGGTAATTACAATAGGGAACAAATATAATGCACACCAAATTAAACTATAGATCCCTTGCTCTGTCCACCAGAAAATTTAATGAGTATCAAAAAATCTAAATGAAACCCAAATTATTATACATCAGAAAATGAGAACATCACCACTAAAATAATTATGCTGCGTAATGTTTTACCATTGTTTACATTTTAAATTCTATATGTTTATCAATTTTACTAAATGTTCACCAAATTTAAAACGCTCAAGTTTTTTTTTTTTTTTTTTTTCCCGGGGGGCCCGGCTGAACGCCGAGCCGCACACTGAGGCCAGATAGGCCCATTGTGTGCACCCCTGTGTGGTTTCTGGGGAGCCCTTTAGAGCATGCCTGTGCTTCTGATGAAGCCCAGTAGCCTGTTCATAGGAGCCCTCCTGATTTCTTCTTCCTCTAAGAAGGGGAAGTCTAGATACCTGGATCTCTGTGCAGCAAGAGCCGGACAGTGACACAGTACATGAAGAGGCGTTTCTTCCTCCTCTTCACACCTTCTGCACATAGGGTCCTCAAGAGAGCCCACAATGTAGAGGTGTCTTCTGAGGGGGCAGTGTCCCGTGAGCAGTCCAACCGCCTTCCTCAGATCCTCCCTGCTGAGTCTCAACAATTCAGCGGTTCTTTGCAGATCGGGACCTAAAATGAAGATCCTCGACTGTCGAGGTGCGTTCGCCTCCCATTCCCTAGAATGCCTTGCAGACACCCAGTTCCTGAGGGCACGCTTTGACTGGCTGGGAGAAATGCCCAGTGCCGGCTCCGGGCCAATCAGGCTCATCTCTGAACCCTTTTTGGCCAAGGCGTCAGCTCTATCGTTCTCCCCATGCCCCTGATGACTAGGAATCCAGCAGATAACAACCTTGTTGTGCTCCGCCAGTCTCCGGAGTTTCACGTGACAGTCCCAGACAAGCCTTGAAGAGGCCCTGAAAGAGCCTAATGCCCGTAGGGCAGCCTGACTGTCCGAGAAGATGCAGATACGCCTATTCGCATAAGCCCTCTCCAAATTCTCCGCCGCACATGCTATAATCGCGAAAATTTCGGTTTGAAAAACTGTAGCCAGCCTACCAAGTGCGAAGCTACGCTCCACCTTTGGAGACCCGCCAACGATTCCTGCTCCGGACCCCTTGTCGGACACCGACCCGTCCGTGTACCAGACGAGGCCACCCCGACGCAGTTGATCCCGATATTGGTTATCCCATTCTTCCCTGGAGGGGAGTAGAATGGTGTAGTTTTTTTCCATCTAGAGGCGCGGGACCATGGCATCGCCACCCATTTGAAAAATGGGGGACTCGGCCAGCAGCCTGCTGGCCACGACCACATGTCCTATTGTGCGCCCCCGATCTTGCCACTGTCCAGCGGCCCGCAGCCTTAGAAAAGCCGCGCCGGCCCCCTCCGTCACCGTAAGGTGAAGGGGTGGGAGCCCGACCAGCATCTCAAGAGCCGCGGTGGGAGTTGTTGTAAACGCCCCTGTAACCGCTAAACAGGCCAGCCTCTGCAAGTGGTTTAGCTGTGACCGACCCCACTGTCGTTCAGTGCAGGTCCACCACACCACTGCACAGTATAAGAGCATTGGCCTTATCACGCATGTGTAAAGCCAACGCATAATGTTGGGTGTCAAGCCCCACGTAGTTCCGAAGGCCCTTCTGCAAGCCCAGAGGACGGCAGAGGCCTTCCTAACCTTTTCCTCTACATGTTTCCTCCACGTCAATCTGGCATCCAAGAAGACGCCCAGATATTTGACATTGGCGGAAACCTGCAGAGCATGTCCGAAAAGTCTGGGCCCACTGTAGTCGGCCCCAACTCTTCTTTTTGTAAAGACAACATACCCCGCCTTCCTAGGGTTGACAGTGAGCATATTGTCCTCACACCATTCCATGACGAGCCCCAGAGCCCATTGGTTGAGCTCATGAACCACGCCTAGAAATTTACCTGTCACTAGGATTGCCACGTCATCGGCATATCCCTGTGCGAAAACTCCAGACCTGTTTAGCCTACGTAGGAGACTGTCCACCACCAGGTTCCAGAGAAGAGGAGACAGGACTCCTCCCTGCGGACACCCTTGGGTGACTGATACTCTCATGCTATCAGTACCTACACTGGCATGAATTATTCTTTGAGAAAGCATGGCTCGAGTCCACCGGATTAGCGGTTCCTCTACGCCGTGCCGTCTCGCTGCTAAGCACATAGATTCGAAGGATGCATTGTCAAAAGCCCCCTCGATATCCAAGAAAGTTCCCAGGACATACTCCCCCGAGCCCATCCCTGCCTCAATCCTTCCCACCAGCTGATGGAGGGCGGACTCGGTGGACTTGCCAACTTGGTAAGCATGCTGGTTCGGGTGCATTGGGTGTTGTCCCAGCGCCCCCTCTCTGATATGTCTATCCACCAGCCTTTCCAGGGTTTTTAAAAGAAACGATGTAAGGCTGATGGGTCTGAAGCTCTTAGGATCAGCGTGATCATCACGGCCGGTCTTAGGTATAAAAACGACCCTGACGTCTCTCCAGGACCTTGGGATGTAGCCCTGTGCCACGCAGGCTCGAAATATATGTATCAAGGGTCGGACAAGCCCCTCCAGTCCCTCCTGTAGAAGAGCCGGGAAGATGCCGTCCATCCCTGCCGATTTGAATGGAGCGAAAGAAGCGATCGCCCATCTGATGTTTGATTCGGTGACGATGCGGGAGGCCAGCGCCCACTCCTCGGGCTCGCCGCGAAGATAGGGCACCCCGACCCACCCGTCCCCTTCTACCTCTACAGAGTTCGGAAAGTGAGTCCGCAGAAGGAGCTCCAGGGTCCCCCGACCAGAGACCGTAAAGTCCCCAGCCGGCAGCCTCAGAGCCCCCACCTTGGCCTCCGAACCTCTTTGCAGGATTTTCTGGAGTTTTGCTGCCTGCGGAAGACTTTCAATGTCCCCGCAGTAGATCCTCCAGGCCTCTCTTTTTCCGCGACGTATCGCGTTCTTAAAGTCCCTAAGAGCCCCTTTATAGAGCTCCCAGGACTCCGGGGAGTTTACAAGTCTGGCCCTGTTAAAGAGCCTTCTTGTTTCCCTCCGCAACCTTTCAAGGTTGAAGTTCCACCATTTCGAGCTGCCGGTTCTAGTCGGGCCGCGCAGAGGGCAGCACTCTTCGTAAGACTCGACAATAGCTCTCCTGAGTAGCTCCGAGAAAATCTCGGTTTCTGCGCTGGTGCGAAACCGACGGCAGGGCAGGGACCCCAGTCGACCACAAAGGACCTCCCTATAAGAGCCCCAGTCAGTGGCCTTGGGGTTCCTGTATCCCGCCCCCGGTATCTTCGCCCCTTTTATATTGTACCGGATATAGCGGTGGTCAGAAAGAGATGGCTCCCTCTCCACCCTCCAGTCTTCAATGTCCTGTGCCACAGAGAGTGAGCCCAGTGTAATATCTATCACCTCCTTCCTGACTGTTGTCAGGAAGGTTGGTTCGTTCCCCCGATTGAAAATCTCCAGCTCGGTAGTTATCAGAAATTCAAGCAGAGCCCTTCCCCTGGGATTGACCCCCGTGCTTCCCCACACAGTGTGATGAGCATTGGCGTCGCACCCTACGAGCAAGGGCCACCGCTTGCCCCTGCAGAATTCGACAACTTCCGCTAGCTCCCCAGACGGGGGCGGCGTTGCCGAGTCATAAGGGAGGTAGGCCGAGCAGACTACCAGAGTCTTTCGTTCTCCCACCCCCCCGTACTGTACACGAGCCGTAGCCACGTCCCTGGAGCAGAGTCCCCGTAAGGCCAGAGCCTCTACCCCAGGGGCAACATAGACACAGGCCCTCGGATTACATCCATCAGGTCCCGAGATAATCGAGCCCGTTCGTGATCCAAAACCCCTAATAAGCCCCCCGTTTACCCACGGTTCCTGTATAAGGGCGATGTCAGTGCACCACACGTCCATCCGCCTACGCAGGTATGCGGTGGCATCTATGCTATGGTGCAGATTTATCTGAACAAAAGCGAGAGAACCCAGGATTCGAGTCTAGGGTCCCCCGCCTTCCTCAGCGCGTCCGGCGACCTTTTCCTCGGCGCGTCCGGCGACCTTATCCTGCTCCCCTCGCCGCCTGCCAAGCAACCTCACCGTCGCCTGGCTCAGCAGAAAGCGGAGCCGGAAGTTTTTGGCTGTCAGGGCAGCAACGGAAGCGTCATCAAGCCCCACAATGAGACGCGTTGCCTTAAAGTTGACGCGCTCGGATCCGTGCAGACGCCACCGCCGAGCCTCTACCCCGACGTTGCTTTTCTCAAGGACCTCAAGTATGGCCACCGGAGCCATCTCTGGCCCAGGAACCCACACCATCGCTCTCTTGTATTTAGGGAGGTCGGCCGGAGCAACCCCCCGCAGTGGCGTCCCGCCTTCCGTGTCGATGCCTCGGAGCGTCCGGACTAACCAGTCCCGGGACCCGACATCTTCGCACGAGACGTGCAAAGCCCCCTGCCGAAGCTGGTTTCCAAGAAAACCGGGGACCGGCTCCCCCGCGGGGAGCCCCCTGATCACCCCCGCCAAGCTTAGCTGTAGGGCGTTAACCTGTGGTTCCGTGAGGGACACCTTAGGGTAGCCCTCCGGTATCACGACCAGGCGAAGTTTCTCGGCCACCGCCGGAAGGGCGGGGCGCGATTGAACTTTTGGCTTTTTGGCCACTCGCCTGTCTTCAGGTGGAGTGCCCTTAGCATCCCGACCGCGTTTTACCGCCCTCGAGATGCCACCGGGCCCCCCACCAACTTTAGTTTTGCCCGTTGTGGGCTTTTTGGGGGTTGTTCCCCCTTGGCTTGTCTCGGGCCGGGTCAGCCCTGAAAGGGCCGCGCCTGATTCCGGACTTGCCTGCGTCCCGGAGGCACCGGGAGCGCCTCCAGTCTGAGCCTCCATGGGATTGCCCATAGCCTGAAGGCGAGCCTTGCGCCTCCTCTTTTTTTCCGCTCCGCACACGTTTTTAAGTGCGCGTGGCTTGGTTTCACGACGTTGGTCGGAGTTGGAGGTCTCTGGAGCCTCTTTTGAAGCTCCTTTGACCCCCGAGACGGTGGCCAAAGAGTCCCCGTGAGGAGCCTCGATGGTCACCAAAGTAGTTGTTTTGTTTTGAAATTCTGCCATGTTTGATCCCACGAGCAGCAAGGGAAATAAAATCGACTACGGCAGAGCCCCGCGTACCGCAGAAGGGGGAGAGCTACAACCGGAGATCCCCAGGTATCCGGAGGACATCGTTCGAGACTCACTAAACGCAGAGCCATCCATCCCTTAGGCACGATAGTTTCCACCCCGGGATTGCGGATTTTGCGTCAGGGTTTACTCCCCTAGATCCGTTGTATTTAGTATAAGCAGGGGCACCTCGCGCAGGTTGTGGCTCTTCACCACGTACAACGGTCCTGAGTAGTTTACGCTACTCCTCTTGAGTAGTCTACGCTACTCCTGTAGGATCTAATCTACTTACCCTCAAACGCTCAAGTTACGCGTCCGTGCTGTACATAATAAATATTCGCGCTTTCCATTTATATTTAGTGTTTCTCAAAAAAACTATTTGTGCGTCAAATAATTATTCTATTACTCCAAAAATGAAATATGCTCGCGCGTCTCTCTTTGCCGCTTGCGCTTCCAGACAAGAGGCACGCAAAAAAGTTTTGTACAAGGTCAGTTCAGGGCCCTGTAATTTTTTTTAAAAGCACGATTAGAAATTTCCACTAAAAGAAGTTTTACGTTTTACATAATGCAAGCCAATTACAGCAAAGCATTTATATATTACGGAAATCAATATCTTTTTTTGTGCAAACCACCTCTATTTTTACTCTTATTTTCCTTGCCCTAGCACATCTACATCTATAATTTTGCATCAAATTATTTACCATCTGCCCAACATTTTATTACTTGTGTATTTTTGATCAACAAATAGTATTTTTAACTGCTAAATAATATAAGACACTGTCGAAAATTAAATATCTGGGTATTATGTTAGAATTAAATGCGGAATAAAATTTGGTGAACATTTAGCATTTATGGTCAACAAAAGTTATTATGACGAACAAAATATATAAGAGGCCAGCGTTATGTCAAAATTTGGTTGTCGCTTTAAGATTATGTATTTTCTTAATTTTGGTGAGCATTTAGTATTTTTGGGAAATAAAAGTATTTTTTTGTATGAAAATATTGGGTAAATTTGGTAGACTGTTAAATACGACCCATTACAATATTACGGACTTTGATCGTGAACGCCTTCTCAGCTAGATCTCTGGGACGCTGTTGTTTCCAGGTAAGGATGGGCAGATGCTCCACAAAACTCTGCCCTGGGATCTTTACTGATGCTCTCGTCTCGATAGAACTTTCATGAGTTCTTTCCTGCAATTTTTTTCCAATACAGGGTGATGACTCAAAATTTTACGAATATGAGCAAAATACAAATTTTTGCATTTGCCATTTTAACACATGAATTAAAAACTGCAATTAGGTAAAAGAAAACTATTGCAGAAGATGAGTTAAACAACGTTATGCTGTGCTGCAACTAGACAACTACTTTTCTCAAAGAGAGATTCGCCCGGCGCATCCACCATTTATGCACACTTGAACAACTTTGCGACTCAAAGTTTACTAGTTAAATAGCTTGTTCCTTTCTTGAGAAAATCAATCGTGTGCTCGCTGCGTTCATTTTGTGTAATTTAATTTTTTGGTTAATAGGTTTCCAGAGAGGGCTGCAATACTTTATGGGTCGTATTTAACAGTCTACCAAATTTAACCAATATTTTTATACAAAAAAATACTTTCATATCCCAAAAATACTAAATGCTCACCAAAATTAAGAAAATACATAATCTTAAAGCGACAACCAAATATTGACATAATGCTGGCCACTTATATATTTTGTTCGCCAAAATAACTTTTGTTGACCATAAATACTACGATGTTCACCAAATTTTATTTCGCATTTAATTCTAACATAATACCCAGATATTTAATATTCGACAGTCTCTTATATTATTTAGCAGTTAAAAATACTATTTGTTGATCAAAAATACACAAGCAATAAAATGTTGTGCAAATGGTAAATAATTTTATGCAAAATTATAGATGTAGATGTGCTAGGTCAAAGAAAATAAGAGTAAAAATAGAAGTGGTTTGCACAAAAAAAGATATTGATTTCCGTAATATATAAATGCTTTGCTGTAATTGGCTTGCATTATGTAAAACGTAAAACTTCTTTTAGAAGTAATTTTTAATTGTGCTTTAAAAAAAAAATACAGGGCCCTGAACTGATTTTGTACAAAACTTTTTTCGCGTGCCTCTTGTCTGAAAGCGCAAGCGGCAAGGAGAGATGCGCAAGCATATTTCATTTTTGGAGTAGCAGAATAATTATTTGATGCATAAATAGTTTTTTTGAGAAACACTGAATATAAGTGGATAACACGAATATTTATTATGTACAGCACGGACGCGTAACTTGAGCGTTCTAAATTTGGTTAACATTTAGTAAAATTGATAGACATATAGAATTTAAAATGTAAGCAATGGTAAAACAATACGCAGCATAGTTATTTGAGTGGTGATGTTCTCATTTTCTGATGCTCATTAAATTTTCTGGTGGACAGTGCAAGGGAAGTATGGTTTAATTTGGTGTACATTATATTTGTTCTCATACTTTATATCAAATGTTTATAATAAATTGTTTTAAAAATAAAACCGTTTCTTGTAAACCTGAATTAATGGTTGATAAGGATGTTGTGGATGGCTGTGGGATTTCTTTCTGCATGGCCGTGTTATAAGAAATTCTCCAACTTCGAACTCCATCTCCGCGAAAGTACCAAGGGAACTCGTCTCAAACAGGTTTACGTCAATATTCCTTAAGAGCCGAGAGAGATCCATTTTTCATATCTTATTCAATTTCAGTTTTCAGCAATTTTCCCCAAATTGCTTTGTACTTTCCAGAAACCGTGGCAGTTGAAGCAATGAGAGCAATTCGAAAAAACTTTCTTCAACTAAATAATCTGAACTCCTCACCAAAAACGTCATACGGCTTTCGTTCTCAAATTCGGCCGTATTTACAAAAACAAAAAAAATCAATAACGTGTTCAGCCACCTCAAAAAAAAACACGCAGAAATGTTTCTTTTTATTGCGTCAATTCGTCGTCGAGTGACAGTTTTGCCTGCTCGCAATTTCGCCCCCGCACCACGTAAACATAGCGGCGGTAACAAATGCGACTTGCTGTAAATATTTATCCGAACGGTTAATAAATCCCGGTCGCTTCACAATGCGATCCGTTGCTTGTGTAAGGAAAGGTGTTCAATGAAATGGCCCGTTTCAAAGTGGATCTGTTTATTATTGTGTTTATTCGAATGGCAATTTCTGGCTCGAGAAGCGAGACGTATTACAAGAACTGTTGCGCGTCGTTCAGAATTGTGCCAAGAGTTGGGGTTGCGTTCCCGACGAAAAACAAGAGCAACCATCGCAGGGAGGAGGGTTAAATAGCGTTACGTTGAGCCGAGATAACCACTAATCCACTTCTGTTCGCGAGGAGACGGCCGAGCTGCGAGAGGAGAACGTGGATGTAGCAACAGCAATCAAGGGAGATTTCCAGATGAAACTAACAAAGAAAAAGGAGCTTCGCTGCTAATTTGGCTTGATGGCGCAAAATTTTAGTTTGACTGCCGAATTAGCATTTGTTGCTTTGAGGTGGAGCCACTGAGAGTAGTTGGGTAATCAGGGTGGATGAGGATGGGTGACTATGATGGCTGTTTACAATATGTGGCGTTCCGCTTTTCGCTGTAACATCAGCCGGGATGAGTGTGGCGCTTCCTTAATTAAAACGAAATTAGTAAACCGTGCCGCTGATATTTTCCCTCTCCGGGCCTCACCAACACCCACCTAAGGGACTGCTTATGTGCTGCGGCATGGAAATGAGCTTGGCAACTATTCCGAATGCTGTCACGACCACATCCTCACTCCGGTTAATTACGGCCCAGGTCTGGTAGCCAATCCGATATTTTAGATCGCTTAACAACGAAAAGGGTTAATACGCTATAAGGAGGGAGAGCTGCCCTAATTCTCATCAAAGCTTGCATCGGGGCAAGCCTCAAAACACTCGCTCCCCAAACCGTAACGTGTAACTCGGTCGAATTGCGAGAGAAGACACCGAGATAAATCAATTATTCACTTGCGCACACGGGACGATGAAGAGGTTTTTACAGCGGGACACTCTCAAACCTTTCGGGGGTAATTCCATTTGGGGCAAGTGTCGCATTAAAAATTAACTGTCGGTCATAGAGGGGAAATCACGTGAAAATGTTGCCTCGAAAACGGATTTTCTCCAAAAACACGAGCCGTTTTCGTTATAATTAAAAGCACTTCTGCAAATTTCGTTTGCGTGCCGGGGGTGCCACACCGTTAATAAAAGAGGCCTTTTCAAACCTTGGCTAGTCGAGGAACTTTGTTCGAAAACTTTCCCTCGTTTTTTCGCCGCAAATTCGCATTAATTACTAGATTTTTTCGGCAAAGTAAAAACACGTTATCGGTTAATAAACGTTGAGGTGCCTCGAGGGTCATTTTCGGTGGGAGCCTCCCTAAAGCGCCGTGAGGGGCGAATCTGTAACAGGATTTGGTGCGGCTTGCAGTTGTCTGTTCCGATCCACTCCCAACAAGGTTCATGAATAATTTAATAGAAACGGTGGATGGTTTCAAGTTTTTTTTTTGTCTCGAGCCCAAATTGAAATATTACCGTTGAGCTAAATACGCACCTGCAGAATCTAGCATTATGCAAACACTCCGATTTCCATGTCATGATTAACGTTACTCAACCGCACCTAGTTAGTCGGCAGATTCTCGCGAGTTAAACGCCACCCCCAAATTCGCCCGCCCCTAATGACAATCTGGCGTCATTAACGGGAATAATTGTCACCAACAGGACCCCGGTATCAACGAATCGAACGACTGACATCGTCGGGAATTTTATGACTTTAGGACCGTTGTTGCGTGAACGATTACGTCCGTTGTGCCGGTGACAACGTCGTTATCTGCAATTCCGTGGGTTCGTTAGGTCGATGCGAGGCGGGGGCGGCGGCGGCGGCGTTCCTCATGTGAAGAGATAATATTTGCGCCATCCGATTCGAAACATTTTCATAGACCAGCTTCTCTGCTTAGCAGTTGCGATTGCGGCCAGAATTCAATTACAGCTGGGTTTCACCCTCTGGAACTATCAGAAGCGTGAAGGACCAAAAAAGACATTTAAAATAAATACGTTAGCAAGCTTCGTTCTACTTAGACCACTTATTACGGAAATAAAAACTGATAAAAGCTTATACAGGGTGTTTCATAATTAGACCGCCAAACTTGGGGTGGCAGTGTTTCAATTACTTGTGTCATTTTCATGTTGGACATGTTGGAAAAAACAATGAAGCAGCTTTGGAAATTGTGTACACGACGAGACTCCCTTTAATTTGCTCCCTGCTGAATTTGCGGATGGAACCTTGTAGCGAACTCATTAGTGCATCAATTTGATGCCTGATTTGCTCCACACATTTTCATGCGCGTCCCTTTGAAGGTTCGCAAAGCGGACTCGCGATTTATACGTCTCTATGATGATAAGGCACAGCACGTATCACAGTTTCCTCTAATTATTAGAGACCTAAATTACTAAACATATTCATTTCCGAGTCTGAAACAGAGTTGTTATCCAACTGAAAATGATTGGGTCGTATTTAACAGTCTACCAAATTTACCCAATATTATTATACAAAAAAATACTTTCATTTCCTGAAAATACTAAATGCTCACCAAAATTAAGAAAATACATAATCTTAAAGCGACAACCAAATATTGACATAATGCTGGCCTCTTATATATTTTGTTCGCCAAAATAATTTTTGTTGACCATAAATACTAAATGTTCACCAAATTTTATTCCGAATTTAATTCTAACATAATACCCAGATATTTAATTTTTGACAGTGTCTTATATTATTTAGCAGTTAAAAATACTATTTGTTGATCAAAAATACACAAGCAATAAAATGTTGTGCAAATGGTAAATAATTTTATGCAAAATTATAGATGTAGATGTGTTAGGGCAAGGAAAATAAGAGTAAAAATAGAAGTGGTTGCACAAAAAAAGATATTGATTTCCATAATATATAAATGCTTTGCTGTAATTGGCTTGCATTATGTAAAACGTAAAACTTCTTTTAGTGGTAACTTCTAATCGTGCTTTAAAAAAAAATTACAGGGCCCTGAACTGACCTTGTACAAAACTTTTTTCGCGTGCCTCTTGTCTGGAAGCGCAAGCGGCAAGGAGAGATGCGCGAGCATATCTTATTTTTGAAGTAATAGAATAATTATTTGAGGCACAAATAGTTTTTTTGAAAAACACTAAATATAAATGGATAGCGCGAATATTTATTATGTACAGCACGGACGCGTAACTTGAGCGTTCTAAATTTGGTGAACATTTAGTAAAATTGATAGACATATAGAATTTAAAATATAAGCAATGGTAAAATAATACGCAGCATAGTTATTTTAGTGGTGATGTTCTCATTTTCTGACGTATAATAATTTGGGTTGCATTTAGATTTTTGATGCTCATTAAATTTTCTGGTGGACAGTGCAAGGGATGTATAGTTTAATTTGGTGTACATTATATTTGTTCCCAAAATGATTAGAGATCCGAATGTAATTTTTGTTCAACAGACTCAGCCCCGATCCTGGAAAACCGTTGCTATCGAGATTCAATTCGCTTTTAATAAAAATCGGGTTTGGGATAAACTGTTGTTTGTTAACTCGGGAAAAGGTGATTAACGCAGTTCATCAAGTTTAGAGAAATTTTGAAACAATTAAATTTTTAATAGTCGAAACGATGCATTTCGGGTTTAATTAAATTATCGTATTTTCTGCTACCAATGAAGAGATCAAAGATGAAACCCCTCAATTAGGTGATTGCCAATATTTTGAAAAAGGTAATTGCGGTTTTTAAATTATTTTATAACTTAATCAAATTAATACAAATTTGGATATCGAAATGGGGTCAATGTAAATGATACTCTTTCTAATAATTTATTTAATCGAGAAAGATCTAATTTAATATCAACTGATGACTCATTAAGAGGAACGTCTTCGCTGTATCATTTGTGATTGTATAACGTCAGCATAATGCATTGACGTGATTTTTTTTTGTATTAGCAGCGTTTGAAAGGGCCTCATAATAAATAAAACCAAACTGGCCAAAATAGTTAAAACTTCCTTCTACATTAGGCAACCCAGGTAGAATCCTTGCAGGAGCGATTCTCCAGGTATGCGTCCTGACTTTCCCGCGACCCCATTGTGAGATATTGAGTGAAGCTTTATACTGTCGTCAAAAATTGCAGCTAAACCATGAAAAAGTTACGCTGTCGGTAAAAAAGCTCTCCATGCCATTGCCATTAAAGCTTTTCTCGTGGTAGTAGAACTCTATGCTATAATGTTCCGCTATTGACAGCTATTACGCTTTATTCATCGTTTAAGTTTGATAATAGTCCTTGGCGCAATTTGATAAGCGACCGTTTCGCAATCCTGAGTCCTGAAGCCTATAATGACGCCGCTTCAGGCCCGATTACGACGCGTAAGGCCTTCAAAACTTAATTGTACAACGCCACAAAGAAAGATAATGACCTAGCAACTACCTCGACGGAAAAAAAAACGTAATTTTCATTGTCGCGCCTCAACCCTCAGAGTTATATTTGATTTTCTGGTCACCGGCAACTTATTTACTTTTAATAAAACTTTCATTTCCAGAGCAAATTGAAAATGTTAATAAATCCCGACGTTAAAAATGGATTGCAGCCAGGTACACAGCCATCATCTCGAGCTCGATTTTAAATTAAAGGAAATTCGCCCTCCCGAGAACTCAGTCAAACGTTTTATTTTCTTTAAATAAATCATTTTTCGCTAATTCGAATTTGGTAATGCAGCGAGATCAAAGAATGGGAGTAATTGGGAATTTTGGGAGGAAACAAATAAAAATCTTGTTAAAGTTGCGATAGGGGAGGATTACCGGGGCAAAGTACGTCATCGCCGACCGGGCAGTTAGAGTCGGTACACCTGACGGAGATTCAGGCGATAGCGGCGACATGGTTCGGCTTTCAGGAAAACTACCCCACGCAAAAGCCGATCACGATTTTTACATGCGAAGATACATCGACCGTAGTCGATTTTTTATTGGTTTTGAATTTTTTTTTAATATCGTGAATAACTCGAGGATTCTGGCGTTTCAGGTCTTGTCCCGGTTTGCTCGAGGATAGAATGGCGGAGAGTTGTCGGGAAAATGCGAGATAAATTTCCGACACGGTCAACAAAAACGGGCATCGACACCCCATTTCAATAGCGACGTCGCCTTTGTTTCAGCGACTATCATTTCCCCAACCCCTGCCGGCTGTCGCCGCCATTTACCAGCAATAATAAACATTTTTAACAAAAATTGGGACGATTCAAAAAAAAAATATTCAGTTTTCAGTTGAAACCTTCATCAACGGCCAGATTAGCGTCGCTTGCAATTAACTTGTTGGGGCGAGAGATCCGGAATATGGTAGCTCCATATTTAGAATATTGATGCGCGTATGCAAATATGTATTTATATTTATAATGTAGGCTCCGAGGGACGTAAGACGTACAAAAGGGGATTTGAATATTCATTGTGCGAGACGAAATCTCTTTAGAAGTGCTCGAACGGCCCTCCTAATACATCCGACGATCTTTAAATACATCGCCGTCGTGCGCCCCAGAAACAAATCTAATGGAAATTTAAACTTTTCCTCCTGCATTTTTAATGAAAAATCCCAGAGACGTAGAGAGGTTTCCCGACCTTAAACCGCTAACAACGCCTCCGGCTTCAGCTCGAAATTCTACTTTCAGCGGTCGTGGCTCCGGGCCATCCAAACAACTAGGACGAAAACGTCGAATTCTCGTTAGTTTAGACCGCTTGACCATCAACCCTTTGTGGCGCTCCAGGGCCAAATCTCGCGGTAATACCCCCGGCCGACGTTGTTGAGAAATATTTGCCAGAACTAATTAGCCCGATGCACGTCCAACATTTCGACGCAGTAGTGAGATCCTGGAAAAAGCGATTGCGATCGAGTCGCTATCTTTACGATTTCGGTCGCTTTGGAGAGAAGGGGTTTAGGGGAGGATCTTTTCAAAAATGCGAAACCAATCATTTTTCAGCAATTTGTTAAGGTGAAAAGTTTTCAAACTACCTAACCTAAGTATCGTGAACGTAACCTCGTGTACTTTAATACACTAAACAATTGTTACTTATAATATTCCTAGTGCATTGATTATTTCCGGAAATTTTTTTGAATGTATTTCTAAAACGTATTAATTAGCCCGAGTGGAACATGCATAAGAATAAAATTTCCGGAAAAAAAAAATTCAGGAAATTTTTACATTGTCATAGAAACGACATCGAATTCTATTTTTCTATTGGCTACTTTTCGGTGTCGTGCAATTTTCATCAAAATGGATACCAACGATACATGATAACTTAATTCAATAATACATGTGCAAACATTCGGAAAAATTTATCATAAGAGTCAAGAGTTACGACAATTTTCAAGAACTCTTCCTCCGTTATCAACCGTTTTCGAGAACATGTTTATTAAGAAAAGCCGTTTAATTTTTTGATTTTATATCCGCCTCTCAAGTTTGTAACAGTTATTCCGGGACACTGTATACAAAAATTGAGATATGCGTATGGATTCAAACTTGCGTTTCAATCTGATAGAGTTAGAGTATAAGCTACTGTGTATTATGAATCCAACAAATTATTATAAATGTAACAAAATTTGTGGAGGATATTATTTTGTATAGAAACATACTTTATGGTACGATTGTACCTAGGACTTTTGTTTACAGATATTTTTTCTGAATATAATTACAAATGTCCAAGTTGACTGGGATATAACGTTTATTCAAGGAAATAATTAAAATGTTTGTCGAGATTAAGATTTTGTAAAATTTGCAAGCACGTTTTGAAGAAGAAATTCAGATAATCTAGAGATCATTTAAAAGTGGTTTCGGAAATGAAAATTGTTATTTTTTACCTACAAAAGTAATAATATTGGTACATATTATAAACAACAAGATAAAGATTATTTAAAAACCCCTTGTTAATCTCCAAATAACGATAAATATGCAATATCCGAAGAATCGCTTTTAAAGCAGCACCTTTGGAGTTGTAGCAACGGTTTCTACTAAAAACAGGTAAACTTGGGTGCCGGAGGCTATAACCCTTCCACTTGTACCTGAAAATATCTGAAAATCCAGCCCCTAAGCCGTCATCTACCAATGCCATTCATAGGGATGCACCTTCGGAACACCAAAAAAAGCGATAGCCTCTTGGAACTCTCTGTTTAACCGATGGAAATCCATTGCGACTCGGCTGATATCTATCCAAAGCAACCGTTTTCGGTTGCTTAGAAGCGACTCGGTCGCAATCGCTTTTTCCAGGATCCCACTACAGTTCTAAAGACTTTTGGATAGAAGGATTGGACGTGGAGAATCGAAATATTAAATTTGGGCTCCGCTTCACAACAAATTTTCAAACTAGAGCCGTTTCTTTTCAACTCTTCTACATAAAGTCTGAAATTCTTTTGCTTTCACAACTTTTATCTCCAACAATCTACGGTTTGGAGAAATTTAGAAGAGCAGCACTCAATTTGCAACTTCCAAAAAAGTTTTTTGATCTACAGGCATCTACCTCAAACTTTTCTCAGACTCCGCATTACTTTCTATTATACCCTCACCACAAGAACAAGCGCATTCAAATTTTTTTCTGCGAACTCTAATCTTGTATCAACGGAATCCCCCTCCTATCGTTTCCTTCAAATTCTTCTGCTGGTCTCCCCGGCTACCTTTAACAAGTCATTTGCATACGCTATTAAATTCAAGTTTGGCAGCTCCAAATTATTTAGAAACTCGTTCATAATCTTATTTTATACAGGAGACCCACAGACAGATCTCTGCAACCACCCCTTCTAAAATTCTCTTTACATATCATTCCTGATGATGGTATGTGCTGGGAGCTCCTAGATCTAAAGATCTGACTGTCCTTTAAGGGGTTAACTTAAAAGAGGCGCTAAATAAAAAAAATCAATCCGCTGAATTTGCCAAAACAATTTTTTCCAAATTTTAAAAACTTGCAACTCTTGTATAGGTAACTTTTATAAAATTGCATTAATCAAATTATTGCTTGAATAGTATTAACTGGTTCAAGTAACAAGAAGGTAAGGTTTATAATAACAAAGTTAAATTTTTCAAGTCAAAGAAAAGAGTTTGTAAACTGTAGGAAGTAAGGTGTACATGTGTCAAACCAAAAGACGCGTTTCATTAAATTTTTTGCGCAGCACAGCATCACTTCATAAATCTTAAATCCTATCTACTAGATAGTATCAAAATTTTATCAGTAAAGTGAAACGAACAAAAGAAAATTACAATGGCTTCTTGCATACCGGCCTCTATTAAAATCGTATCTTTTGTGTCAACAAAGTATGTCTCATGGGAGCTTTGCGGCAAATTGATAAAAAGATCGTTCGACGTAAACAAAAAGTAACAAACACTGAATCGATGTTGGCAGCAAAACTGCAACTCAAACTAAATTTGCAACGTTTCGAAAAAGCAACAACGCAAATCGATGTTTTAATTTCTGATTGCGGTGGAAATCATTTTCGAAATTTCCACAAAACTCAATTAAAACGCAAACTCTTGCAGTTGAGCGGAAAGTTCATTAAATAATGCTCTGAAATTATAATTACAAACAGCACAATTATACAAAATAGAGAACCAGACTCTATTACTCAACGGGTCGTATTTAACAGTCTACCAAATTTACCCAATTTTTTCATACAAAAAAATACTTTCATTTCCTAAAAATACTAAATGCTCACCAAAATTAAGAAAATACATAATCTTAAAGCGACAATTAAATATTGACATAATGCTGGCCTCTTATATATTTTGTTCGCCAAAATAACTTTTGTTGACCATAAATACTAAATGTTCACCAAATTTTATTCCGCATTTAATTCTAACATAATACTCAGATATTTAATTTTCGACAGTGTCGTATATTATTTAGCAGTTAAAAATATTATTTGTTGATCAAAAATACACAAGCAATAAAATGTTGTGCAAATGGTAAATAATTTGATGAAAAATTATAGATGTAGATGTGCTAGAGCAAGGACAATAAGAGTAAAAATAGAAGTAGTTTGCACAAAAAAAGATATTGATTTCCGTAATATATAAATGCTTTGCTTTAATTGGCTTGCATTATGTAAAACGTAAAACTTCTTTTAGTGGTAATTTGTAATCGTGCTTTAAAAAAAAATTACAGGGCCTTGAACTGACCTTGTACAAAACTTTTTTCGCGTGCCTCTTGTCTGGAAGCGCAAGCGGCAAGGAGAGATGCGCGAGCATATTTCATTTTTGGAGTAATAGAATAATTATTTGACGCACAAATAGTTTTTTTGAGAATCACTAAATATAAATGGATAGCGCGAATATTTATTATGTACAGCACGGAGGCGTAACTTGAGCGTTCTAAATTTGGTGAACATTTAGTAAAATTGATAGACATTTAGAATTTAAAATGTAAGCAATGGTAAAACAATACGCAGCATAGTTATTTTAGTGGTGATGTTCTCATTTTCTGATGTATAATAATTTGGGTTTCATTTAAATTTTTTGATGCTCATTAAATTTTCTGGTGGACAGTGCAAAAGGTGTATAGTTTAATTTGGTGTACATTATATTTGTTCCCAAAGAAATTCTCTCACCAGCAACTTGGCAAAGCAGAACTTAAGATCTCTTTTAATAATTATCTGTAAAAAATTCTAACCCACTAGAAACTAATTAGCAAAATCTTCCGGACCTACCATAGTCTAATTACATCATTGCTCAATTAGAAATTTGGAAGCAGTCTCTATTTCTCTCTTGTGCGTCTCTCTAGTTAAGAATTTGGCGGTGAGAATTTAAAATGTAAGCAATGGTAAAACAATACGCAGCATAGTTATTTTAGTGGTGATGTTCTCATTTTCTGATGTAGAATAATTTGGGTTTCATTTAGATTTTTTGATGCTCATTAAATTTTCTGCTGGACAGTGCAAGGGATGTATGGTTTAATTTAGTGTACATTATATTTGTTCCCTTACTCAACTAACGCACGGAAAGCGCGTCATTATCTCCAAAAGTTGCAAAATAAAACGTATAATCGGAGCGAACCCAAATGTTTATGGAAAAATTGCGGTTCGTGAAGCTTTCAGTTTAGGTGATTGATTCGTTGCAACGCAAACGTAAATCTGCATAATAAAAACAGAGCAAATAACTCTTTCGCGATTTGCTTCGCAGTATGCAAATCTGCCACATTTCCTGCAATGATGAGGGTAACAAAAAATAATTTTGCCGTTTTGCGAGCATTGGCGGAGTCCTGCGGCACGTCAACAAAAATTAACCGAGTGTCGGGAAAATTCACTCAATAATGGATGATGATGGCCGGAGTGCGGCGACGTTGGTGATTAATCAGCATATAGCGCCAGTTTAAGGCGCTATCCTTCAACTAATCAGCCTAACAGCCCCGATTTATCAACGAAATTGTTTCTAGGGCCACGACCGTATCGACGATGGAGAAAACGAAATTAATTTCTTGTTTGCAGGTGTAACAACGTCGCTGTTTGATTTGGTCGAAATGAAAAAGTTATAAAACAATAACGGCGTCAAATATTTACTTATGGCGAAATTCCGCAATTCCGCAAGATGATTTCCCAAAAGCTTCGAACGATTCATAATTTTCCATCGAACCGGTTCGGAGACGGCCCACGTTATCGATGTGAATTATTTAAGGGAAGAGATCGACTTGAAATTATTTCGTCGTTTGTTCACGCCTTGCCGAGCAAAGCGCTGCTGTTGTCGTATTTGCGTTGTCGCAGCTCTATTTATACGCGCCACCCCTATATCTTCGACAATGAAAATATGGCATGTCGGCTTGTTTTCTCACTTGTTAAGGCGACAACAAAGACGAAACTTAATATCATCGCAATAATCGCGAACGTCTCAATAAAGCCGCTTCAATGCAACTCCGGGCCTCGGCAAACATCTTGTAACACCGTGGAATCGCTAAAAGCGTTAGACGCGAATACATTAATTCGAAAACCTGTTAGAGTCGACTGAACGCGGCCGTTGTGCATTATTAAACTTTTAACCAAATATTTACGTAAACGTGGCCGCATGGAGTTGGGGAATTAAGTCGGTTCGGAAGCTGCTTTGTGCCGTAAATTATTACGAAATTTTACGCTGATGGAAACGTTTTTGTGCGCCGGACACTGATGGCCAAATCCCTTCAACTGAGCCAGGCCAGATTGCGGCCAATCGATAACCTATTTTAGGTGTTGGACATTGAAATTTATAACTTACCCCAAATTGGTCCGACCGGCGAACGACAATTAGACGAGACACGGCCAAAGCTGAACTTGCCGAAAATTCCGATATTTGGTGCGGGAGCTGCGAGCTTTCGGTGTTGCCGAAACGAAAGCTCTTTAAAGTCGCGAAACGTTTGATTATTGTTGAAATAAAATATCAGACGTCTTTGAAGACGCGGAAAGCGACCGGAAGCGGATTGCTCTCTTCTCGATTCGGCAGATTTCGTCACTCAAAGCTGGACAAACAGTTCAAAAGTGCAACCGGATATGGCCAAATAATGTCATTTGACGGATCGTCGGCGATTAGATTTGAGATTCCATTTCGGGGCCCAAAAATAAAATAAAAAGCTTTGGACTCACCGTTATTCTGGAGCTTTCAACAATTTTTTCTCTGCGTGCAACTGTGAGCTCTGGACCTACGTAGAATTATTAATTTTTTTTTGCTTCTGGGTTAGCTACTTGTTCGCTTCTATTACCCGTCACGAACTTCACTCGATAATGTTGTTGTTACGTATTTCCTCCGTAAAGAAACTTAAATACTTTTTTGTTGAATTTAATAATTTAATAAGGATTTACGGTTAGAAAGTTACATAGTTTGTTCGATCTCGGCGTTAGAACAACACGTAACAAATAAAGAATTATTATTACGTGCATCTTTAGTAACCCAGGGTACAGTAGCGAGCAAAAAATTAGGCAAGACTCGTGAAAGTCCAGGAAGACCTGGAAGTTTGCCGTATTAGACCCCAGGAAATTCTTATCGCTCAATGGTGCTACAGATAATAAATATTTATTGCGTTTGGAATTTATACCTACCCCAAAGGTTACCCACCTCTCTCGCCCGGCAGCGAATCACCTGGAACTAGATGGGTTAAAATGCCCAGCTCATCCTACCAAATGGAGTTGGTTTACACTGGGAAAAAACATCGTGCCTAATTTTTTGCTTGCCACTGTACCACAGTTTCAAAAGCAAGTTGCTCGACGCTGCCTTTAGATTGATTTCAATTTTACACCTTTCTCACTTTGGATAAAAAAAATTATTTTGAACCATTTGGTTTTGAGTATATGTACATCTCTTGTTGAGAGCTTCAACACTTTATTATCTTAATTGATGAGCAATTAATGGATGATTAATGTTTAATTTACGTTCATGCAAGCCAAAATATCGATATTAATTTTATTGATCCGTTGATAAGGGTTCTAACTCAAATCTCAATGGGCTGTTGACAATGATTAGTCGACTTCCAGTTTTGAATGTTTAAGAACTCTATGGTCACCAAAATCTTCAATATGTTTATGAAATCATAGTTTTAAAGTTGAGTATTCTTTTCGCAGAATCTTGATTGCCAAAGTGGCACTTTATTTAATCAAAGAGCAATTTAAAAAAAGTTTTTTAAATTGTTTTAGAAAATTCCTGCAAAATTATTTTCATAAAATTAAGCAACATAACAACAACTTTTTCCCTAAATTACTTCCCATAGGGTGAGGTAAGCAGATGGGCCTTTAAAGATGGAGAAGTAGCGTCAAATTTTTAATATTAACTTTCTCACAAATGATGACTTTCAAAAAAGTGTCGCCAATGACATTGAAATTAGCGTTAGGTAAAATTGAAGAAAGAGGGCAACTCCTCTTAATAATGAGTCAACAAACGTCTCTCAAATTTTTTTAGTGATTCAGATTTTTAGTAGCTGAGATATTATTAGAATATTTTGAGTAGATTCTAGATTCCATAGCGTAGAAACACAAGTTTATAAAATAAATACCGGATGGACCATCACTTGTGGTCGAATTTTTCCCGCCCAAACGATAAAAGATTTGAATTTGAGCTTCCGAGGATATGATCAAACCATTAAAAACTACTTTTCAAAAAATTTTGAAGTATTTTGGCCCACCCCGTGTTCGTCTACACGGTGATTTATTCAAAATTGTAAAAAAGTTGACAATAAAGCTGCAACTTTTTTTATACCGTTGTACGCAGAAAATTTTTCATATTACGGCGGTTTCTTCAGAATTTCGAAATTTTGATTTCTGGGGTCGTAGTATGTAGTTGAAAATTATCTGAGGCAAGGGAGGTATTCCATGAATCAACTTGGCTGTTCCATTTTTACGAAATACTACGACCCCAGAAATCAAAATTTCGAAATTCTGAAGAGACCGCCGTAATCTGAAAAATTTTCTGCGTACATACAATGGTTTAAAAAAAGTTGCAACTTTATTGTCAACTTTTTTACAATTTTGAATGAATCACGGTGTAGACGCGTACGGGGTGGACCAAAAAAATTTAAATTTTTTTGAAAAGTAGGTCTTAATGGTTCGATCATATCCTCGGAAGC
The DNA here is from genome assembly GCA_951805265.1 of Schizotus pectinicornis. Taxonomy (NCBI): domain Eukaryota; kingdom Metazoa; phylum Arthropoda; class Insecta; order Coleoptera; family Pyrochroidae; genus Schizotus; species Schizotus pectinicornis. The sequence goes on from OX638205.1 coordinate 11,804,883, forward strand.
TCAAATTCAAATCTTTTATCGTTTGGGCGGGAAAAATTTGACCACAAGTGATGGTCCACCCGGTATAGTTCTATGCTCGGTTCTCTGAATTTTTATTTTATTTCTTTTACACATCTATTCTGAACTAATTACTTTTTAGTTGTTCTTTATATTCTTTGAAAAAAAATCTATTGTAATTATAATGTACCTACAAAGTAAGTCCTTCAGGATGAAGACCGGATTTATTTCACACCAACGGGAAAAATTTTAATGAAAAAATTTTACGTGAGAAAATTATCGAAAATATTTTTGGTACCAAATTGTTTTTGAGAGAGGCATAATTGAGAGGCGATAACCAAAAATGAACTTTTAGTCAAAAATTTCAGATTTTTTGCATTTGCTTCATCTTCCCATCCTGTTTATAATGATAATAAAATTACTATACATTTCTATTTATTTTTTTACTTTTCCTTAAACTTTGTAATTTTAATTTTTAATTTTATTAAAAAAAAATCGTAAACATATAAGAATTTTACTTAAAAAAAAGTTACAAAAATAATTTTTAAGTAATCATCGATGAGAAGAGAAGTTGAGAAAGAATATTATGAATTTAAAAATTCCAAAATTCAAACAGGTTGAAAAATTATTATCAAACCCTGGATGAGGCTTGTACTATAGATAGTTACCATTATCAGGCACTTGCTCTAAAATCTCTTAATAAAATTTATAATTTGTGCCAACTGAAGACGCTGATATAATTTAATAGAGCTAACAGGAGTGTGTTGACCTAAAGGCTTGACAGAAATCACTCTGAACAACATTGATAACAAGAACACAATGTTAATTGTGAAAGTTGCTAACGCAAACCTAAATCTGTCTTTTAAATAGAAACTCTGATATCAATGTTAACCTTATTGTTCCGACATCTTAGTTGATAACGTCGCATAATCGTCCAATTGTAATTAAATTTTAAAAAAATTATTTATAACGTAGGAAACGATTTTTCGAAATCGTCCAATCAAGGAATACTTTTCGACCCAGGTGGTGCGTGAGGACGCCCTAAAAGCTTTTAGTTCGAATCATGTATCTTTAGTATTAAGTAGCGTCAACGTTGGAGCGGCTATGTACCAACCAAATCTTGGTAAAGCTCCAATGTTTTATTAAGCAACTAAAGCAAACTATGACGGTGTTTGCAATACACCGTCACAAGTCGTACTTGTGTATGCACAGCTAATTACTGTATGAATGTCGGTTACACGCCGCTCTTGGATAATAACGAGAAATTTAGCAACGCCTCCAGCAAAACTCGAAATTCATCGTTTTGCAATTTAGTGAAATCACCCGTTAACAGTGGCAGCAACCGACAAAAAACCGACAAAATTCCAGTTTTGTTCCAATCAGTAGATAACGCCAAGGCTGCTTAAAAAAGTTGAGCGAAAAGAACGAGATAAGAAGCTAAGCTAACATCGCCAAGAAGCGTGCAAGAAAGTTTTCGGCATGTAAAACTTTTAGAATTTCTAATTTGGTCGTCCCAATTACTAGCGACTTCAATTAGGGGGCGTTTTAACTTTCAGCCGCTTTCCTTAAAACATTGTTTTAGCGACTTAAACAACAAATTGAGCTGCTCTCAATCTCGGCGTTTTTAAGTTAGTGATTTTTCCGGTAACTCGGCAATGAATGTTAATTTCTTCCCGGGTCTCGCCGGGGGCGACGGCAATTTTCATTTCGCCGCCCCATTCAATCCCTGAAAGCTCGCCCAATTCACGTGTCGTACAAAAGAACGGGAGATTTACAAGTTCGCGATTTGAAAGAACCGAACCGTTTTGGTGGAGGCGCAACCGGCACCGGGGCCTTATGCTGGAGTCACACCCGCACGTTTTTCTGTACGCAACTGTGGAGTTGCGCAATAAATTGGCGATTGGACAACTTTATTGCATTGTCACCCATAGCAACTTTTCAACTCTACGTTGAGCTGCAATATTGGGTGCAACTCGGATGTTGCGTCAGTTTTCAGACTTCAGGACACTTCACCCGAAGCAATATTTAACGGAAACAAATACAATGTACACCAAATTAAACCATACATCCCTTGCACTGTCTACCAGAAAATTTAATAAGCATCAAAAAACTTAAATAAAACCCAAATTATTATACATCAGAAAATGAGAACATCATCACTAAAATAACTATGCTGCGTATTGTTTAACCATTGCTTACATTTTAAATTCTGTATGTCTATCAATTTTACTAAATGTTCACCAAATTTATAACGCTCAAGTTACGCGTTTGTGCTGTACATAATAAATATTCGCGCTATCCATTTATATTTAGTGTTTCTCAAAAAAACTATTTGTGCGTCAAATAATTATTCTATTACTCCAAAAATTAAATACGCTCGAGCATCTCTCCTTGCCGCTTGCGCTTCCAGACCAGAGGCACGCAAAAAAAGTTTTGTGCAAGGTCAGTTCAGGGCCCTGTAATTTTTTTTTTAAAGCACGATTAGAAGTTACCACTAAAAGAAGTTGTACGTTTTACATAATGCAAGCCAATTACAGCAAAGCATTTATATATTACGGAAATCAATATCTTTTTTTGTGCAAACCACTTCTATTTCTACTCTTATTTTCCTTGCCCTAGCACATCTACATCTATAATTTTGCATAAAATTATTTACCATTTGCACAACATTTTATTGCTTGTGTATTTTTGATCAACAAGTAGTATTTTTTACTGCTAAATAACATAAGACACTGTCGAAAATTAAATATCTGGGTATTATGTTAGAATTAAATGCGAAATAAAATTTGGTAAACATTTAGTATTTATGGTCAACAAAAGTTATTTTGGCGAACAAAATATATAAGAGGCCAGCATTATATCAATATTTGGTTGACGCTTTAAGATTATGTATTTTCTTAATTTTGGTAAGCATTTAGTATTTTTGGGAAATGAAAGTATTTTTTTGTATGAAAATATTGGGTAAATTTGGTAGACTGTTAAGTACGACCCATATTTAACTTACGCAGTTTTTCGTGTTGCGCAATACTAGAACTGAACAAGTGTGACACTACCATAACGAGATCCTTGGCTGACATTTGACGATTTAATTATCGGATCGTGAGGCGTGAATTCAAAGGCGACGACCAAAATCCGACAAAAGCGAAATCGGGAAACGGAAATAATGCGACGCGATTGAGTAATTAAAATCGGGCGAGATTCTGCTAATTGAACCCGACGACTTTCTTCCTGAAACGGTTCGGGATGCCTACTCACCTCGAGGGAGCGCTGGAATGGACTTGGAAATCTGGAAAAAAAATTGTTTAGTAACAGCGGACAATTTTACAGGCGTGCCTATCGATCCCCACAACCTTCAGCAAATAATTGTGGGAAACTTGTGGTATTTTTACTAATCCCTATTGATCGAGCCGAAGTGTCGAAAGAATTTAAACAAGAAGCCCCAAAATTTTTTCTGCCCATCACAATTTATTGTGAAGTCAATAAATGCGTTATTTCTGCTTAAAAACAACAACTGGAGCGTGATAGTTCGCGACAGTGTCTACGCCAATGTTGTTTATCTTTTGGTGCTACCGCCAATCAAGCAACTGGTCCATTCAAATTCAGTGGGTCGCGAACCAAAACCTCCAGCATTCCGTCCTGGGTCGAGGCGCTTTGAACGTCTTCCTTCGGTACATACTACCTTTAAAGACAAAGGATTCGTGGCGGACTTGCCGGTTGTAGTTCAGAAATTAATAAGCCAATTGTCTGTTAGCCGCAAAGACAACATTTCAATTAATTAATTTAAAGGGAAACGTTTTCAACCGAATTGAACCGTGCCGCTTTCCTACGCAAACACCTAAGTAACTCTGTTTATTGTACGTTATCGGAAGTCACCCCTGAAGTCTCTCGCTTCGCTCCGCAACGAAAATAACTTCACGCCGGCAAGTCGACGACAGAGCTATTCACGTAATTATTGGGGTTGAAGGGATTTCATATCTGCCTAAAGCATCCAACGATTCAACTATGCGGGATTTGAGGGGGTGGATAAAACGTAAGTTGACTTCTTAAATTGGGTTAGAGCACTTGGCTGGAAGCGGCGACAATCGGACTGACGAGGGTGCGCTTCATTTAAATAATAACGAAGGTGGAGGCGCGGCAATCTATCATCTACGAATATGAGGTGCCCACATATTTAACTTTTCGTTATACCAAAAAATTCTCCTCAAAATTTAATTTTTCAGCGTCCTAACTAGAAGCTGCTCCTGCAAAACTGACGAGAATAAAATATAAAAAATTACGTAAATTGCTTCAGGGTAAAACTTTGTTTATTAAAGATTAAGAAGTTGAGGTTTTATAGATGTTGTGGTTCCGTGCCTGGGCACAGACCTAATTCATCATGTCAGAAGTTGGGAACTTTAAAAACTTTCTTTCAATGTGTTGCGCTTTAGTTTCTTGATCCGCCAACAGTGGCGCTTTTACAACTGTAAATTGGCAAAAATTGTTCATTTCCAGCTGCTTCGGAGAGATTTCAGCAGAATATTGCGAGGTTGCTGGTGAACAAAAAGATTATTGGGGCCCCGTTGTTGGTCCCGATAGACCACGTACGTGCCACTAGATATTGTCCCTCATCCCTCACCTCAGTCATGTTCTCTTCTGTAATTTAACTCGACACTGTTTGTTTAATACACAAAGAGAAAAGAAACACGCGAGCAGCGGCAACTCGTGAATTTTTAACAGGCAGAGATAATACCGAAATTAACACCTGAGTAAGTAACTCGCCCGGATTCACCAATTATTAACGTTTTAATAACTTTGTTATTGTTAAAATAATTTCTCCCACTAAAGCTTTTCCAATTAAACACATTCAATAACTTACGTTTCGAATTCAGAAATAGTTGTTGGCCTGACAGTTAATTAATTTTCAAAAATTGGATATTTTGAGAGAACTAAATCTAAACTGAAAGTTGCAAAGAAGACATAAATATTTGCAAGCAACCTAATATGTTTAAATTTTCTTACAATAGTGAATGGAGGTCTACGCAATGCGCTAATCATTCTCCATATTGATTTGTTCGCTTTATGCACCTCATCAAGTCCTCTATTGCGCCCAACAAAGGCACTCACCAGCAAACATGTTCGACAACATGTTTGTCAATATATTTTATATTGGTTACATCCTTTGTCGAGCTTTAGTTAATTGTAACATTGATTGAGTATGACAGTGTTATCAAAAAAATTTATCATTATCTTCCCCAACCCTATAGATTATTCCTCAATAGATGATAGCAGCAAATATTTCCTGCAGCCCCAAAATAAGATGACAAAGACAAAACAGCGACACAAGTGGTTTAAAGTCTTAGAAGGTGATACATTAGAGTAGGCGCGAGTGCTACCAAATAAATTTTGATCAAAAAGATATTTTGGAACTTTTGGCATTTTGGGTGAAAAAACTGAAGATTTTTGCCTATTGAATATAATTAAAGAAAGAAAGTTAGACGAGCCACGCGCTTAGTTTTTGTCTTTACCCTATTATTTGAGAACATGTATTTAAAAACATAAAGAGAAAGAAGAAGAAAGCGAAAGCAGAAAAGAAGAAAGAAAAAAAAGAGAAAAAAAAGCGGAAAAAGAGAAAAATAGAAAGAGGCAGCGCAACGAAAAGGTGAAGAAGTAGAAAAACAATAAAGAAAATAGAGACAAGAAAAGAAAACAAAGACGGAAGAGGAAGAGCAAGATGAAATGGAAGAAAAGAAGACCAGAACAGAGAAAGAATGAATAGGAAATCGGGGAAAAACAACCAGTAAAGAGAAAAAAGATAAGAAGACAAAGAAAACAGGAAACAGTTAGAAAAGAAAAATATACACGCTTGGGATAAATTTTACCTTACGGATTGAGAGCAGAGAATAAAAATTATTAAGAAAATGAAAATAGAAGAAGAAGTAGAAGTGAGAAAAAGAAGCGAGAACAGAGAAAACAGAAAGAGGGAGCGTGACGAGAAGACAAAAAAGTAGGAAGACAATAAAAAAAAGAAAAAAACGGAGAAAGGAGAGCAAGATAAAGTGGACAAAGAAAAAAACCGAAACGAAGAAAGAAGAACAGGGAAAAAAGCAGGTAAAAAAAAGGTAGAAAGAAAAAGAAAGAAAGAGAAACAGTAGGAGAAAGAAAAACATACATGTTTGAGATAACTTTTATCTCATGGATCAGGAGCAGATAATAATAATCATTAAAAGAGAAAGAAAGTAGAACAAGAGAAAGTGGAAGAGTAAAAGACAAGCGGAATAAAAAAGAAAACAGAAAGAAGCAAGGTAACGAGAGAAAAAAAGCAAGATAAAGTGGAGAAAGAAGAAGACCGAAACAAAGAAAGATGGAATAGAAAATCAAGTAAAAAGAAGCAGTAAAGAGAAGAAAGATACGAAAAGCAAGAAAGAGAAACAGTAAGAGTAAGGGCACGATACACGCGCTTGAAGTAGGTAAGTTTCATCCACGGTTTCATCTTATTGATCGAGAGCAGATAATAAAAATCGTTTAGAAAGAGAAGGCAGAAGAAAAAATAGAAGATAAAAAAAGAAGCGGGAAGAAAAAAAGCAGAAAGAAGTAGCTTCACGAAAAGGTGTAGAAGTAAAAAAAGAATAAGAAAAAGAAAGACACGAAAAGAAAACGAAAAACGGAAGAGCAAGATAAAGTGGAGAAAAAACAAGACAAGAACGAAGAAAGAAGGAATAGCAAATCAAGGAAGAGGAAGCAGTAAATGCAAGAAAGATCGGAAGAGAAAAAAAACAGTGAGGAAAGATGCGATACAAGCGCTTGGGGTAAGTTTTATCTTATTGATCGGGAGCAGATAATTAAAATCATGAAGAAAGAGGAAACAGAATAACTTGGAAGTGAATAAGCGAAAAAGAAGCAGGAACAGAAAAGCAGAAAAAGGCAGCGCGATGAGAATGTAAAAAAGTAAAAAACAATAGGAAATAAAGACATAGAAGAAAGAGAAAGAGTAAGATCAAGTGGAAAAAGAGGAAGATGGAAACGAAGAAAGACGGAACAAGAAATCAAAAAGAAAGAAGCAGTAAAAGAATGAAAAGAATAAGAAGAGGAAAAAAAAAGGAGAAACGGTAAGAGAAAGGAGACGACCCTGGCGTCCTTCATTTTCCACCCATTTTGGGCTAATCGCCGAGTAACCTTCCGATCATTCGCAACAACCGTCGTTAAGCTTTGACTAATGAAAACCACAAAACATCCTAAAGCTCGCCTTCTCCACTAATATCCGGATGTGTGTATAGCACGCACGCCATAAATCAAATTAATGCGACTGAAATACGTAAACATTACACACCGCACTCGAAGAAGGCGGCAAAGGATCGCACGGGAGTTTTACAACTTTAATAAAAAGCCTAAAAATACCGCCTCAGGGGTGATTCAGACCAGTTGCGAAACTTTCACAGAGTTTCGGCCATTAATTAAGAGCTCCTCTAAATAATGCAACAACGTGTTGTCGTTATCCATTTGTTTTAGTGACAAGGCGTTGAAACTTTTTAATGTGAATATTTCAGTGTGTCGCGTCGTTGGGAAAACATCCCCCAAAGCACCGGCGGCGACGGTTGAATTTTTCATAACTACAGAGCCCGTTTTCGGCCGGGATTCGCAAAACAAAGCGGAATTAGGTATACGTGCAAAAATTATTAAAATCTAAATGGTGGAGACGTTGGAATAACGTTGCAAATTGCTTCGCTTCCTCATTAATGAAGGTGGGGAAAAAAGATTGATTAGTCGGGAACGACTTGGAGACATGACGTTTAATTACGGGTTCCGTTGAAAAAATACGAAGAAAAGGATTTGGTTCAAGTCTCTGGGACAAAGAGGCTTATATAGAATAATAATAATGCGAATACGGGGTGGTTTGAAGCAAAATGGAGGGGTGGAGGATAATAAATGGAACTTCTAGCTTATATCTCAATTTGGTTGGCAATGTTTTCGTGTGTGGAAGCATTATTCGGATTAAAGTCGAAGTTCAAACAAACAACGTTCTAGGTGAAGTAACAAGGTAGTCGTCTCAATGACAACAAGTGATTACGCTGCAAGTTACAGAAGTGAAATTTAAGGATTTCATATTTCTTTAAGAGCTACAACTCGAACGATGGAGGATTGGCAGTTCCAGTCCCATTTTAATAAATTTTTGTCATTTCCACCTCGATCACATTAGGGCGGTCAAGGCTAATCCCATGCTCGGCCGTTCCCTGAAGACCCATTTCATTCCGGAATTTCTAAGATCAAAGAGATGCCGGCCGCTTTTTTCAGAATGTTAAAATTTGGTTTTGCGATTTTCTGCAGGAAATTAATATTTACCACCCCGAAGATGACGGCTCGAAAGCGGCTACTCGCCAACCCCCGTGCAGGGTCATAATTAAAATCGTTTTCTACCTCGAAACTCGGAAGTAATAGAAAATTTTTGTTGATCCAAAGGACTTGTTCCATAATTGTCTTTTACCTCGAGATTCAAGTTTAATTATTTAGGTTGTTACGCAAGGCCTTGTTACCATAAATCTTCCGCAACAAAGGCCGCGTCCGCAAATCCAGCGGTTTATTGGAGCAACTTAAGAGATACAATCAGTTGGCAGACATCGACCAATACAAATATCACCGCAAAACACAAAAACATGTTGGCAGTCTGGATCGATTTTCCCGCGGAAAACATGCTATCTGGCCCCATTTTCCGCAGCCATCCATCAAAATCTGGTTAAGATAATCCCGGGGAAAACTTTGGAAACCGACAGATTGGCCATCGATACTTCGTCTTGTAATCTTTCTTCGACGTTCCGTAATTTATTCGTGCGTGCAGACGTTTGCTTTCAACTGAAAGAGGAATCGCGTCACTTTATCAGTGTTCGCCTTCGTCAATGATTAAAGCTTGCGAGGACTTGTTGCCCTACTCCCCGCCCTGCCAACTGCAATTCTACCCATTGACTCCCCGAAAAGTCCATCATTATTTTTCAGCCCCAGCTTTTTGATCCGCTCGTCGCGCGGGTATTGGCACCGGCGCGAAATGACGGAGGCGCCGGGAGAATTCGCCAAAAAGTGTCGATAGCAATTCTTTTTGGGAACAAATATAATGTACACCAAATTAAACCATACATCCCTTGCACTATCCACCAGAAAATTTAATGAGCATAAAAAGATCTAAATGAAACCCAAATTATTATACATCAGAAAATGAGAACATCACCACTAAAATAACTGTGCTGCATATTGTTTTACCATTGCTTACGTTTTAAATTCTATATGTCTATCAATTTTACTAAATGTTCACCAAATTTAGAACGCTCAAGTTACGCGTCCGTGCTGTACATAATAAATATTCGCGCTATCCATTTATATTTAGTGTTTCTCAAAAGAACTATTTGTGCGTCAAATAATTATTCTATTACTCTAAAAATAAAATATGCTCGCACATCTCTCCTTGCCGCTTGCGCTTCCAGACAAGAGGCACGCGAAATAAAATTTTGTACAAGATCAGTTCAGGGCCCTGTAATTTTTTTTTAAAGCACGATTAGAAATTACCACTAAAAGAAGTTTTATGTTTTACATAATGCAAGCCAATTACAGCAAAGCATTTATATATTACGGAAATCAATATCTTTTTTTGTGCAAACCACTTCTATTTTTGCCCTTATTTTCCTTGCCCTAGCACATCTACATCTATAATTTTGCATAAAATTATTTACCATTTGCACAACATTTTATTGCTTGTGGATCGACAAATAGTATTTTTAACTGCTAAATAATATAAGACACTGTCGAAAATTAAATATCTGGGTATTATGTTAGAATTAAATGCGGAATAAAATTTGGTGAACATTTAGTATTTATGGTCAACAAAAGTTATTTTGGCGAACAAAATATGTTAGAGGCCAGGATTATGTCAATATTTGGTTGTCGCTTTAAGTTTATGTATTTTTTTAATTTTGGTGAGCATTTAGTATTTTTGGGAAATAAAAGTATTTTTTTGTATGAAAATATTGGGTAAATTTGGTAGACTGTTAAATACGACCCATTCTTTTTTGCCGCCAGAAGTTTCAAAATTCCCAATAATTTGGTGGTAAATTTAAAAATTCCAAAATTAGTTCTTTTTCGGCGCAAAGAAGTGTCGTTTTTTCGGCGTCTCCCTTTAGATGGGGGATCGTAAAGCAGTCGCCCGGAAATGCCGCCCTTGTCATATCATTTATACGAGCTTAACGCTCCCGTTTGGGGTACAATAAGAGTGCTTACGGCCCCATTTATTACAACTTGCGAAGTTATGAGTCGCGCAGGAGAGATTAAGGCGGTTGGCAACGTAGCGCACGAAATTATCGGTAGGTAGATACCACCCCCGAAATTGAACTACCCGATCCATCAAAATTCATCAAAGTTACGGTTTGGTATCGGAAATGCCTGGAGAAACTTCAACAACAATTACGGGGGAATAGTTAACAAGGATTTTTCGATGCTGATGCGAGTTGGGGAGAATTTTTGGGGGAACGTTGCGGTTTTAGGGAGAAACGCGTAAATTAGGTGGCAACCGCAAATTTTTCAAGCGAAAACCGCTTGTTTCAAACCGCTCGACACCTCAAATCGGGAATTATCCCGCATTACACCTCCTTTCTTTTGAATTTATTCATGGGGCTGTTTGCGCGTCTCGAGATTTATTTTATTGTTTTCGGTAAAAGCGCGTTGCAGTTGAGAGGTTTGGGGTTCGAATTTCCGATTTGTACTAATAACAGATATTTCGGTTGTTTCACTTTAGCTGACTCGCCCTATATATCACATCTAAACTTAAGCATTGGAAATGGAACCGGCTGTACTTTATCCTCAAAGCTCATGTTATGTTAATTTGAGCCTAATTTCCAGCCGTCCATTAATTGTAGTCAATTTGGCAAGTGACAAGTAGTAATTTTGTAGTTAAAAAGAATCATTTTGGGGGGCAAAGCCCCAATTTGCGTTATCTAGCAAACGCCATTAACTTAATGAATTACATCATCGGGCAACGTTTTAATTGTGTCTTCTGTCTGTTGCTAACGTCAAGGATCGCGTTGTTGACATTACAACGTCAGTCGAGGCGGCCTGAATTGATCGGTGACGGTCCTTACGCTTTACAATCCGATGCACATTTGGTTGTTTGAACTGCACCGGCGGCACCATTGTCATTATTCACTCTTATTCATCGTTGACACAATGCAAATACTTGAGTAATTAATTCCCATGGTTTAACGCTCGCATGTAGTGCTTTAGATACACAAAGGGTCTACCAATGAAGCTCCCTATTACCGAGTGTTATCAGACGGCTCCGATAAAAATAGAATCGAGTCAATACTTAAACCCCAATTTCCGGTAATTTCGCTAACTGTGCGGTTAGCAGAAAGTTACGATTTGGTCGTTTTAACTGCCGTGCACTTAAGATCAAAGACTTTCAGGTGTTGAGAACAATGAAGGTCTTTGACGGAATTGCTTAATTAAAGTTTTGAGAGGGTGCATCTCGGAATCTCGGCGGTTTAATTTGATTTCCAACATTGATGCCTGATTTGACTACGTAGAGAAATGGCGAACGTCTGCTGTAATAATAATATCCAAGGGCGCGTAAACATGTTAACATTATTACGTTACCTGACGTTATTGGATCGGTTTCACGGAAATGCAATCTTGTTGTATGTCGCAACCGATTTGTGCGTTCTTCGAAGTTCAAGGCAAAATTGAAGAACGCAACTCACCTTTACGATATTCGAGCCCACCCTCAAAGCTCCGCCAGGTCTTCGATAGGTACTTAAAAAGTTGCCTCACAACATTTTTTTAGTTCTCAATTCGCCGCAGAATCTTAAATTTCTTGTGAGAAGTTGTATTAGTAATTACTTTTGCCTCTTCTGCTTGTGGCAGTGGGTTAAAAAGCTTCTACAAATTTTAGTCAACATTTCCAGTTCAGTTTTCAAGTTTGGTTGCACACGACGAAATAATGTTTTAGAAGCCCCGAGTCTCCTGCTACTAAAATATTTCATTATTCTACGAAACGAAAGCTGTCTGAGTGCTTTTAAGCAGTGGCGGCCTTTTGGAGCTATTTAGTCAACACTGGCACGCAATAGCGCGTTGTCATCTGCGCCAGCTCATCACATGACACCACAATCATCCCGTTCAAGATTTTTCGTCAATTTTTGATAATCGAACAAAAGACCTCAGAGTCTCGACGTGCCCCAGAAATTATCCAATCCATATCTTCCGATCCATATCCAATCCATATCCGATCCATATCCGATCCATATCCGATCCATATCCGATCCATATCCGATCCATATCCGATCCATATCCGATCCATATCCGATCCATATCCGATCCATATCCGATCCATATCCGATCCATATCCGATCCATATCCGATCCATATCCGATCCATATCCGATCCATATCCGATCCATATCCGATCCATATCCGATCCATATCCAATCCATATCCAATCCATATCCAATCCATATCCAATCCATATCCAATCCATATCCAATCCATATCCAATCCATATCCAATCCATATCCAATCCATATCCAATCCATATCCAATCCATATCCAATCCATATCCAATCCATATCCAATCCATATCCAATCCATATCCAATCCATATCCAATCCATATCCAATCCATATCCAATCCATATCCAATCCATATCCAATCCATATCCAATCCATATCCAATCCATATCCAATCCATATCCAATCCATATCCAATCCATATCCAATCCATATCCAATCCATATCCAATCCATATCCAATCCATATCCAATCCATATCCAATCCATATCCAATCCATATCCAATCCATATCCAATCCATATCCAATCCATATCCAATCCATATCCAATCCATATCCAATCCATATCCAATCCATATCCAATCCATATCCAATCCATATCCAATCCATATCCAATCCATATCCAATCCATATCCAATCCATATCCAATCCATATCCAATCCATATCCAATCCATATCCAATCCATATCCAATCCATATCCAATCCATATCCAATCCATATCCAATCCATATCCAATCCATATCCAATCCATATCCAATCCATATCCAATCCATATCCAATCCATATCCAATCCATATCCAATCCATATCCAATCCATATCCAATCCATATCCAATCCATATCCAATCCATATCCAATCCATATCCAATCCATATCCAATCCATATCCAATCCATATCCAATCCATATCCAATCCATATCCAATCCATATCCAATCCATATCCAATCCATATCCAATCCATATCCAATCCATATCCAATCCATATCCAATCCATATCCAATCCATATCCAATCCATATCCAATCCATATCCAATCCATATCCAATCCATATCCAATCCATATCCAATCCATATCCAATCCATATCCAATCCATATCCAATCCATATCCAATCCATATCCAATCCATATCCAATCCATATCCAATCCATATCCAATCCATATCCAATCCATATCCAATCCATATCCAATCCATATCCAATCCATATCCAATCCATATCCAATCCATATCCATATCTTGCTACTTGAACTAACTTGTAAATATGATTATTGTTCTATTGGATAAAACAAGTGAGAAAGTGAGGAAATAAATGGCATTAAGAACAGATGTAAAGAATATAATATATGGACATAAAATGAGGGTGAGATAGAAGGAGAGCAAAGGAAAAAAAGATAGGGGTTGAGAAGAAAAATTAGACAAAAACAGGAGATAAAGAGGAGTAGATATAGTGAGAGTGGAAGAAGAACAAAGAAAAAATAAAGTAGGAAATCAAGAGAAAAATAAAGTAAATAATAAGAAAAGGGCAAGAAAATAATGGAGATAATAATAAGAAAAAACCGACAGAGAGAAAGACGGCAAGGAAAAAAGAAAGAGAAGCAAGATAAAAAAGAAGACAAAAAAGAGTAAAACCGAAAGTAACAAAGATACAAGATTTATTAGTGGATAGCTTTTGGTACCCCAATGGAGCTCCATCACTCTTCATTCAGTCCTGCTATGGCTTCCTGCGAGTTGGGCTGTTGCCAAAGATTTAATGGCAGTTCGAGAAGGTCACGACACGACGACGAAACGTCAAGAAAAGTTTATTTGGCAAATTATTTGGTAAATTTTACTGTAGAAATGGGGTCGCTATAGGCCTCGAAGATTTAAGTCGAAATTTTGCCGGTGCTTGGGATAATTTAAAACTTGGTGCTCGCCGTTGATTCGACTAACGACCCTTCGTTATTCATCAATTCCGATCACGCCCAATTACGACTTGAATGATTTTCCTACGTTGAACCGGCCGTGGAGCTCTTTCCAATTCCGCAGGTAGCAAATTAAAAAATTCTTCAGTTATGAAAGCGTCCCTCGCTTTTCCCCTCGAAGAAAGCCGGCGAGATTGCGACCAATTACGAGCGTTAATGGAAAAAATCGAGAAGAATTCCCACTGAACTTTATTAAAACTCGCAATTGTTGCGAAGTAAATAAATACTCTTGAGTAAGTAACTTTGTTGAATTTTTTTTTCTCAATCTTGGTAGTTGCCGACGATAATTATCCGTTGCAGGGTTATTTCCGGCTGTTGGGGGTGGCGCCCCTGAAATTTGCGGGTGTTTATAGATTTACAAAGTGAACTTGTAAAATTTTTATAGGTCCGGCGGGATGATTAAGGTAGAAGCAATTACCGGCCATAATTCCGGATTTAAAAAGTAAATATTTGCGCAAGCACATGTTTGCAGAAGAGCTCGTTAGCACTATTAAATTGAAGTGATGAAGGTGAAGCTACGGAACGGTGGACCGACACATGATCGCGTGTTGCCGGCAAAAATAGACCGAGCAATTAATTGCGGACGCAAAATTGTTATCAGTCATTATGAACATCGACGCAATCAAAGATTTAACAGTTGTGACAAGTTATAATCAGACAGTTTCTATGGGAATGACAAAAAAAAAATTGTTAATTCAACCCGCGCCGCTTTGCGACAGAGGAGAGGGCGGTAAGTCCCGCTAATCAGCTCGCAGCCTCTTAATTACATCGATTTTTATTCAACAACACTCCAACAAGTCGCTTTGGAACGCGGGCCTGATTGAGTGTTTTCTTTTGTGCGGGCGCAAATTATGACGTCGCCCTTAATTAATTTTAAGTAGGCAGGTCCGTATCCGACAAACTGATCGCACTGAAAGGGGCCCGGCGCAATTTGCTCCCTGATCCAGAATAAAATCGGAACCAGACAACATAAAAACCTTTTTTGCCAATCAAGCGATTTGCGTTGTAGATGGCAAAAAAGCAGAAAGGTTGATTGAGCGACGACGTTATCGCGGATTTATTAAAGGACTGACAAGAAAACTATCTTCAGATAGATATTTTATAAAGTAGTCCCTCATGAACCTCTGGTCTACTGACCAAGGAAAGCCAGAACAATAGTTGGACCACGACGCCAGTTCTGAATCCTTAAGACTTTTTTTTACATCCACTATTCAAGTTTTGTGAGGGCAACATTGTTGATAATAACTCTTTATGCAAGATACTAGTTTTTTTTCTAGTTTTATATTTTTCTATTATGGTTTCCAGAAAATATTTTATGAATGAGTAACTCCTAAGCTATGGGAATATCTGATCTATGGACCAGAAGAAAGCACAAAATTCTAGAAAACATTTTCCACGTTCGTTTGTGAGATTCTAAAAGGGTCGTATTTAACAGTCTACCAAATTTACCCAATATTTTCATACAAAAAAATACTTTTATTTCCCAAAAATACTAAATGCTCAAAAAAATTAAGAAAATACATAATCTTAAAACGACAACCAAATATTGACATAATGCTGGCCTCTTATATATTTTGTTCGCCAAAATAACTTTTGTTGACCATAAATACTAAATGTTCACCAAATTTTATTCCGCATTTTATTCTAACATAATACCCAGATATTTAATTTTCGACAGTGTCTTATATTATTTAGCAGTTAAAAATACTATTTGTTGATCAAAAATACACAAGCAATAAAATGTTGTGCAAATGGTAAATAATTTTATGCAAAATTACAGATGTAGAGGTGCTAGGGCAAGGAAAATAAGAGTAAAAATAAAAGTGTTTTGCACAAAAAAAGACATTGATTTCCGTAATATATAAATGCTTTGCTGTAATTGGCTTGCATTATGTAAAACGTAAAACTTCTTTTAGTGGTAATTTTTACTGGTGCTTTCAAAAAAAAATTACAGAACCCTGAACTGACCTTGTACAAAACTTTTTTCGCGTGCCTCTTGTCTGGAAGCGCAAGCGGCAAGGAGAGATGCGCGAGCATATTTCATTTTTGGAATAATAGAATAATTATTTGACGCACAAATAGTTTTTTTGAGAAACACTAAATATAAATGGATAGCGCGAATATTTATTATGTACAGCACGGACGCGTAACTTGAGCGTTCTAAATTTGGTGAACATTTAGTAAAATTGATAGATATATATAATAGGGTGTTTCAAAAAAATCGAATATTTTTTTTTTTCAAATGATCGGCAAATTCTGTCAGAGAATGCTAAAATAAAGACCTCGTCAAAATTTGAGTTCTTAATTTAAAGATTTAGTGGTCGCGGTTCGCAACTTTCTATTTCCCATTTAAATAACATAAGAAATAAATATTTTTAACTTTAGAATTTTATACCTCTGGATTGAATGAACTTATGGCAATGACCAATTCAGATTCTTATAGGAAATTTAATGCTCTACAAAAAAGGTCTCTTATAATTTTTCCATAAATTGAATCCTTCCAGAGTTATTCAAGGTCAAAGTTTAATTTGAACCGACTTTCGGGTTTTTCAACTTTTATCATTATGTAATAAAAAAATATCACACATTTATATCTGAGACATACGGAAGGTGATAAAAAAAATGAGAACAAATGTTTAACGACAAATTATAAATGATATTCTAAAAGAAAAGGGTAGAAATTAAAAATAATCAATTGTCCAACTTAAACTTTGACCTTGAATAACTCTAGAAGGATTCAATTTATGGAAAAATTATAAGAGACCTTTTTTGTAGAGCATTAAATTTCCTATAAGAATCTGAATTGGTCATTGCCATAAGTTCATTCAATCCAGAGGTATAAAATTCTAAAGTTATTTCTTATGTTATTTAAATGGGAAATAGAAAGTTGCGAACCGCGACCACTAAATCTTTAAATTAAGAGCTCAAATTTTGACGAGGTCTTTATTTTAGCATTCTCTGACAGAATTTGCCGACCATTTAAAAAAAAAAATATATTCGATTTTTTTGAAACACCCTAATATATAATTTAAAATGTAAGCGGTAAAACAATACGCAGCATAGTTATTTTAGTGGTGATGTTCTTATTTTCTGATGTATAATAATTTGGGTTTCATTTAGAATTTTTGATGCTCATTAAATTTTTTGGTGGACAGTGCAACTTGGTGTACATTATATTTGTTCCCATTCTTAAATAGTTTCTTGGAATTGGAGACCAAGGCGCCGGCATTTTAAACCCTTGAGACTTTTTGTAAGGTGAATGTCTTGCGAGGGTAATATTGTTGCATTTTTTGTGTAATATTCTAGTTTCATGTTTCTTTATTTTAGATTCTCGAAAATATTTTATGAAGTACCTAGTAACTCCTGTGAATTTCTGCTCTACTGGCCAAGAAGAGGGACAACAATCGTTACTTATTGTAATTGAAGACCAGGACATCAACCTTACCGGTTTTCAATCCTTAACATTTTTTATTATGCTCTACAGGGTGTTTCATAATTGAATGTCAATATTGTATGTATCTATAATTCTAAGATAAAAAGTTTTTATAAACATAGGCCCGTTTTCGCGTTATAAAATGGCAGCTAGGCGCTTCCGTAGATTATGAAGAAAAATATAAGTCCTGCAAATTTTTGGAGCTGCATCCATTAGCATTATTCTTCTATCCCTCCACTTATCCTCGCAGCCCCTCACCGTTTCCATCACCCGTTGCGCTTGTGGGTCAAGTAGGTGCGCTTCAAGCAACCCTCGCAATTTGCTTATTTATTGCCAGCACATAACATACCTCCTTATTACCGGAGAACGTAAGCTAAAAGACCCTGCGAGTCATGCCCGTTTCCCTGCTTGATTATCGCCAGGAGTCCCGCATTGTGCCCGGGTACAAAGAACCCGGCCGTTCGTCCGAAGATTGAGTAAACACGCGATCCATTCGATTCGAAGTCGAAAGCTACCACCCGGAAACCCCCGCCAGATTCGATACGGCCACCCCGATCCGAATAAATGTCCGGCCAATATCTAAAATTAAACACACACTTGAGCTTTAGCAGCCGGTCTAAATTTAGCGTAAATAATAGACAAACCGGGGATGTCTATTGATTCCACCCCATCGGAGGGCGAATCGAGGTTGCTACTTCGAAGAGTTTCCGGCTGCACGGGTGCAAGATCGAACTGCTACGTAATTTATTGAACGAGATTAAACAGGGCAATTGTCGCCGAATTCTCGCCTGATAAATTTTGATGCGCGGCCGATAATTAAATTTGGTTCCATTGAAAATCCGCAAATGTTGGTTGGCGGACAAACAGCCATTATTCGGATAATTCATCACGGGAAGCTGTCGCCAATGTTTACGATAATAAATGGAGCCACCAATCGAATATTGATTGCTAGTTTACAACGGGTCCGATGTTATTATTTTAGCAAATTTGAAGTAACGAAGACAAATTGGGCAACGCCGTTGTGTCCACAACGCTACCAAATGCCTGATTAGGAGGGCATGTAACATGTTTGCACACGCTGTTTGTTCATTATGATGTAACCACCTTTGTTACTAGCTGTGTAAAAACAATACTTAATCACCACTATCGGAACAACGAGACAATTATTTATACCAATTACCAACTTCTTGAGGTCGCCGCTCGCTCATTTGCAACTTGTCAGATAAAACAACGTTATTAACGAGTTTTGAAACATATCGAGAAACTCTTATTAATTATTACTATCTTGTTGCGCCAAAAAGTGGTCCAAGTCTCACGTCCCTTTAATCCCTTTAATCGACTCCTGGGGGGAGCAAAGAAAAAAATTGGATGCTGCTCGCGGAGCGAGATACGTGGTCCAGGGCCGGAAAAATCGTTCCGTTCATAAAGCTGAAAGTGCCATTTAGGTTGCACAGGGACCGGAAACCGGAAGCATTGTATTTCTGGAAGACGATTACCCCACCTATTTGGCTAATGATTGTGTTTAACAAAAGCGAATAACCGGAACTGAGACAGGCCGAAATCGCTGAGTCGCCGATAATACCGGAAAAAAACAGAAAAAGGGATGTCTGGCCCTGGTCGATACTTGCCAAAAATAAAGTGGACGTCGCAGCAGTTCGTTAAAAAACTATTTGCTGACTGGAGACAACATCCAGAAAAATTGAGTGTTATTTGACAATAACGAAAGGAAACGCTCGGTTCTGTCCCAACGATTGATGCGCCTCAAGTTCCTCTTTATCCAATTGAACTAATCACGGTGGTTAAACCTCAGACGTCCTAATTTACGCCCAGTGGCGCCGAGGACCGTCCTCTTTCCACCCGTTGCTTCAATGGACCAACTCCTGGATGCCGGAGAAAAACTAATTTCCAATCAGCCGAGTGGCCAGACGTTTAGTCCCATAACAAAAATGGCCGGTAATGTTTCTAGCCGCTTTACGGCGATTTGTATGCGAAAAGCGGAAAAACTGCTTATGGATTCACTTAGGGAAATCTTTTATTTTTTACGTAAGCACCTCGAAATCTCGGGAAAGCGTTTTATTGCTTCGATGGAGCAGAAAGATAATTTATCGCCCTTGCCGAGTGTATTATTAATAAGGCAACACTGGTCGAGGAAACTCGACAAATTTTCACGAACTCGACTTCGACGTCGTCTAATTCCCCTTTCATTAATTTTTTTTTCTTGTGGTTAAAGCAACAAATTTTTGATTTCGCGTCGGTTTCGTTTAGATTTTTCCTTTGTTGGGGTGTTAACTAAAAATTATGCTATCGGCACGCGACATCGTCATTGTAGTTATCTGAATTGCGGCGGTGCGAGTAACTAAATGGAAAGATAAAGCGGCTCTGTGAAGTGGAGAGAAGGGAAATTAATTTCGGTAATCGCACCTCTAATGCATGATTCATCCGGAAGAACGCCTCAAAACGGACAATTAACTCCTTTTCCGGCATTAACGCATCCCCGAATGCTACCCGGCCGAAAGCTGATTTACCGCGATTCTCGTTAGGGGAGATACCTAGTAATTTTTTAATTAAACTTTCAACTTTAATCACGAATTCAATAAACTCAATGGGTCTTTGGAGATAAATTATTTAATTTTGAGCTAAGGGAAAAAAGTTGGGGGTGAAGGAATACCGGGTTCTTTTTGCAAGGAATGTTGGCAGTCCATCCGGACACTGGTTGAGGAAAGCTCGAAATTACTTGGAAATTGTTTGAAGAGTTCCAGCAGGAATTCCTGAACGGTTTCCAGGTCTTATTGTTGTTTTTGATTGTTGAAGTCAATCGGCGATGATGTAGTTTCGGTTCCTCGCACAACAAAAATAATGTTACTGAAGACAGTTGTTTCCTTAATCACATCGCGGCAAGTCGCTAACAAGTGTTTGAAGGTTCTCTCGATTTAGCAACATTCGAGAAACGGAGCTAGTGCGGCCCTGATTAGTAATTTAATATTTGTTTCAAGTTCACATGCATGTAAATGAATCGTTTGCTTCCTTCAAATTTTTATTCAATTGCAGCGAACGCCAATTAAAATAAAGCAACAAGAGCGCCGGATCCGGTAAGGTATGACGAAAAAACCATTGACGGTCGCAAAAAGCCGTCGTTTCGACTCCGGTCGATTTGCATAATTTAAACTTCGCTAATGCAACAACTTGCAAACAATCCACGCACATTGATGATCCATTAAACCCGGTCGGACGGTTAATTTCGCTGTCTGGTCCAACACGACAAAGAGAAAACTGACCTTAGGCTGATCCCGGAGCGGAGGCCAAACGACGCCCGCCGGCTTACATGACAGCAGCGCTCTGATCACTGATAACGTCCACCAAACGGATAACGCGCTAACAATTCGAAGACAGAACCGACGCTGGTGCAGTGGTGTCGCGATTCGGTACGCGCGTCGACTGGCGTTGAGACGCGCGAACGACGGCGGCTACAGGTGGCGAGGAGACGTCAGTGCGCCTACGCATCGTTCCGACTCCTTCACGGTGATAACGCATCCCAATTGGGACAATTACCCGATTACACCTGTTTGATGGACCGGAGAAGGGGCGGCGCGCCCGCAGTCGCCAGGATAGACAACGGCAGAATCTGCAAGAAGTCTCACTTTAAAAAAAGTTTAGGGTATATGCTCAGGTAGTTACAAAAGAAGCAGGAGTCTCTCCGCGTTGTCACCCTTATGTGCGGCCAGTGGCAAAATAAAGGGGACGGGTTCTCTGCTCGACCACCCTTATGTAGAGAAAAAATAAGAAGAATAATCGGAAGGGTCCAGTTTCTTTTCCAACTAGCTATACCTACATAAATGTACAGCTAGTTGCAAAAAAAACGTGCAGGCACTACTCCACACCCTTTCCTTTACGTAGAAATCGGCAGTGGGCAGGGTTGCTGCATTTTCGAGGCCTTGTAACTGCTAGGGAAGGTGCTACGGACTGTTTGTCTGGCGTCTCCACCATTTATGTGAGATACTTCGGCGACGTCACTCTATTTTTACAAAACGTCCGTTCACAATTGCTATTTTCGCCAGACCTCTTTTGCCACTGTTTAATATTTACAGAAGGAACTGGAAATAAACTTGATTTCCGTATCGAAGTAACCAAAAAAAAAGTGTTAATTCACTAATTTTTGGCACTTCGCCCGTTAAAATAATTCGAAATCTTCGGAGACAAGGAGTCAAGTCGTTGCCCGTGAAGATAATGCACACCTGTCGTGATTTCAGTTCAGACATTAGTAATTAGGAACGGTAAATAAATATTATTGTTGGTTTAGTAGCGATAACAATGAATGTAGGCTTTTACGATCGCTAAATATTTAAAGAATTTCCAATGTTAATGTTTATGGTAGCGAGAAAATCAAACGAACCGTTTTCTTTGAAAACTCAATATGCCGTAATTGACTATTGAACCAGCGTAATAGACTCCAAGTCAATAGAAGAAAAAAAAAAATGATAATCAAGGGATTTCCTGCCACCACTTTGTTCATCAGCTGTAATTTCTTCATTAGAAGTTTTCTGTTGTTGGAAATGAAGAAAGATGTCTCTGCAGAACGTTTTGGAAAGATGCCAATGGATGAGCAAGTTGAACGTTAACTTTTTGCATTAACTGCAAGTCATTATTGAAACGCATTTATGATTCTTTGTTTTGTAACGAAACGCTATTTTGCAATGGAATTTGGATGTTGAGGAGTGGCTGAAAGGAAGCACAAGTATTAAGAACAGATTTTATTTCCCATTTTACAATTACAACAGTTCCTGATGAAATCATATATACAATGACATAGATATTGTATCCATATAAACAAAAATAAAGCTGCTATTCACAATGCAATCTCAAAAAGATTCCTCAAAAAAAATAGTACAGTAATTTCTTACTTGACTAGCACCCGAAATACCATGAATTTACCATGAATAAATAAAATTTGTCGATGCATGCATCCATAAACAATAAACCCCCTTTGTACGAATCGCGCAACGGTAAAAATCCCCGAGAAATAATCCGTTCCATTTAAAAGTTTTTCGAATTTTTTTTGTAATTTTTTAAATGTTTTATTTAGTCACCCTTTCCTTTGCTCGCAAATTGGAAAAGATGGAAGTTAGGTGTTGCAATCATTTTTTTGGGCACAACGTCCGTCCGTCGTTGTTAAGGACGAACATTGCATTTTTTGACAATATTTTTTTTTACTTGTTATGAGGGAAAAAATCATTTGCAGCAAGACATAAGGTCTTAAGACATTTCAAAAACGTACCGAAATCAAACAATACGAGTTTGTCGCCGCTCTCAATCAGGTTGTTGTTTTATCGAGTAAACGTCTTACAAATTATTGTTTTTGTCTTTTTTTTATATAAACATCAATTGAGAAATATATATAAAAAGTATCAAAATTGTGGCACAATAACCGTCTTGAAAGCGTCAGCGCCAAACCGGGAAAGGATGAAGTCCTGAAGGAATTAAACTTTTGTGTGTATGTGTAACTAACGATCTTGAAAGCAATCGCCGTAATGAAATGCCTTTTGTCTGCTAAAAACTCACGCGCTAATAAGTTGTTAACATAGTATGGTTATAGTAAGTGGTGGACTTGAGCGCGATTAACGCTTAAGCCGTGCTCTCAGTGGTTGTATTCTGCACTGGCTGACTCTCCTGCAAGAAGACACAATCAATCCCGAACCAACAATCATGTGACAATAACTATAACGCAACCACTAACTAGCAACTGTTTCTAAAGCGGGACTAACAAGCAAATTGGGCTAAGAAAACTACTCACTTCAGTCTTTACCGGTCCAGTTACTTCTGAAGGCTAAAAAGAGACAAAACAAAAATAATACGTGAAAAGTGCAAGAGGGGCTAAAATAATTTTGTCGAAACCAACCAACTATAAGACTACAAAACTAAAAGTAAGCAAGTCACTAAAATCGTATAAAAGTTTGCATAAACTAAAGGGAAAAAATTGTGAATAATTTTTGGTGTCTCTATAAACTTTCTTAAACGAAGAAGTGGTGCAACCACCCTTCACTGACCTTGTAGTTATTTCCAGACTCGGATTGGGAGTTTCCACCACGCGGACGTCCTGTTCCACGTCTGCGAAAGCGGGGCCGTTGTTGTTGTTGTCCGCGGGGTCCTCCATCCTGGCCGATCTGGTCTCCGGCCTGGCCCCCTCCTTGGCTATCCTGAGAATGCGGCCGTCTTCCGCCACCCCTTCCGCCGCGGAAAGGTCTAGGTAATAGCACATTCAAAACGCGAAAAACGCGCCTCGATCCAAGACGAACCCCAAGTCACGCGCGCCCCTGACGGGCGAGCGTGACTCAAGTCCGTCTCGCGTCTCCGACCGAAGTATAAGAGTTTACCTGCGGAAGAATCTCCTCGGAGCACCGCGACCTCTCGGAGCATCACCGCCGTTCTGGTCTTGTTCGCCGGGTGGGGGGCCGCGGTACGGACCCCTGTAGTATCCTCCTCCACCCACGAACCCGCCACGTCCGCGTCTCGGCCTGTACCTGCGCGGAGGGCCGTTGCTGCCGGGGCCGCCTTCACCTCCGGAACCGGCGGCATCCTTGCCGCCCTCCCCTTCGCTCTGACTGTCGCGAGGACGACGCGGGCCTCTCGGACCGCCGCGACCTCCGCGAGTGTAGTACCACTGACGGTAGCCGCGACGGCGATCAGCGGCGTACGGCGACCCGCGCACCGGCTCGCCGTTCGGCCCCGTCACGTTCGCCGCCTCATTGCCCTTCTCGCCCACGACAACGCTGAATTCCACTATCTCGCCATCGCCGACGGAACGGACGGCCTTCTTCGGGTTGTTCTTGATTATGGCCGACTGAAACACGCCACCATCAGCACCCTACGTCTCAACAGGAAAAGGGATAAGACTGTTCCCCACAGCTCGGCTAGACGCAACTCGCAGGGGAGGTGGTCAAAACGGCCGAACTGTGGAGGTACCGTGATCTAGCACACCAATGACTCAAGCATCTCTTTGGGAAACAGAGACGGATCTATGGAGCGTGCAAAACTGGAGGCGCAGCCTCCAACCAAATAGTCCAGGAGGCAGTAAAGTTTTTTGGTACTAATTTTCACAAAAATTAGTACCAAAAAAATTCACTGCCTCCTAGACTAAAAGTATACAATGCAACAATAGCTATTTTTGTAGTAAGTTGCAAAATGAAAGTGTTTTTCGCACCAAGACGTGAATATTACCAAACGAGCGAAGCGAGTTTGGTAACACGTCGCGTGCGAAAAACACAAATTTTGCAACGTACTACATACAAGATTTTTTATACAATCGTGGCCAGAATTGTTATAAATGTAAAAGAAAAGAATAAAATTGCACATTCTTACTGCATAATCTAGTTGCACAATTTTTCGTTTCCTAGAAAATGCGACATAACAGAATCAACATTTCATTGATAATTGAGGTATTTGTCAGTTAATTTTACATTTTGTATCTAGTGCAAAAAAGTGGCAGTAAAGTGAAAAAAAAACGTCATTTCAACATGAAAATGACATTCGAAATGGTACTATTTCGATACGATTGTATAAAAAACAAATTCTACTCATCCCCCCACCCTTCCTGCCTAACCAGGCAGATAAACATAACCCTTGGATGTCAAAGTCAACAAACTGATATTTGTTTAACAACTGCTGACGGTTCCCAGTCGACTACACTTTTAATAAAAATGGAGATTAAAGTTCCAAAAAAACAAAAACGCGTTAATTAATGCCAATTTAAATTTACATGACGAATTTTGCGCAGTTAGTGTTTTACACTACTGAGCAACGTGACCTTCTATCCAAAAAGAAACCGTTATCGCTAAACCAAAATTTTATCGATGCGCCAACAGAACCTTGAAAACGGATTACATTTGGATTGTAAAATGCTCCTCGCGATTTCGCAACTTTCCTTGTTGCTTGCTAATTGCATTTTTGTTACCTGGTGCACGAAAACGTCCTCCTTGGTGTCATTCCGGTTGATGAAACCGTAACCGCTCTTGACGTTGAACCATTTCACTGTGCCGGTCACTTTGCTGGCTGCAACAATAAACAAAGGGAATCAGTAAATTCGGCAACACCGCAAAAGCAACAATAAACAAAAGCAATCAGTAAATTTGGCAACAACGCGAAAGCGTGCGATGAGTTTTTCGGCGATAAGATACGCAGAGGGCGTTGTTTGCGAGTGTTTTTGTTGTTGTTTTTCGAGTTTCCCCCGTGTTAGTAAAGGATGAAAAACAGGAAATCGGGAAGTTTCTAAAAATAAGGATGACGCCGTCCGAGAGCGATTTTCCAAGCGGCCACCGCGTGACAGTCGGTAATTTATAAATAATCCCGTTCAAACCGCAATTTGCGGGCAATTTAAGGGTGGCTGTTAACCTCTCGCCAAATCCGTTTCAGTTGAATAAAAAATGCCGCGTCTCTTTCACCAATGGCCGCCATGGAGGCGCGTGTGTGGCGCGGCACCAAACGCGGTGCAGCAGGCGGGCCGGGAACAATTGCCCATCGAAACTCCCTGTCAATCGTCAAAATTGACGGGACTTTCGGGATTTTCCCATGAAATCGCCATTTTAACGCGTACTTTCCCGAAATTTTCGCCATGTGCTCGGAAAAACTAACATGGACGCCGTCGCCGGCCCACGACCCTCCCGGTTTTTAACAAAAATTGGACTCACCGATCACCTCCTTCTGTTTAACGGGCTTCGGTGGTTCCGTTCCTTGTTGTTGCTGTTGTTCAGCTTCAGCCATGATGGTAAAGGGCCGGTAGGCTGATGTTAAACTCCTCTTTCCACGATGTTCTTCCTTCCTTCCTCCTGCCTTTCACAGTTGTTGAAGATCTTGGCGATGTTCACTTTTTTCAACATTAAATAAATTTCGCCGAAACTAGCACAGACATGCTCCGGACTGTCGTCCTTGTCGATCACATGGAGACGTGCAACGACGTCCTTTATGTTATCATACCAGAACGGCGATTTGATTTGCGCATGTCCAATAAGCGGCGCTTGTTGGTCACTGCCAAAACTACTCGCCCATTATATTATCCAAACACCACTAGATGGCGCTCTCCAAAATTTTGAAATTTTTTTACAGTACAGCAAGTAAAACTCTCAAGGGGCCAAAATTGTTAGAAAAAAATACGACTAACGTAACATCAGCAATAGGTCTAATTTTTATCTCTATGCATCTTTTACGACATAAGATCGTCGACCTCTACCGGGTGTTTCAACGAGAACCACAGGTGCCAAATTGCGTATTTCTAATGGAGTTAAAAATTTGAAATTTGGCAGGAATAAACTATAATTAATGCACTACAACTACAAGATTACATGATCGTTTTTTTCTTTTTTTAAACGGTGTGACTTTTCACTTTCGATCGCGATTTCATATCGAAATATTCACGTCATCTCTTTGATTTCTTTCAAGCTCATGATCACGACCTCCAAGATTGATAACGAGTAATTAAAATATTTTTATATCAAACCGTTATTAAATTACATGGATTTTTAAATTTCAGCCCTGGGGGTATTTTTAGTTGACAGTTTTGTGGTCGTTTTTGCGGTCAACCACATTAGACTTTATGATGGTCTCTGTACTGCAAAGCTCTTTGAGTAGGTACCGCTTTTAAGTCATAAATAATCGAAAATTATGGCGTCCCGACGGCGCATGGAATTAATTATGGACCAACCAACAATGCCACATTGTAGCGCATTCATTAAAGTTCATTTCTGCCAAATTTCAAATTTTCAACTCCATTAGAAATATGCAATTTGGCACCGGCGGTTCTCGTTGAAACACCCGATATACTGAAAAAATGTACTGCCCATGAAATTAAATTTTTTGCGAAAAGATAATTGCGCGACACAAAGCCATTAAAAAACTCCTTTAAAAATTTTACTCCAAATTATTACAACCTCCCTAATTATTATTTCTAACAGCATTCTCTAAGAACCGCGACATGACGGGGTAAACGGGGTCGTAATTGACGGAGTTTTTCTGGCGCACGAGTCCCTCGTACCGCTGTAAAGCGCCCGCAACCAAATCGAGTCGGTCCGCTTCCGATGGATGTTCATCAAGCCACACCGACAGTTTCGGGAGAGACCAGGCGGTGTTTTGGTGTGGACTCGCGAGTTCGTAGCCAGCAAAAGAGAATAGCAGCAACAAAACGGTGCTGTGCGGCACCGAACTTTCAGACGCTTGACTCGCCACTATTTCTTCAGGCGTTAACGTTACCAGCGACGCCATTGATTTGAGAAGCCGATAAGGACGTCCCAAATCGCTCAAATGCGGGCAAATTATTTTCAAACAATGTTCCAGTTGGAGGTAGTCGGAATGGAGACGAACTCGGCCGCCTTGTGAAATCGGCCGAAGAAGAGAGGAGTGGCGGACCAACAGTTCGATGCAACGTACCGCTATCTCGCTACATCTGCAATTGGTCAAAGTTTAGTTGTTGGGAGGGTTAAATAGAGTTGTTACTTGGAGAAAAGAACTTCTTTGTTGTCAAAATTGGACAAATAAGTTTGGTACGCCCTTGTTATGAATTGAGTCAATTCCCTCATGTAAGGGCTGCAAGGCACCACGGTTTTGTTCGAAGGAACTTGCAACTTGCTCCAGTCAGTCTCAAGATGTAGAGTTACGACTATAGTCTCAATAGTTGAGTTAATTGAAACTGAAATGGGTTCGTTAATATAAAATTAAATAGCAAAGTTCTAAAAGTACCAACTATCGGCTGCATGATCGCTGCAACTAAGCCACTGAGAGCTTGGAGACTGTCGTTAATGAAATTAACGCCAGGTTCGGGCAAACTCTCCTTCATATTTGACAACATCCTCTGAATCTGCGATTGTAAGTAGTAAAGGGCGTTGGCGAATTGGACGTTTCTTTGTTGTCCCGAATTAGCGTTGCCGCCTGCACTTCAACCATTTAGAAACAAAGTTAGAAAAGCAACACCAACTATACCAATAACTTGGGCTGCTTCAGGCCCGGTTTCCAGCTGTTGTTCGGTTTTGACGGCGAACATTTTGACGCATTTTGAAACGTTTTTGCACATCTTCTCGCACAAATTTTCTTCAATCAAAGCCACGCTCAACTCGCTACAAAATTACCGATTAAATTAAGTTAAAGAAACGTTTGACTTAAATTAAGTTTAATTAACTTAAATTAAGTTGAATTACTTTGTTATGATACGAATCAAGGAGTCGATTTGATCGTGAGAAGGCGCCTCGTTTTCTGCACTGAAGATCGCTTGAGCTGGATCGAGCAATCTAGTTAATGAACTGGACAGGTACGAGTTCTCGCAATTTTCCAGAACTTGCCGGCTAAAACTCGAATAAGCTCATCGCAGTGACGCAAAATCCAACTTACTCAAAAATAAATTTGTCGCATTTTAACTTCTCGTGCATCTCATAGAAACATTTTAGAAATTTCGGATAATCTTCTTCTATCATTTGTTGAACCGCTGGAGTCGCGTTCTTGATTTCGCATTGGACTCCTTGCCCCAGGTTCACCCAAAATTTAGAGGCTATGTCGGGATCAACAGTTTGAGTGTTCAGATGCGCTACAGTAGTTTGCAAAAATTTGATCTAAACCGTTGTAATAATTATTAATTTCGTCCGAACTTTGTTGATGCAGCTTCACCTGTTTGCACTGTTGGTAAATTTCCTCTCCAAAAGCTTTTTCAAGTTCAGTCCAAACCCGGGTTCTAAAACCTTGCGATGACGTCAGGGCGATTCTCCCCGGACCCTTTCCTTTGGGTCCTCCAGACAAACTGCTAACTTCAAAAGCGGATCTCAAATTCTCCCTGCATTCGTTAACACTGGACTCAATGAGGCTTTGCAGTACTGAATCGATTGTTCCCAAATTACAAAATATCTGTAAAATCAGGACGTGAAACTTGTTTCAATATTTTTAATCGCCTCACTTGTAGCGCTGTGGTCGTTTGACCTAGGTTTTCGTTCACAATTCCCTGATTGAGGGAACCAGTTGCTAAATTAATAACTTTTTGTTGTTGTGCCCTGATGCTCCTCAATTCTGTAGTAACAGCGTCAATATCTTTTAGGTCCGAATCCGCGGCTAATTGTTCTAAAAATTAACGTAACTACTTAAAAGGCGATCAACGAATTTAACTACAAACCTAATTCGTGCAATATTGTCGCTTTCTGCACTGGGTCGGTAGTGTTTGATAACCGCTTACTCAACTGTTGTATCCTATTAATTTGTCTTAAAATATGACTGGCTAAATGCAAACGTCCCAGAACTTTCGTGTGGGTCTCCAAGGCATTGTAGGGTCCGGTTATCTAGAAAACTCCATTAAAAACGCCGCTACCAGTTAATCGACGGTACCTGATTCTTGAGTCTTTCGGCGTTCGCAAAAAGGTTTTGGACGTGCCCGTTCATGGTGTCCAGCACATTTTCCAATTTTGTCGCGTGATTGCCTTGCCGCAACAAATCGTCGTGTTTTTCAAGTACCTGCTTCTGCAATTCGCGGCTTATTAACTCAATTCCCTCGCCCAACTTCTTCACTTGCTCGGAAATTGTCAGGGCTTGCGGCAAGGGGGCCCTGCCATTCAAGAACCGGCTGTAAAACTCTGCAAAAACTACAGTCACGACGGACCCTTCTTGCGTTACCAAAATCACCGTCTTGCTCTATTTGGTCGATCAGGTCGGTCTCGGAGGGCTCCATTGTGGGGGACTCGCTAAAAATCGCACGGAAACATCTCAAAATTGAAAACGTCACTTAAACGTCAAAATTAATCTGACATGACAACAAAGAATCGGTTAGATTTACAATTATCGTAGTTCAAAGACCTCAAATTGGGTGCAACTACCGCTAGCGTTCCGTAACTATGGCAATTGTAGGTCAAACGTATTAAAGCTAACCTCACTTCTCCAGTATTAAGGACTTTGCTGTTGCGACTTACAACAAGAGTAAATTTTTGATTAGCCACTGAAGCCCTAAAGTAACCAAAGTATTGAGAACAATCGTATTGTAGATTATGGCGAGGTTGTCAAGGGCTGTTAAATGGGGTGATTGGTACGTTTTTCAAGGTGTCCTTAACTCTTGGATGAACACCCCGCCCGTTATGCAAGTAACTTGGCTGTCTTCAGCGTCTGTTAAGAAGCCTGTATTGGCCGAGGTACCCAAGTACGTCAAGTTGGACCACGAGTACAAAGTTGGCCGCAAATACACCATACAAACTTTGGAAAACTTGTTTGGAATTAAGACCATCACTGCTTTTGATATAGCAATGCGAAGCAGGAATTTATGTAAAGTTAGTGGGGCAATAATGAGGGAAAACTTTGCAACATACCTAAAACATAACATCACCAGCGCCACATTGTTGAAGTATCCAGAGTTGCTCTCAGAAACAGTTACCGAATCAAAAATTAAATTAGTATCAAAGTTACCTTATGATATTAACGATGTTGCGGTTCTAATATCGATACCAGTTTCGCAGCTTGAAGATTTTGTGTACACTGAACTCAGCTTAGGCCCTGCAAACCGAATATCAATGTTATCAAACCTTTTAAAGGTAATCACTTTGGATGTTTAGAAAACATATTTATAATGTTATTTCTAGATAAGTGTGCAAGAGTCTTGCACGTGTTTTTGCAAAAAGACTTTCTTGCGGTCAATACCTATAGAAAAATTGCAGATAAATGTGGGAACTTTAAAAAAATTTGGCATCTCAAGTGAACAAATCCGTGATGACTTGTGGGTGTTGAGGTACAGCAATGAACAAATAACAAGTCGTTTGAGCGAAGCCAAAAACCGTAAAGTGGACAATTTAAAAACTTGGATGGTGAGAGCACAACCGGACATTTTCGAAACGTAAGTTTCGCGTAATGTTCTATTGCTGTTGTTCATTAGAAAATTTCAGTTACATCAAGAGGCGATCTGAAAAGAAGTCGATATTAGGCGACAGCTCCCTGGCAGAGTACCTATCAGAACGACTGCAGTGCAGCGTAGAAATTGCTAATTACATAATTCTGAAACAGCCAGCACTAAAAAACAAAAGTTTAAAGAAACTGAACGAAATCATTGATTTTTTATTTGCCGAAGGCTTTAAGCCCCACCACGTTTGCAGAGTGCCGAAAATTTTACTACATAGCGTCGATACGACGAAAAAGAGACTTAAACAACTAGAAGATAAAGGAATTCAAATTGATAGTTTGTACATTTTGACAAAAAGTTGGAAACAATTTACTTTGTACTACGAAGCTTTAATCAAGAGTAAAAATAAAAAGAATAAAATTTAAACGTTTATTGGGGAGATTTCGTCTGGATTTTACTCGACTGTGAATTGAAGTAAACAAACAAAACTACAGCTGATAAGCGGGCTTGCAGGTCCTGCTGGCTAAGGTCGTGAGCCCACTCAACTCGCCCCCAATGTCCCACTTGGTATTCCTCCTCCAATCTGGACAGAAGCGCCGCCTTTTCGGGAGAAATAAACCTCTCAATACACGCTAAGGTCAACACTACCGATTTTAAAGTATCCACGCCGTACACAAATCCTGCAAAATATTTTTGTTTCGACAGTTTAGCTTCATAATTAAATAATTACCGGTGATGGCCGCAAAATTGTAAGACAACAAGTATTTACTGAGGGTTGATTTGTCTTTTTCACTAACTGCGGGGAGGTCCATTTGCTGGGATTTTTGTAAATTAACTCCAAATCGTTTGTTGAACCACTCTATAACCGGGTCCCATTCTGATTGTTGAACTTTCAGCAAATCTTCATCTTCCTAACAAGTTTGAGATTATTTCGAGTTATTGAAGCGAAAAAACTTACATTAGCTTGAAACAGAACGGTGTCGGTGTCTAGGTAGTTCGTTATGTAGTTAACCATGTCGAATTTAGTTAAATTATTGGGGTTATCGATTACTGTGTTGCACAGGGTTGTCTGCAATTAAAAATTTAGTCAACTGTCGTTCCTTATAGCAAAAATCAACTAACTATGTGCATGTTGCTCTGCGAAATGGTGTCCTTCTGAGAATCCCATTCTAGGGCTACTGCTAAAGCTAATGGTTCGCTATCGACGCTGAACAAGCTCCCCTTAGGAGTCTTGAGCTTTCTTTGGTCTAGAGTGACCTCGAATTTGCCCTCGCTGCGCAAAATTCCGGTGTTCTTGTAAAATCGTCTGCGAGTCGCTGCAAAAGTACGAAAATAAAATTGAGACAGGAATAGTTGAACCTTACCATAGCTTTTTTCCAATTCTTTGACAAATTTGTTGTTAATTAGCGCACCGGGTTTCATCAATAAAAGTTTGGAATTGGTAAAGAAGCTTTTTAAAATTGTTACAGACATGTTTGGTTATGACATGTAACATAACCTCACTTTACGCCATGAAACCCTTAATAAGCGTTACCCCGATTTCAAGAACATTTTTTATTAAAAGAAAGCTCGTTTGTACTTAGAAACATAATTTTATTTTTGCCACGATGATCAGAATCTGTCCATAATTGCTTGCCTATAGTAGGAAATTATGTACAGCAGCTGACAGACGGAATAAATAATGTAATTTTATTAACAACGGGATGTATTATCGAAAGAAAAACTAGCCTACATTTAAAATAACTAACGTAAGAATATGGCTGCGCGTAATGGGAGAGAGCGCTCTCCCGGTACACGCAACGTTAATTAGCGACATGAACAAAGTCCTCTTGGAATAATTTAACTGTTTCCTCAGAATATCATTTATTTTATGCATCAATGGATCACTAGCGCTGCAAGTAAGGGCACAAATTGTCTTAAGAAGTACTCCGTACACAGTAGTCCACTCAAATCCAACATAAAAGTTCAAGCAACATAGGTGTACATCTTGCGATCCTCGGGAGTACGTGCCAAATATTCCCTTTCAATCAGTCCCTCTATCCGTTTCTTGATAATAACCGGCGACGGCAAGAATCGACTCTTCAACTGCTCCGTCACCTCCGTCACCAAAATATTATGCGCCATTCGTTTGCGCGATTTCATTATTCGCACTATAGCCGCTTCGATCTCGTGTTTTCTGTCTTCATCAACTTTATTCCTGGTTTCGCGCCTCTCCGGCTCGCTCTCCCCTTTGGCCGCCACAGTTTGAATCTTAACTCTGTGCAGTTTCGAGGTGAACGAATCGTTCACGTAAAACTCGTGCGTCGATTCGATCTCTTTAGTTCTGGGATTCTTGATCAAAATTCGTTGTGTCGCCTTGCCCATCGCCAACGATTGCAGGGCTCTGATCAAGTCCCGTTCCGGGATGTCGGTTTCGTTCAAAATCTCTTCGTACGTCAGCTTCTCGTGAATGTTGAACAACATAAGCACAACCATTTGGTAAGTGGAGACCTGAATTATGTGTTTTCGAGGGCCCGAACGGGACGATATCGTGCTGGTCGACGACGAACACGCACCCTCTTTGTCGGGGTCCTCCTTTTTCGGTCCGAAAAAGATAGCGTTGAGGTCCGCGTTCCCCAGTTGCGGCTGCAACGTCAGCTGGCGGCCGCTATGTTTCGCTAAGTAAAACCTAAACAGACGCTTTAATATCGGTTGAAACGACGAAAAAACGAAGGACTGACCTACTAAAACACTCAAAGGCAGCTAGTGGAATAGCGGGAATGTGGCACTTGGGGGTGGCGCTTTGTGTAGGCCAGAACCCGGTGGTTAGCACGCGCATGAACAGATCCACGCCGCATAAGCTCAACTGAGGAAGAAAAATCGACTGTATTAGCCTAATGTCAAAAGATGGGAAGGCAGGGGGGCATCATTTTCATGTCCTCCAAATTGTTTAAATGCATTAACGAATGACGCCGCTTTTTCGTCGATATTACCTCAGTTTTCGTGATGTGATCCTTGAACTCGTCCATGATTGTGTTGGAGACTGTCATGTCCTTGAACATGCCTTCCAATTTCGATGTGAACTGACAACCGCATTCAGTCTAAAAAAAATCAAAAAATTAGGGGGGAGCCGGTGAAAACGTGACTCTGACTAGATATCTGAAATGACCGACATAGATACTCTCGCAGAGTTGCAAAATTCTCATGAAACCCCCGAGGTTACCCGTGAAGAGTATCTACATCTGTGCGATACATGAAGGTATACCGTGAAATCGTGAGTGAGTCGTAAGAATTTTGCAGGCTACAGTTCACAAAATAAAGCAATCTTCTTCGAGCTCAAGCAATTTAGCTTCCAGAAACCCCTCAAATCTTTTACAAACTTCGCCACAATTCTAAGGAAGAGAACAAAAGAAAAGATGAGTTAAAAGTTGGATGGTAGCAATTTTTGTAACTGTCCGGAATTTTCCCCACGCGACTTTTTTTCGTCGAAAACGTTGCCCTACCTTTAATTTGGAAATCATGTTTTTCTCCCAATCGTCGCTGACCGACTTGTTCAGCAGCAATCTCTTGGCCAGGTGTTGTTTGTAATACCGTTCGAAAACGTCCTTTTCTTGTAAAAATCTAAACAAGACCATCGACTTGTCCAGAACCATTTCGATATCTTGTTCCGACATCTGCAACAAATTCATCCTCAGCACTTCCGTCTTGTTAGCAGCGCCAACTCCGCCATCACTCACCCCTTTCACCCCCTTTTTGAGTTTGTCGTCGATGAACAGGGATAGGTATTCGGGGGATTTGGGGTTGAGATTCAGGAAATGTTCGAAATCGGACGCGATCATCTGTTTGAAGATTTTGTCGTTGTTGAAGGAGTTTTTCAGGAAATGATCAAAGCGATCTTTCAAATCTAAAAGGGACTGGACGAATGTGATGGCGTTGATGGATGGTTGGTGTTCCTCTTCTTGGACGAGGGCCTTGCCCTGTTCTCTTAGATATTGACTGACGCAATCGGCCATCGTTTTGAGGCCGTCGGTGACGCGCCCGAACAACTTGTACATGCAGGCCAGGTCCTCGGTGCGCTGGGTCTTGAGCATGTGCACGACGCCCGAATTCTCCATCTGCAAACACCAATCCCTCAAAAACGATCCAAAAAAAACTCTTAGGTTGGGTGAACTAAACTCAAGATACGTCTTGAGATTTTAACGTTACGAAATGGTATAAAACGTTTCGATACGACATTCTGTTAAAGAGTAACGTGGTGAATACGACACTGGATTAAGGCGGAGCGTACCACTGTGGACCAGCTGCGTATTCAATGCATGCGCGCGCGTCATTCAATTAAATTAATTGGGTTATTTACTTGCACTTGACTCATTCCATTTCCTTTTATGCAATGATCTAAAATGAGAGAACTAATCTCTGCACGTCAAAATGCATACAGTGAGAAAAAAACGCACGTGATAGTGAAATCGTTGCTCTTAAAGAGTTACGATTATTTTTTTTACACCTCAACGTGATAATTTGGCACGTGACCGTGCAGGGTACGGTTTTTTGAACGGTTGGAACAAACCTAAAACGTCCGGATCAGGAGAAGCAAAAATCAATTGTTGGCTGTGTGAAACCAACTTCTACATAATGCGTCGAAAGCTTCAGTTACTTGCAGTTTCACATAAACTAGGACTAAATTATTCACTTTATTTACAGAAAATCGTGCAAGCGCACAAAAAGAAAACAAGTGAGTTGCGGGTTGATTCTGGCACATAAACCTACCTCTACAACGGTTTTCATGTGTTTCTTGATCAATTCTTCTTCGACGACTTCGACGATTCGAGATTCCGTGGATTCGTCCAGATAATGTTTGGCCCTATCCGACTCCTCATTGATCCTAGCTTCCACTTTGTTAATATACACGGACGCACTATTTTCGGCTAGGAACTTCTGACTCTCCACCTGGCAAAATTAAAAAAAAAAAAGTACATAAGTATGTTGTTAATAATTATTGTCAAATTGTCTTACTTTATAAAATTCGGCGGACTGCTGCAAAAAGGGCCTTTCAAAATCCTCTTCGTAAACGGAACGCGAATTGATCCCGAGCACCATGAGCATTTGACACGCGTTCTTGATTGAGATCCGGTCGACTTTCTCGCCTCGTCGCTCCCTCATCACCATGTCGAGGAGGGTTTCGCGCAAATGGTCTCGGATGCAGCCGTACCGCACCACCTTCACCAAGAGTCGATTAAACAAAAAAAAAAAAAATACGTTAAAATATCGAGAGTACCTGATCTCTGAAAATGATCAATCCCAAATTGTAGACGTTGTCGACGTCGTTCTGTTGCACGTAAACTCTATCCATGTACATGAGGATGTCGCGGATCATCACCATGGACGTTTGGTGGTCGTTCCAGGCTTGATTGAGTGTCATCAGAAAGTTGTTGTGGAGACATCGCAAAACGTCTTCTCTGACCTAAGTCGCAAAACAAGAAATCCATCAAAACGTTCAAATGACATCGACGGGTTTTATTTCGTGAAAATTATCGTCGGAAGCGAAGATCGGCGCTCGGTGGACAATGGACGCTATTCTTTAGCGGCGCTGGCCGCTAAAATATCCGCGACAATTTTGTTGCACTAAATTTAACTCGTATGTATATAATTACGTAGGATCTGGCTCGTTCTTTCCCTATTTATTTGGATGAATTCGAAGTGTTTTCAGTTCGGCGAATGCAAAATTCAAGTCCATTAGCAAC
Source organism: Schizotus pectinicornis (assembly GCA_951805265.1). Classification (NCBI taxonomy): domain Eukaryota; kingdom Metazoa; phylum Arthropoda; class Insecta; order Coleoptera; family Pyrochroidae; genus Schizotus; species Schizotus pectinicornis. The sequence goes on from OX638205.1 coordinate 11,842,118, forward strand.
AAAATTTCGTCAAGGTGCTGAACTGAAGGCGACCAATTTCCACGTGTTTCGTTACCTGTTTGTTGCTTTATTAAATTTTCATTTTTTAGCCTTGAGCGCTGCATAAATATAGATGTCGATATGTTTAATCGTGAAAACATGAAACAGACAATGGTTTTAGGAACGAAACTCTAAAATTATGCTTAAAACCGTTACAGCCAATAGAACAAAAGAGAAATATTCAAAGGTAATTAATTATAAACAATTATAACTAAATCAAAAAAAAAAAATGTTCAAATGTTCAAAAAAATTCAAATGTTCGGGCCGGTTGCATAACGCTAATCAGTCATTAGCACGTCGGTAAAATTTTTGGTGGATGTGGACAGATCAACAGCACCTGTCACATAGCCAAAGATCTTTGAACCGCCCTGCAATCGTTCGTCGAAATCTTAATGATTGGGTCAATAATCGTCTAGACTACAACTATTTTTTCAACACTATTCTAGTTTTAGAGTTTGTATCAATTAGATGTATCACGAGACGGGATGAGAAGCAAAATATGAACACAATGCCATCCTAATCCACTTTTTCCATCACTCCGTTATCTGATAGTATTTAAACAGTGCTTACCATAAATGCCAATCATGATGATTAGTCTAATAGTTGAACTAGTCACTGAAGTTCTGTTGAATATTGATAACGCATTCTACATCAGACCCGAATTACCCTGATCGAAATGAATAACAAATAAAACTCAAAAACGAACAATTTTTCTTGAAAATGATTGGCCGATCAAACCGTTAAAAAACCAAAATTAACGAATCACATAAAACATATGAACGTTTCGCCATTGATCAAAATTTATCCCCAGTTGGATCGCTCAGACACGCACTTGACGGTTGACAATTGTCAGTGGCGCCAAAGATCTTTGCTCGCTCATCAAGTCATGTTCGTAACGCTTTAACGTTTATTAACTAGCGTATTCCAACGTTAAACAATAAGTGCCATATCAAGAATTATCATTGAACAAGTCGCAACAAATTTATTTAAAAATTTGAAGTTATGTTTGTAGTACACCGCACTGACATTAGCACGATTGTGCAAAGCAAAAGTTAAGTATAAATATTGAGTAAGTAGCATCGTTTAGCCATTCTTGATGACCTGTATGTACCCTTAAAACAAAATGAAGATGCAAACCATTAAAACACTCTTTTTTTGTTATTAGTCTACAGAGTTTTCCTTCAGGCCGGACCGGGTCCAAAAAATATCATTTCGTGATGCCGTCATAATAATAATACGTCATAATTATTTTTGAAGCGCCAACTACGTAAAGGACACTGTTTATACGTATTAAATAAAATCCAACATTACCTCAGAGCATTATTCAAAAAGATTATCTACTGTATGAAGAAGAAACGACTGTATGTATGTTTTATGTGAAAGTTGGCAGACTTATTCCTTATCACACAATTCAAAGTACTGGCCAGATTTCATTAAAAAAAAATTTAAAAAACTCTAAATTTCTTTCTATAAATATTAAAATACATAATATTCTTATAAATAAAATTCTCCCATATTCAGTAAGAAAAATTATTGCAAACCATTTTCTTCTATATTCAATATTAAAACCAGACACTAACTCAGATTCTTCTTCTGCAAAATCAAACAAAGTAAAAAAGGTGATACATTAAGACCAATGGCTTTAGTGTTAATACTAATGTAATAAATATGTAGCCGTGTGGAGATTTAAAAAAAATTCTACATTTTCCTGGATTACACCAGAATATTTTAGCATGTTCCAGAAAGTTCTGGATTTATTTTGCTAGAATCTCCTAGAACGATCCAGAGATTTATGGATCAATTTAAAATATCCAATTTAAAATATCCCAGAGAGTTTGAAAAGTTTCTAGCTGACTGTAAGCCAAAAAACCCGGGCAACGCCAGGTATATCAGCTAGTAATAATATATAGAGTTAGTCGAAAGATTCTTCTGCCTAAACTATTGAACAGAGAAGAAATGATAATTGTCAATTGACTAATTTGAGGCTATATTAGTGCTTATTTTTTTACAAAATTCCGCCAACTATTTTTGTATAGGGCAACTTTTTCTTAAATGGCAACGTCACCAATATTTCTATTTAGTCTGGCGTAGAGAATTATTCTCCATACAACCGTAAAATTTTTTTTCCCCACATCAAACAATTTATTTTTAAATACATACAGATAATTCGCATTTCAGCTATGAAGGTCCGCCCATTTCGGGCTACCTGGAAGATGCGGATAAGCCCTACCGGGCATAAGTGACAGGAGAAGCGTTCCATACTTTTGACTCCCCTTGCATAAATTTCGCTTGGCGTAATTACTTGAAATGAGGCAAGCAAACTTATTCATCCTGTGATATTATGAATTATGGATCAATTTCAACTCGACTTTGCCTGGCATAAATGGGCGGAGCAGAGCAAATAGTTACGCTCAATTTCAACTGCAAAATGCAAGTTACCACGGATTAAATTTAGCGCCTATATTTAAGAAATTAAAACGAATTTGATATTTGACAAAAACGTCAAGTTACTGATCCTCTTTGACTTAATTCGATGTAAATCGAGCGGCTCAGTGAAATAAGAAGTAAAAATGAAGAGTAAAGGAACGGAGCAAAGCCAACGCAAATGATCGGAGTAGCGTAAATTTTACACCGATATTTAACTCCCGACGCAACTCGAGCTGAAATTGACCCATTTGAATTATATTTTTAAACCCCAATTCACTAAAAAAGTTTAAACTTTACACCGGTTTAAGTTGACACATAAAAAGTTATCCAAACAATTTACCAAAATAAAAATAGTAAAGTTTACACCTATCAACTTAAACCGCTTTAAAAATTAAACCTTTTAGTACATCCAAGTGTTAATGCTTTTTTAGAATAAAGGCTTCGTATCGTGAAATAAAGCCAAACACAGCGCTGTGCAAGTGCAATTCGTAGTGACCTTAGCAATTCGGCGCTTGCTGCGCCCTCTCGTATCACCACAGCGTAGTAAATACATAGTAAAATGACAGCGCTAAATAACCTCAAAACCTCGTCAAATCTATCTAATCTCAACAATTAGCGTTGCTAATGTGCGAATAATTACCAGAAATGCCGTTCTATTGGACTTCAAATTTTAAAAAAATGCGCAAGTAAAAGAAAAGCCTGGCCGCGGTCACCGGCAGGTCACTAAGATTCAAAATTTTGTGTGGCGCCATCATACGGTTTGCTTGGAAAGTAAATTCGTGCATACGTCACAAAACGTCATTTTAAAATTTCAAAAATTAATTTTGAGCTTAACATTAATACTGGAAAAATAGGGATCTAATAAAATTTCCCACATTTCTTAAATAATGACGTGATACAAATAAATGCTTACTGCCATATTTCTCCATGCCAAGAGAAATATGGCAATTTATTTGCAACTTTGGTTTTCTATTGTATTTTATGGCTCAGGCCATAAAATATAGGCACATTACCCTAGGTCATAATTATTAAACAATTTATAAACAAAAATCTAGAATTTGACAATCATGCAATCAGCCTCTAGCATCTAGAATCTAGATGCTAGAGACTGTTTGCAAGTTTGTAAATAAAATTTAAGTGTATTTGTTGTTATCTCAAGTGATTTGGTTTTAAAAACCCACCCACTTCTAACCAAAAGATGATCCTCCGACATCAGAGTTGATTTGACCAAACAGTCTAATTATTAAGACAGAAATCTTATTTTAACATCAATAGACTAAATTGGGCATATGCCAACATCAAGTAAAGATTCATAAAATCTTGCTACTGAACAAAGATTCATTTTGATATTGCCGCTGTCTCGAGTTGCAGTGGCGAGCAAAATTTTTTAAATTTTTGGCAAAAGTTTTATTTGTAGATCAAGAAAGATTGCAGAAGTGCGGCAAATTCAAAATTCCACTTGTAAACGTTGTCAGTCAAAATTTCCGACCTTGCCCTGTTCTTACCTTTGACTCTAAATGATGGGTCACTACCTCCTTGAGTCCTGAATACAGTTTCTCCCCGTGTTTGTGCAACACCATCGTGTAAGCATTGCGATAGAGTTCCTCAAAGCTCAGCCCCGAGTTGTTTTTCTTCTGGATTTCCTGTATGGCGTTCTTGAGCAGCGCCCAGATGCTCTCCACGTACTTTTCGTCCATGGTCATCTGTGCGGCAAAAATGGAAAAAAATTAGAAAAACTGACTGGAACCCCGCGTACTTTCATAAACTGGACGTCGCCAGGGGGGCTGTTGGTCACGAAAGGTGAACTGTGCATTGTTGGGTTTTTACACGTAAAATTTGCGTGGGTGTTGGGGCCGAAAAAATGACAACTGAAGTTTGAAAATTTTGAGTTTTTTTGAGAGTCCAAAATCGAGTCATCGGTTTGGTGTCAAAAAAATGACAACTAAAGTTTGCATTTTTTTTAATTGAGAGTCCAAAATCGAGTTGGTGTTTTCGAGACAATTGGTTGGGAAATTTTCCGACTTTGACATTTGCGGTGAGGACAATGCACTTGGAGATTGAAAGTGGTCGGGCTACTCACGGGAAAGGCTCTGATCCTCATCTTCCCGTCCCTTTTGGTGTTGGTGGTGTTCTTCATCGCCGGCCCTGACATTGTTCCCGTTTTCGCTCCTCGATTTCGCACACGCACCAAATTCGGCGAGATCGCCTCTCTCACACGGCCATAACGCGACCAGCTGAAATGTCGGAAAAAGCGGAATTTTCAGCAGTAGCGACCATCGGACCCAACCAAAGGCCACATCGCCGACTCCACCACCATTCTACGGCGATGCCCTTCTTGTTTTCGTCGCGCTGGAGACAGCTCCGGGACCGACACACGCAACGGCCAACGCACCAGACAAGCGACAATCGCGACACCAAAAAAACAAACGACGACCGCCCTTTCGCACCCACCACCCTTCTGCAGCTCGAACTGTGACGATTTGCACGCAAATTTCACACCACCATTGTCAACGTCAAGAGAAAGTTCACGCGAACGTTCGCAAGGTTTGCTTTCAGTCACTTCAGCTGATCGGTTTTTTACGTCGCGATGTCCGCGACGCGTGCGCGAAACGCTAAAGCCGCGGCCACACGCGCGGCGCCGCGAAAATTCAACCCAGCCGCCTCAAACTTTCCGAGGCGGTCAAAATTTAACCTCAGATCTACTTCCTGAACGATACCTAAGCGCTTACGGGCCAAAAGTTGTCTTAGTAACCCTTCAATAATTTAAAAACTTGGTTCGCGACTTCAAGGAATTGATTACGAGTAGGCCTGCAATTTTTTTCGATATACCGAAGTTTATATCGATATATTTTGACATATCGACATATTTTGACATATCGATATATTTTGACATATCGATATTTTGACAATATGTAATGTTTATTTTCTAAGGCCCGGTTTTACAAACACGGAATATTCCAGGTATAACGCTATTCCGGAATAACTCGAACTAAATGGGCTTTTACGATAGGCGGATAGGATAAACGCCGGTATAAACTGTGGATTGAGGATATGTAAACCACCCCTTATCACAAGTTATTCCAGTATAGCGTTATACCTGGAATAACGTCCTTTTGTAAAACCGGTCCTAAATGTGTTAAAATAGTTTTTAATAACCGAGTTATACAGGCCTAATTAGGAGCTTATGAGGGGTTTCTGGCAATTTTGCTAAAGTGGAGGGAAGTATTTATTTTCGATTGAGACTAAAATGATTCCATAAATTTCCACTATTTTACAAAAATAACGCCGCCTTCCACATCAAATTAACAGTCAACATTGGTCACACTTGCCTCAAATCAAATATTATAACATATTATCAAAAACGAAGAGAAGCTTCTGGCGCCAGTTTAAAGTCGCTACCTCTTCCTCTCCCCCTTTTGAGTCTTCCTTTTCTCCTTCTTTTCCTCCCGCAACTGCTTTTGTTTCTCCCTAAAACACCATTGTCATCAATTCCAATCAAAAAATAAAAATAACTCCACCTATCCTCTTTATCCTTCTCCTTCTTTTTTTGGCTGTCGAGTTTGGCTTGTTCGCGCTTGACTTTCTCCGCCATCAAGACAGATTGCGCGTTAGTATTTTTCTGTAGACCGTTCTCCTTCTGATCGCCCACATGATTTGGTTCTTCCCCTTCATCCTCGTCGTCCGTCATCTGACTGTATTGCGACAGAATCGCCTCGCGGATCTTCTTCTCTTCCTCTGTGTACTTCTTTTGTTTGGTGGTGGCTAACGATTGAGATTCGAGCAGTTTCACCAGTTTCTTGTCGACTTCCTCGCTGGTCGTCTGGACCGACGCCGGTTCTTTCGGTTTATGAAACTGCCATTTGGCCATGATTTCGTTGCAGATCGTGTTGATTTCATCGTCCTGAATCGCGTTAAAGTTAGGTTTTGGTGAGGGTTGTGGGGGCGACTTACGTTCGGCACGATCTCGGTGAGGATTCCTTGAAGCGCTTCGATTTTTTCGTCGGAGGTTTCGTCGCTATCCAAAATGCTCTGGATGTAAGACCCGAAAACGCTTTCGTCTATGTTTAATTGCTGCAGCTTTTCGCTCAACCACGTCGGGAAATCCTCCAGACCGGAAGCCATTTTCGCGAGTCTGGGGAGTTTTCGGTCGCAGAATTTTGGTTGGTGACACTGGTAACGCAGTTACTTGATAAATTGCGGCATCTACCGAAATTTCCAGTAGCTAGATACCGATTTTGGGTTTTATTGGGTTGGCAGCAGTGCTCGCTGGTCAAGTCGTCAAGTCAAGTTTGCCGAAGAGTGGCATCAAAATCAAGTGGCATTGTCATCGTCTGTCAAGTGTTGACTGTTCACTTGTCATTAGTGTCCATTTGCAAGACGTGAGCGTGTTTTGTGAATTTTGCGTAATTTTCGGCGATTTGCGCCCCGTTTGGGGTCGAAATAGTCGTCCAGTGTTCCTGTGCGACTCCCAATTAAGTATGTCGAGTCTTTTGCAAGGGGTCAGCGCAAAAGTTCCAAGTTGGTTAATTGCCCCCTACCGCTCGGTTTTAGGTGTAAATCGGTCTAATTGAGTGCTAATTTGAGCGTGTGATAATGTCGAATCTCCGTCACGATTCAGATCCGGCTATGGACCAGTCCTACGTCCAGAAAATGCAGTTCATGTCGCTGAACGGGCAGGGAGACAGCGACCCCCGATACGGGCGCATTATGGGAAAAGCGGAGCCCGCAGTGGCGCCCTACCACCAGAAGCAGAAGTCAATTGGGGCTATCGAGAGCTTCGCCACTGAGACCCCCACCCAGGCGAAATCGGGGGGCGACTACACCATGTACGAAAGGAACAACATCATCCAAAGTTCGAAATACGCAACGCCGAAACAAGTGGAGACTCTATCCAATCACAAAGTGGAAGACAGCGATATTTACGTGCAATGTGCGAAACCCCAAGTCCCCCCCAATTCGAGTCCAACGCACTCGTTGAGTGGCTCCTCACAACATTCGGGCAGTCCCCGGACCAGCGTGGCGCCCGTTTACGAAAACATCGAGTACTACCCCAGAAACCCACCTTACTACCACCAACAATCCCCCGTTCGGAACGAGGGAATTTACCGCAAAGCCCAGCCGCAAGTACCTTCCACCAATCGGAACGTCACTCGAGACGGCGAAGCCCTGCCTCTCTACGAAAACGTCCACGCTTTGTCATCGAGCGGGGCAACTCCCGGCCCTCAAGTGCCTTCGAATCAAGCGCCCCCGCCCTACCCCAGCCAGACGTATCAAAACTACAACAACCAACCGGTCTATTCGGTCATGCAACCCCCCAAACCGAAATCGCCGTACTACCACTACAACAACGCTTCGATGTCGCAACAACAACTCGACGAAATCAACGGCAGCGATTACGTTTGTATGACTGGAAATATTTCGCATACTTTGAGCACGAATATTCCATTTCAAACGTCGAGCGCTCGCAGTTACGACAGGGCACCGGCCACCGGAATCGCTCTAACTCCGGCTGCCGCCCCTAAAGTTGCCGCTCCTAAACAAAAAGTTGAGTCGGTGCGACCGCCCCCGGTCCCCAGTCCGACTCCGAGCACCTGCAGCACCTCGAGCGCCGGCAAAATCAAGATGAGCGGCAAGAATTTGCTGCCGTACAGCGTAACGCCGCCAAGGCCGAGGGGGCCCACCGAGGCCGAGCGGAAAATTGAGGAAATGACGAGGCAAATCGAGGAAGAAATGGAAAAGCACGAAGAGGAGGGAGAGTATTTCGGTATTATTTTTTTTTGTTTTATTTGTTTATTTTTATTATTCTTATTCTTTTTCTTATTTTTTTATGTTATTATTTTTTGTTTTTTCGAAATTGACCGTTGTTGGTTTTTCAGGTATTTGCCACACGTGTGGCGAGAAAGTGACCGGTGCCGGTCAGGCCTGCCAAGCGATGGGTAACTTGTACCACACCAACTGTTTTATATGTTGTTCTTGTGGTCGTGCCCTGCGCGGCAAGGCGTTTTACAACGTTCACGGCCGCGTTTACTGCGAAGAAGACTATCTGGTAAAACCTAAATCAGAGAGCAAAGAAACAAACAATACAATTGATGATGTTTTGCAGTATTCAGGATTCCAACAAACTGCTGAGAAATGCGCCATTTGCGGCCATTTAATCATGGAAATGGTAATTTTTCACTTTGGTATTTTTCCAGAAACTCAGAACTTGTTCTCGTTTCAGATCTTGCAAGCGATGGGCAAATCGTACCATCCCGGCTGTTTTCGCTGTTGCGTCTGCAACGACTGCCTGGACGGCGTCCCGTTCACCGTCGACGTCGACAACAAGATTTATTGCGTCAACGACTACCATCGGATGTTCGCCCCCAAGTGCGCCTCTTGCGGCAAAGGTAAAAATTACTTTTCTAACGCCACCAATGTAAAAGCATGCGTAACGAAAAGTGAAACGCTCCCAACTCTGCAGCGACGCCTCTCAGACCCGCTGTTTAATAATCACTTCTCTAACGCCACCAATGTAAAAGCATGCGTAACGAAAAGTGAAACGTTCCCAACTCTGCAGCGACGCCTCTCAGACCCGCTGTTTAATAATCACTTCTTTAACGCCATCAATGTAAAAGCATGCGTAACGAAAAATGAAACGCTCCCAACTCTGCAGCGACGCCTCTCAGGCGCTCAGACCCGCTGTTTAATAATCACTTCTCTAACGCCACCAATGTAAAAGCATGCGTAACGAAAAATGAAACGCTCCGAAATCTGCAGCGACGCCTCTCAGACGCCGACATTTCCTTTTTACGATAGAACCGAAACAATTATGTGTAATACTTTTTTTGTTAATAATGGCGTTTTTCCAGGAATTACTCCGGTCGAGGGTACTGAAGAGACCGTCCGCGTCGTTTCGATGGACAAAGACTTCCACGTGGACTGTTACGTTTGCGAGGAGTGCGGCATGCAATTGACTGATGAGCCGGACAAGCGCTGCTATCCCCTGGACGGGCGCTTGATGTGTCGAGGTTGTCACATTGAAAGGTTGCAGCACACCCCTAGACAGATGCATCCTGTCGCCGCTACATATCAATATACGGGCTAAAACGTAATAGTTGTTGGTAGTGCAGGTGTAAGGCTAGGGAGTCTAGGCTCGAATTACGTCACGCTTTCAACCAAGTCCAAGGTTATAAAACTCTTCATTCAGTTGATTAATTGACTTCCCGGTAACGGTGCGAAGTTGGAACTGTCTCGGCTCATTAGCCACATTTTACAAATAACAAACGTACTCTAATCTTAAACAGGTTGTTGACACTTTAGTTTATATCATTTATTAGAAGTTGGCACAATGCAAAACTTAGTCCGTAAATTTTGTTATATCATATATTTTTAAGCAATGTTGTTAAAACTGACATTTTCTATCTATAACGTTTACAAATTTTTAAGATGTATATTTTTATAGCCATTGTTACAAAACGGCACTTGCACTTTTTTATGTTACATAACTATTGTTTGTTTGCTTTATTTTAAGTTTTCCTGGGGCCACCTAGCATTTGATGCATCTGATTTAGGGTTTTTTCCCAAAACTGCCACACTCGAAGTCACTAAAAAAGTTTAAATTTTAAATCTAAGTTTTGGTTTAAAATTTAAACTCTTCTGGTTGTCAAATTTTATTTTAAAATTGAACAAAGTTTACGAGAATCTACAAAGCTGCCATATTGCGAGTTGCAAGGTGAATGACGTAATTTGGGGTTTAGCCGCACGGAAATTGCTCATCTTATTGTAGAATTGCTTCTCTCTAGCGTGTAGTTCTTGTTATTATCGATGTCCCGGCGCCCAGCGCGTTAAATAAATAAGGGGATGCCCTGGGAGTCCTAGATCATTGTTATGTATTTATTAGAGTAAGGTTTTAAAGTGGAAAATCCCCCAAAGTGTGATTACAGAATTCCATTATTATATTAATGTTGATTATCTCCAAGTGTTCAAATTGTAACGTAAAATTACGTTAGTTTAGGCAGAAAATTCGGTAGGGATTCATGTAAATTCAAAGTGTGATCTAAGAGCAGCCTTTAAATCCTCATTTCGACATTGCAGTAAGCATCAAGTTTCTTTAGTTTTAACAATTCTCATATTTACAAATGGCTTTTGTTGCATTTGCTGTGATACGATTTTTTATGACAGGATGCTTGCTTCCGTTCCGACATTATTTGATGTGCTTTTACAATAAATTAAGTCGACAAAATAAAGTTCTGGTTTTTTAAATTGTTTATCTCGCAATGTCACTTCAGCACTGGGATCCCCGACAAAGCGTTTCGACCGTGTCGCTTCCAAAGTGACCAAAAAAAGCGATAGTCTCTCAGAACTCTCTGTTTAACCGATAAAAATGCAAGTCGACTCGGTCGACATTGAAGCTTTTTGGTCGCCTTGGAAGCGACGCGGTCGAAACGCTTTGTCGGAGATCCCAGTGCAGGTCTTCACTTTTTCTTTTCGTCGCCTGTTCAGTTTGCTAGCGCCCTTTTTGCTATCAGGGCGTATTTTTTTTAATATTATTTTGAAATTTCATCTCTATTCCTTCAAATATCTTGTCAGTCGTTTCTGATGTTTTTTTGAATTGGGAATCTTTGCATCTTTCCATTAATTTTAAAACCAAAATCGGACACGCAGCAAAAATGACGTACCGGACCGCAGCAAGCACTTTCATCAAGAAAAAAGTAATCAACCAACTGCTGAGCGCTGGGTCTCAAAAATATTCGAGGGAGGCTTCTTGGAAGTTGATGCGGCGCAGCATCTTCCTTTGATGTTAACTGTGAAACCCCACCATCACCAATTGTTGGATAGGAATACAATCTCCAGATCTTTACCCTAATCAGTTTGGAACTTCTAAAAAGTTTTCTGTACCTCAACACTATGATTCTGGTCAAATGTAAGGATAAAACATCTCAATCAACTTTGCAAAAGTATAATTTAAAATAATAACAACAATACAGCAGTTTACAACTTAGTTTTCGCAAAATATTTGCAATATAAAACTATTTTTTTGCGCCTTTCTTGCACTCTTCCATAACATGTTCATGTTTCTTGATTTTGGAACCAATCTCCTTAATACTTTTATCCAAATCCTCCATCATGTCCTCCTTTTTCTCCTTCAATTTCTCAGAATGCGACTTCAACCCGTCCCTAGTTTCCCTCATGGCTTCCATTAAATCGTCCTTTTTCTCCTGGTACATCTCTTTGAGACGCTCCCTGCTGGGCACTGGCTTGATGTATCCCCACTTTTTCAAATAATTAATAGAAATCGTGGTTCCGCCCAACGTTACTGTGTACCTCGCCGGAGTCGCTATTTTGTAAAGGGCATAAGAAACGGCAATGTAACCCATGCTTGAATCCCTCAATGGATTAACAATCTTGTCACTAACATTCCACGACTCCAAAATCGCGATGATATCGACACCACTGCAATAATTTCGTTACAATTTCCTTCGCAACTTTTACCTTTTCTACCTCTTAGCTAGATAGTAGAATCCCCCAAACCATGCGGCAGATGTGACCACGTGAACTGGCAAGAGAACGTACCAGTACTCCTTGTACATTTGCTTGAAGCGTTGGAAAAGTGTCAACTTCTTTTCGTCATTGTCGTCATCTTTAGCGCTCTTTGAATACAACTGAATACTGCTGTTGACGAATTTCGGGGGCTCCAGCAACTTTGCATCCATAGAATTCCATTGGTTGCAATTACCAGTGAAGCTGTGACTTTGATTTAACTGAAGCAAGAGACAGTTGGCGACGGGGTAACTAGAAGATACGTTGGCAAATTCCTTGAATTTGAACAAGTTTCTGTTAATGAGTCTTCGAGCTACGACGTTTGCCATGATGTAAATATAACCTCAAAAATATCAAACTGCGTCACGGACTTGGTAACTTTCCTGACTGTTCACTTATTGTTTAAATCTGAAAAAACGACGCCGAATTGGGGTTTTAATGCAATTTTGGCCCGGTACTTACTTAGATATCGGGCATATAGCTGCTTGCGGACGTGCAAGATGTAACGTGACCATTTTTTGACATTTAAATTCTATGAACAGGAACACATGCATCAGGCACTTGAACAGAAGCAACTAACATTTTACAACACACGTTTTCTACCCGTACATTTGAGGCATGATTGTTGCTAGTTTGAGGAAGCAAAGAAAAGAATTTGTATGAATAAATAAAAATAAGTACGTTTTGGCGGCAAAATTTTGAATCAACTTCTATGTGAAGATACCAAAAAAGGTGGTAAATGAATTTCAAAACGTAATCAAAAACCCATTTACAATTCCAGGAGTTATTTTCAATTCTATAAATTTAAAAATCATTAAAAACCCAAATTGTTAATAACTTTGTGACAGATGTCACGTTGACGTTTTGATTCTAACCTCACACTTTGAGTTGTGAAGGTGTCACGTTTCGAGGCCCCAAAATCGGTTTTGTGCAGTTCCAAAAAGTGTTAGCTCTCTATTATCATTAACTTCTTGCGGTGAGGCATTTTTGAGATCTTTTTATGTGTTAACAGTAACGGCAGATAGTCATGAACGAGTAGAACAGCTGTTCGTACAGCAAAACTGGAATAGACACATCATTGGCTGTCTTTTGAGCCCCCACGACAGTCAGCTACTTCAAACAAAGCAGAATATTATATAAATTTAATTTGATTTAATTTCCGAAGAATCAATACAAAACTTTTGGTTGCATCAGCCACGTTACTTAATAAAAGTTTAATTTTTGACTTGTTATGGACAATATTTTTAATTAAAATATTATTCTTACCACCCCTCGTGTTTATATTCATTCAATTGTCGTGAGTACGAAAACAAACCATTTTATACATGTGCGTTATTTTAAGAACACCCACGGGCGTTATAGAGACCTCTGGCAAGTAGCTCGTGATTGGCCGCTCTGTAGAATAGAGGCATCTGCCACGAAAATAAAGGGTCGTAATAAAATGATCAGTATTGAATTCATTTTTGTATATTATAAAAGACAAGTGGAACATCCCCTCGCACGATCAAAACGGAACACGAGACGAGGGCCGGCGAAGCCGGACACGTGTACTACTCCAGCCATATTAATCTGACGTCTTGAAAAGAGCTGTATGATTAAGGCTTTTACTACACAATGTTAAAAACCGTAAAATCGTCTGTAAATTATGAAAGTAATGCTCCAAGTCCCATATTGTTATAAAGCTGATAAACGCCCGGTGGAAGCCCGTTGCAATCTAACAAAAATTTGGCAAAATACGCTTCTCAGCTTTTAGCGTCGTTCAGTATAATATGGCGGGAGTAGTACAGTATAAAATCATAAAAGATATTGCAAAAGAATCAGTAGATATATAAAATTCGATCGGTTACAATTAAATTTTCGGTCAGGTTTCTGGAGCCAAGATGTCGCCCGAAGAGAAGTACGAGTTGATCACGCGCAACCTGCAGGAAGTGTTGGGCGAAGACAAGATAAAATCGGTGTTGAAGGAGCGCGATTTGAAACTGTACTGGGGCACCGCAACGACTGGAAAGCCCCACATCGCCTATTTCGTGCCCATGTCGAAAGTGGCCGATTTCCTCAGAGCTGGAGCTGAAGTGACCATCCTCTTCGCCGATTTGCACGCTTACTTGGACAACATGAAAGCTCCATGGGAACTGCTGGCGTTACGCGTCCAATACTATGAGAGCGCCATCAAAGCCATGCTGCGATCCATCGACGTGCCGTTGGACAAACTCAAATTTATCAAAGGAACCGAATACGAGTTATCCAGAGAATACACTTTGGACGTCTACAAACTGAGTTCGATTATAACGGAGCACGACGCCAAAAAGGCCGGTGCCGAAGTGGTGAAGCAGGTCAGTCACCCGTTGGTTAGCGGCTTATTGTATCCAGGTATTAATCCACCATTTTGCGATCTAGAGTTAAACCGCGGGTTTTTAAGGGTTGCAAGCGTTGGATGAAGAGTACTTGAAGGTTGACGCTCAATTCGGCGGCATAGACCAACGCAAAATTTTCACGTTCGCCGAGAAGTACTTGCCTCAACTCGGCTACCAGAAGAGGGCGCATTTGATGAATCCAATGGGTGAGTTTCGGGCAATTCCCACAGTAAGCACAAATAGTGTTAAAAATTAATTGTAAAAGCAATTCTTGCATTAAGTACAAATAGTGTTAAAAGTTCGCGAGACACCTAAAATGGCAACAATTAATTGTAAAATTTCAGTTCCCGGTCTGACCGGAACGAAAATGTCGTCGTCAGAAGAGGATACTAAAATCGATTTACTCGACTCGGCCAGCTCCGTGAAGAAGAAGCTCAAAAAGGCGTTCTGCGAACCAGGCAACGTCGAGAACAACGGAGTTTTGGCGTTCACAAAACACGTTTTGTTCCCTTTACTTAAGTCCGGCGAAAAATTCGTTATTCCCCGCAACGAAGCGCACGGAGGCGACATTTGCTACGAAAACTACCAACAACTCGAAGAGGCCTTCATCAAGCAAGACGTGCATCCGGGAGATTTGAAATTAGGCGTGGAAGTTTACATCAACCGACTGTTGGATCCGATCCGTAAAACTTTCGAAGATCCGAAACTGAAAGCGTTAACTCAAAAAGCTTACCCCGCGCCGGGAAAACAAACAAGTATTTAGTTTCTGATCGAGCCTTTTGCGACCCTTATTTTTAACGTCATTGCAGCTCCAGTTAATGACGAAATCACGCCGTCTCGTTTGGACATAAGAATAGGGCGCGTCGTGGAAGTGGCCCGTCATCCAGACGCTGATGCGTTATATGTTGAAAAAATTGATTTAGGCGAAGAAGCGCCACGTACTGTAATTAGTGGTCTAGTTGAACACGTTCCGTTGGAGGAACTACAAAACCGTTTTGTGGTCGTTTTGTGTAACTTGAAACCGTCGAAAATGCGAGGGATAGAGTCACAAGGAATGATCCTGTGTGCTTCTGTGTAAGTTTTTGTTCGTTAATCTTTTCGCGTTAATATTTATTGGGTTGTATTTAACAAACCAAATTTACCCAATATTTTCATACAAAAAAATACTTTCATTTCTCAAAAATACTAAATGCTCACCAAAATTAAGAAAAAATATAATTTTAAATCGACAACCAAATATTGACATAATGCTGGCCTCTTATATATTTTGTTCGCCAAAATAACTTTTGTTGACCATAAATACTAAATGTTCACCAAATTTTATTCCGCATTTAATTCTAACATAATACCCAGATGTTTAATTTTCGACAGTGTCTTATATTATTTAGCAGTTAAAAATACTATTTGTTGACCAAAAATACACAAGCAATAAAATGTTGTGCAAATGGTAAATAATTTTATGCAAAATTATAGATGTAGATGTGCTATGGCAAGGAAAATAAGAGTAAAAATAGAAGTGGTTTGCACAAAAAAAGATATTGATTTCCGTAATATATAAATGCTTTGCTGTAATTGGCTTGCATTATGTAAAAAGTAAAACTTCTTTTAGTGGTAATCTCTAATCGTGCTTTTAAAAAAAATTACAGGGCCCTGAACTGACCTTGTACAAAACTTTTTTTGCGTGCCTTTTGTCTGAAAGCGCAAGCGGCAAGGAGAGATGCGCGAGCATATTTCATTTTTGGAGTAATAGAATAATTATTTGACACACAAATAGTTTTTTTGAGAAACACTAAATATAAATGGATAGCGCGAATATTTATTATGTACAGCACGGACGCGTAACTTGAGCGTTCTAAATTTGGTGAACATTTAGTAAAATTGATAGACATATAGAATTTAAAATGTAAGCAATGGTAAAACAATACGCAGCATAGTTATTTTAGTGGTGATGTTCTCATTTTCTGATGTATAATAATTTGGGTTTCATTTAGAATTTTTGATGCTCATTAATGTTTCTGGTGGACAGTGCATGGTTTAATTTGGTGTACATTATATTTGTTCCCATATTTATTTATTTACAGGGATAACCCGAAACAAGTGGAAATGTTAACCCCGCCCGAAGGCAGCGTAGCTGGGGAAAAAGTGTGGTTTGAAAATTACGAAGACGGCACCCCCGACGCTGTTCTCAATCCCAAGAAGAAGATTTGGGAGAAACTCCAAGTTGATTTTAAGACTAACGGAAATTTTGTCGCGAATTGGCAAAACAACCAATTGATGACTAAACGCGGGGTGGTGTGTTGTAAAACAATGGCGGGGGCCCCAATTAAATAATTTAAAGCTATTTCCGCAATAAAGCTTTTTTAATTATTTATACGCTCAAATTTTGTTTCTTTTATTGCGAAAAAAACAAACGCTACCGAGGGATGGCGACTGGCCAACTTGTCCGATTTTCGATGAAAGAATCAAGTAGGTTGAACTGTCAAAAATGAAACAATTGCGCTGTAGCGTCGGTCCAGGTAGAAGAGTTGGCCATTATCATAATTACCTGCGTTTCAACCTTTAATCTCCCGTTCGCCCCAAAATGGACTTTAATTACTGCATTACTGTAGTTGCGGAAAACATCGAGCATTTTCAGGAAGATTTCAAGCAAGCGGGCGTCCTTCCTGCTTTCCTTGCGCGCTTTCCTTTTGAACAGTTGCTGAATTGCAGCTGCACAGATCCGGAAAAACTATGGTGAGAACAACCGGCTCCATCTTTTCACCAACTTAATTCAATTCCAGCGACTGCATCAAAGTGATCGATTTTTTGAGCAACTACGACCAATTCTACAGTAATTTCCAGAGTTCGACTCTTATTTGCGTCGAATTCGCAATAACCAACCTCTCCCTCATCCAAACCAACCGCCCCGAAGTCGTCCTGCTGTTGGAGCTACTAGTAAAAATTATATCCCGGTAAATTATCAAGTTAATTCCTTTTATTTGGTTGCCTCCCGGCCCGACTACAAGATCTCCAGAAGTGATCAAAAAATTGATCACTCCTGCTCTGACTTCGCAAGTGTCATAGACTGGAGCACTTGACCAATGAGAAGTGTTCAAATTTTTGTTGTGATGACGTCACTACTCACCACCGCGTTCTTGACCAATGAGCACTGGTGACGACTTTGTTTTGTTTCAGCATAAGCGATTTACAGATGACGAGCTATACGGCGTGTGATAGGGAAAGATTGGTAGAAGTGATGTCGAGATTAGCGGAAATTAATGCGATAGAAAAATCTACTGCTACTTATTACTGTCGTCTTCTACATTGCATCTGGGATATGACCGGCAACATGCCCGATTACTTTTATGATATGGTTTCGAAACTTTTTGCCAAGTTTAAGGCGGCAAGGGCCGTAACTGAAATGTGCAAACTCTGCAAAGATGTGCTGGAGAGGTAGGCCTGTTAAAAAAACAGTTGAATGCGTCAAAATTAACAACATTTCGCTATCAAAATCGTTTTTGGTTCAATAGGTCTGATATCCTGCGGAGTCAGTTCAACGAAATTTTCAACTGGTTAACAGAAGAGTGCTCATTGCTTCTTGGTGCACATGTGAGTATCAAAGCTATTGAGTCGGGAAACTTTAAACATTCTCGTGCCAACATCTTGGGCTCTTCCTGAAGAATAGATCTTTACAATGCAACTTCAAATTGTTTCCCGATTTAACTCAGTAGAAACTATTTAAGTCACAAACATTTATTGCATTCTAGGAACACAACGAGGAATTGCTGGAGGCTGCATTCAGTTGTTTAGGAATATTTGAAGCCAACTACTTGAGTATTTACCAAAATCTCGAAACTAACAACTTTTCGAAAAACCTATTGACAGTCTCCAGCGCTATTTGCTTACATGTGTGGCGACCCAGCGTCACTGAAGTCTGTTGGAGACTTCTCGAGCTGGCTCTCGTCAAGTTTTTTGCATCAGAAGACCTGCCCCCGTTGAAAAATCAAATCGGCGAACACCTCACGCGTCTATCATTAGACGTGCGTATGTGGGCCAGAAGTGACGTTGATTGGTTCTTTAGTGTCTGCCACATGACCATGTTGCACAGCGAGTAACTATCACTTGAAACTATAAATTAATATACACCTTCTATAGTGTATTTACTATACAGGGTTAGTCAAAGTCAAAAGTATGAAAATGACTAATTTGAGGACATATTGACTCTAATATGCCCTAATATGGTCCTAGCCATTTTTGCGTAAGAAGACTTTTTTTTTAAATGGACAACGTACTAATATTTCTATTTAGTCAAACTAGAGAATTATTTTCCATACAAGCGTAGATTTTTTTTTTCTTACATCAAGCCGTTTATTTTTAAAGGGTCGTATTTAACAGTCTACCAAATTTACCCAATATTTTCATGCAAAAAACACTTTTATTTCCCAAAAATACTAAATGCTCACCAAAATTAAGAAAGTACATAATTTTAAAGCGACAACCAAATATTGACATAATGCTGGCCTCTTATATATTTTGTTCGCCAAAATAACTTTTGTTGACCATAAATTTTAAATGTTCACCAAATTTTATACCGCATTTAATTCCAACATAATATCCACATATTTAATTTTCGACAGTGTCTTATATTATTTAGCAGTTAAAAATACTATTTGTTGATCAAAAATACACAAGCAATAAAATGTTGTGCAAATGGTAAATAGTTTTATGCAAAATTATAGACGTAGATGTGCTAGGGCAAACAAAATAAGAGTAAAAATAGAAGTGGTTTGCACAAAAAAAAATATTGATTTTCGTAATATATAAATGCTTTGATGTAATTAGCTTGCATTATGTAAAACGTAAAACTTCTTTTAGTGGTAATTTCTAATCGTGCTTTTAAAAAAAAATTACAGGGCCCTGACCTGACCTTGTACCAAACTTTTTTCGCGTGCCTCTTGTCTGGAAGCGCAAGCGGCAAGAAGAGATGCGCGAGCATATTTCATTTTTGGAGTAATAAAATAATTATTTGACGCACAAATCGTTTTTTTGAGAAACACTAAATATAAATGGATAGCGCGAATATTAATTATGTACAGCACAGATGCGTAACTTGAGCGTTCTAAATTTGGTGAACATTTAGTAAAATTGATAGACATATAGAATTTAAAATGTAAGCAATGGTAAAACAATACAAGCCCTACCGATCACATTCTAACCATGTATTGTGTTGAAATACCCCCTCAAGGTTTTTTTACCATTCTGATTGGGCATTAATCATTGTTGCAATTGGTAGGTGTTTGGATAGGCATTAGTATTGCAACCTTTCAAATTCTTACGAATGAGCGGGTAACCCTACAATAAAATTTTATCGTTTTTTTTTTAACGCGGGATTAAACCACCATTAAGTTTCGTGCAACTGAGCATAAGTCTAATACCCAGTTGCACAAAACTTAACGGCGGTTTAATCGTTCGTTAAAAAATCGTTACAATTTTATTGTAGGACTATTTGTTTATTTGTAAGAATTTGACGGGTTGCAATGTTAAAGTCTATCAAACATCTACAAATTGCAACAATAGATAAATAGCCAATTAAAGTAGTAGAAAAGTTGGAAAAAAGACTGCGAAGGATTAAACAACCGTTAAGTTTGGGGCTACTGGGCATTATATTTTAGGCAAGAGAAGTTTGATTCCAGGTTTTTGACTAACCCTGTATACTTGCTGGCATAAGTGACGTTACCGTAACGTTTGTTTCATAGATGTTTATGGACAGGCCAGCAAGTGCTCGAATCTATAACGAACTGTTTCTACACCAGGCGCGGTTCGTTAGGCATCCACATTTTCAAATCAATTTTCTTCTTATATCCCGTTTTCGCTCCTGGTCGTCCCACCAACGCCATTATCGCCACCACCGGAACAGACCTTCTCTTCTATTTAACCCAAAACTTTCCCAATCCGAATTTGTACTCCTCAGACATTCGTCAGTTAAGATGGATATTGGCGTCGAGCAACGAAATTTTGAAACTCAAAGTTTTGCGTTTTTGGCTAAAAAAATTACCGTCAAACGAAAAACTTCTGACGTCCGCCGTGAAAGATTACGAAGCGGAAGATTTCTTGTTGAAAATTTTAATTGACGATTTGGGACAAGAAACCGCCACTAAGTAAATTTTGTTTGGCGATCTCTTGCGTGATGGGTAATCAAAATTTTGTTTAGGGCGAAATTTTTAATCAACAAAATCAACAGTCCAAAATTGGCTAGCAATATCAGTTTAATGATGCCGTACGTTTGGGAAAATCGTCCTTTGTTCAACGAGTTGCTGCTTGCGGAACCTGGAGTCAGACTGGACTCTCAGGACGCTCTTCTCATCAGCACTTTCATGGGAGTTATATTGCCAAGTTTGGACGACGAGCAAGTTATACGAGGAGCTTGCAAGTTCTGCGTGAAACTTCTGATGAACTGCGAAAAAAAATTCGAAGCAATAACGGAATTTTGCCGAAAACTCCGAAATATTCAATATTTGATTAACATATGCGCCAACGTTAGTGGTGATACTTTTTTGGAAATAATTCGTCTTCTGACAACCCTAGTGAGGCTACAAGTACGTTTTGTCAATATTTCGTTCTTCTAACACTTAATTAAAATGATTGTAGAGGCGAACCAAAGTCAAATTTGAAGGGCAATTAATGATCAATTTCAACATATTTTTGAAAGCTGCTAACACGCCAGCAAGCGTTAATCGAAGTGTATTGCTGCTGCATTACGTGTTATTCTGCAGAAATTGCTTTATGATCCCGGACATCAATTGCTTTCAGGAGCTTTACAGACGGATGCTCCATTTAACTGTTAAACCCGAATTAGCTGAAAGTACCACTAACTGCATAGTAGCGTTGATGCAACAACAAAACTGGCTAGTCAATACGGTTTCTAGCAGCATTTTCATAGAGTTGAGATGTTCGAAAGCTGTGAATTTTCCACAAGCCAAACACTTCCTCAACTTGCTGTTCTGGTGGTTAAAAATTATCAAGAAAATGCCATTCAACGGGTTCTGTCCCATTCCAGACGTGGCGATAAGAAGTTTCCTCCACAGAACATCTGATCTTCAAGAAGACAATGTGAGTAGGCAGGCATTTTTGGAGTCGTCGCGAAATACTTTCTTTTCAGACCCAGGAGTACCTAGACTTACTAGCTGACGTCATGCTGAAGAATAAGCTAAACTTGTAACACCTCACAGCGTGTCATTAGGATATAACATTATTTCTTAAGTTAATCTTATTACTTTATTTCTTCTCTCAAACAATTCTATAGTAGTTACATTTTTTTTGCCGCCTTTTGTTATTGGTTCTTTCGTAATTAAAAATTGCAGATAACACTTATCAACGTATTTGTACAGTAGAAACGTACCAAACCACGTGGGTGGCTGTGTTACAAAAGTAACACAGCAAGTTCTGCCATGTCCGTAGCATCCATGAAATTGCTCAATCACGTCATCCATACAGTTGAAAGCTCAACTCTTGGCGTGTACGTTCATGTGGTTCTTCAGATGGTTGCTCCTTCTGAAATCCTTTCCGCAAACAATGCATAAAAAGGGTTTAGTGCTGGAATGGATAGCTCTGTGCGATTTCAAGTTTTTGGGATCGGAAAACGCCTTGTGGCACACCTCACATTCGTGGGGCTTCTCCCCGGTATGCAGACGCTTATGAATTTTTAAATAATAAAGCGTCGTGAATGTTTTGGAACAAATATCGCAACAATACGGTTTCACCCCTGAATGAGTCCTCATATGTTTGTTGATCACTGAAGATTGCGCGAAACTCTTCCCGCAAACATTACAAATAAAGGGACGTTCACCTGTGTGGACTCTCATGTGACTAGTTAGCCTCCCACTGGACACAAACCTGCACCAAACTTGTTACTAGTCATACAAAATTATGCTAATAATTACTGACCTCATGTTGCAGATTTTACAGAGGTAAGGCTTGTCTCCCAAATGCCGTCTTATATGTACTGTTAAACTAGAAGATTCCTTGAAGGATTTTCCACAAATTGAACAAAGATGAGTCGACTTTTCGCCGCTTCTTTGCTGTTTAGTACCACAATCGTGAGTTTTTCTCAAATGTTGCGCCAAACTGCCTGACTGGTTGAACGAAGCCTCACACAAGAAACATTTGTAAGGCTTCTCACCTGTATGAATGTACATGTGACGTTTGACGTCATTTCCTCGAGAAAACTGTCTCGAGCAAATCGGGCACTTTAACTCGTTCTCGTTCAAATGCAATTTCTTATGACGATTCATGGCGTATTTACTAACAAATTCACGTTTGCAAATACTGCATGAATGTTTTGTCAAAGTTGTCGCAACTTGAGTCTCGACATTACACTCTACGTCATCCACACTGCTTGAATTGTCGTTTTGGTAACTTTGATCAGCTTCTTCGGTTGTTAAGGTGATATTGTCAATGTAAGGGTTTATTTCACATAACTGTTTCAATTTCTCGTTGCTCTCTTGGCAAATAGTTCTGAACGTGTACACTTGCACCAGTCGCTCTAGACAAGAATTACAAATGTTTTGCGGGAGAGAATCATCTTCCATCACCTAAAATCAACCAATTAATCTGCGAAGCTCCAATTGAGGAAATGTTTACAGCAATTTCCGTGCATGTCAGAAGTAATTGCGACAACGTTTCGGTCTTGTTAGCGACAGTGATAACGTTAAACAAGGATGTTAGATCCTTGGTTGGTATCAAACAGGTCCGGCACAAGTTATTTGGCGACAAAATAACGATATTGTTATCCATATCTTCTGACAACTATTTTTGAGGTTATGTCAACAACATGGACAAATGTCAACAATGATAATAAGCATTGATAAGTCAAAACGGCCTTATAACTTGCACTGTATTCCGGTAGATGGCGGTCCAATTTTACAGAAAGAGATCCAGTGGGTGGGGACTCAAATACGTCAAACTTGGTCAAAATAAAACTAAATTGAGTTCTAATTAGCGTTCTTAGATGGCGCTCGTGGCGACAATTTCTAGGGATTTCTGAGGACTTCTAGAGTTTTTATTTTTTTAGCGTTGCTTATAGCATCACCAACCCAAATTATTGGCGGTAAGGTCAGCGAGTCAGCGGCAGTCAGCGGTCAGCCATTGTTCTCTAGTTGTGTTGTTTGAATATAAAACGTTAAATCCAGTTAAATCCTGTGTCATCCCCGTTAAGTAGAAGTGTTTAAAAGTGTTATTGTGTTATTAATCAATAACATAATGAAAACGTGTTGTGTGCCCGGTTGTACCGACAAAACTGTTCCTAGGTAAGTTTTGTATCTACGTTAACATTTGTTATTAATTATTTATGACCGGTGTTACAATGATTAACGAAAAGTTAGCAATAACATCTCTTGCAATAACTAACCGATAATCGGTATGGTTTCAGCTGCTGCAACAATCGTTTCTATGACAATAAACACCTAGTTCCTAGTTTTCCTTTAACACCGATTGTAAAACTGACCCTAAAAGAAGCAACAGGTGAAATTTCGGGCTTTGATTTCTATGATTTTACATTCACAGGCATAATATTCCAAGAGACCCGCGCATAAGGGACATTTGGATACAGCGTGTGGGTAATCCAAAGTTGTGCCGTATGCTGGCGGAGAACCCAAAACCGATCCACACTTACACTGTTTGTGAGCAACACTTTGAGGATAGGTGCAAACAGGAAAGTGGACGGTTGCTGAAGTTTTCATTGCCTACCTTAAGATTACCGGGTAGGTTTGTTATTGTTGTTACATTTTTGATGGAATGATTGTTTCTTTTACAAATGAAATATACCTACAATAATTTACAGGTGCACCGAATTTTCAAGATTGTTTTAGTTACCCACCAGGCCCTGTTAGATATGTCACACCAGAAAAAGTTAGAGGTTTGTTAGATTTGTACAGTTGTAAGAGTTTATAATACAGCCCGTCCATTAGAAGTTTTTAAACTTCCAGTTGGATTAGAAATTTGAAACTTGGAAGGCAGTCAGTCATAATCAGTCATGCTCATCTAAAATATTTTGAGCTCTCTAGCTATACAGGGTGTGCGAAAAGTCGGTATCAACTTTCTTATTTTAAATGTAAACGTACCATTTTTTCTACATGGTCTAATTGGTCTTCCAACTCTGAGTTTTTATAGCAGTTGTTATGTGAACTTATTTGACAATTTTTGACATTATGTTAATTTATGTGAAAAAAAAGGTCGATGTGGTAGGTTACGAAGAAATTCGTATCTGGCAGACGGTTTTGAATTTATGAAAACCAATTTGTAAAGTACTTAGTTTGAAGTCCAGACTAACTTCTGATATTTTGATGGTGGTTCCATTTTGTACCTTATGGGCGCAAACAATTTTCAAATATCACAACCAAAAATGGTCAAGAAGTCATTTTTTTCAAATAGCACCTACAGATTTTTTTTACACCATTCGATAGAAAATTGTATTTTGGGATGAGTCATTTAAGCATTTCCTATACCTAACTTCATCCCCTATCAAATTAAAAATTAAAATCCAGAAATTCCATCAATCTTGCCGAGAGATTTTTTTATTTTTTCAAGTATGCCATGGAAACCAAAGACAATTGCAACATTTTAATTATGAAATGAATATGTTACTAATTTTATAAAAAACAACACAAAAACTACCAAGAACCATCTTAACAAAATTAATGTAGGTGTTCAATGTGAGCACCATTTTGATTACTACATACATTCTATTAAACCATTTTCAACAGATTGTGTACCTCTTCTAATTTCGTTGGGACCAAGACTGTCGAATGCTCTTATTGTCTCCAGACCTTACCTCATTAGACTTTTATATTTGGATTCGAATAAAAGATTTAGTTTATACTTCACCACTTTGCAACATAAAGGAATTAAGCGGGAGAATAATAAGAGCATTTGACAGTCTTGACACCAACGAAATAAGAGGAGCTACACAATGATATAAAATGCTAGAATGTAGTAATCAAAATGATGCTCACATTTAACATTTACATTAGAATTTTGTTAAGATGGTTTTTGATAGTTTTTGTTGTTGTTGTTTTATAAAATTAGTAAGATATTTATTTCATAATTAAATTGTTGCAATTGTCTTTTTTTCCATGGCATACTTAAAAAACAAAAAATCTTGTGCAAAATTGATGAAATTTCTGGATTTTAATTTTTAATTTGATAGGGGATGAAGTTAGGTATAGGGAATGCTTAAGTAACTCATTCCAAAATACAATTTTCTATCGAGTGGTGTAAAAAAAACTGTAGGTGCCATTTGAAAAAAATGACTTCTTGACCATTTTTGGTTGCGATATTTGAAAATTGTCTGCACCCATATGGTACAAGATGGAACCACCATTAAGATATCAGAAGTTAGTCTGGACTTTGAACTAAGCACTTTACAAATTAGCTTTCATAAATTCTGAACCGTCTGCCAGATACGAATTTCTCCGTAAGCTACCACATCGATCATTTTTTTCACATAAATTAACATAATGTCAAAAATTGACAAATAAGTTCACATAACAACTGTTATAGAAACTCAGAGTTGGAAGACCAATTAGACCATGTAGAAAAAATGGTACGTTTACATTTAAAATAAGAAAGTTGATACCGACTTTTCGCACACCCTGTATAGCTAGAGAGCTGAAAATATTTTAGATAGAATGAGCATGACTGATAATGACTGCCTTCCAAATTTCAAATTTCTAATCCAACTGGAAGTTGAAAAACTTCTAATGGACGGGCTACGTAAATCACCCTGTATACTACATTGTTTCTTTTTAGAAATCTTGAAGAGAAAAATTCCGGCAATTCCAATGCACGAGCAGAGTTTGTTTGAAAGCGACGATGTTCTGGCAGTGGAAAAGCCGAGGGTGGACTATTCCCACAAGAAAAGAATCCTACATCGCCTTGGTAGTTATATGTAACTCATTATTTTTAACTGCAATAATTGACTTTTTGTTATACTACAGATGATGCTGTCCCCTCCACGTCTTCGGCAGCTCCAAATGACTTTCCGTTGGTGGAAGGGGTGTCATTTTTGCCCAGCTCTCCTCCGGAATCAATAACCAGGGGCAGTTGTAAAAAAACGTTGCCCCCTGGTGGTAAGTTACATTGAATGATCGGTTTGCATATTTTCACTTTCTTTTAATTTATAGATACCAGGAGGAAAGTGAGAGGCCTTCTACGACAAGGCGGTGTAGGAAGGCAATGCCAACTTACCCCTAAGGCTAAATTTTTTTATAACAAGGCTAAGCATTTGCTGCAGGTTGGCGCAAGACACAAAGCTGCACAGTCAAGCGTGAGGCGGAGGTTGAAATTTTTGAGATCTGAGGTCAACATGTTAAATTGCTTGAAGGATATGAATCCTACCACGCTTAATTTTTTCAATCGCAACTGCGAAACCAGAAGTATGAACCCAGAGGGGAGGTTTACTCTGGATGACAAAATTTTGGCATTGTCAATTTCAAAACAGAGTGGTAAAGCTTACCACTATTTATCCAAAATGTTTGCTTTGCCATCCAGGAAGGTATTGGCGGGGGTATTGAACAATATCCCCTTCAATTGTGGCATTAACGAAGCCATTTTCCGCCACTTGAAGCACAGAGTGGACAAGTTGCCAGCGCTTGATAAGTACTGCGTCCTGATGTTTGATGAAGTATCATTAGAATCGGGACTGCAGTACAATCAGCGTCATGATTTTGTTGAGGGCTTTGTGGATTTTGGTGGAACTTCCAGACAAGTCTTATTTGCTGATCACGCACTTGTTTTCATAATTAAGGGACTTCACGAAAAGTGGAAGATGCCCATTTATTTCACTTTTTGTGAAGCCACCACACCTACAGCGGATCTGGTTCGCATTTTAAAAGATGTTGTTCGGCAAGTAAGGCAAACGGGACTTCGCATAGTTTGTACCATATCTGATCAGGGTGCTACCAATCGATCCGCCATTAACACCTTATTACAAGAGACTGACAGACGTTTAAAGGAACAAAACATTGACAACAGACTACAAGGATACCTGATCGACGATGAGGAAATTGTACACCTGTATGATTTTCCTCATCTCATGAAAGGTATCCGTAACGGTTTACTCGACAAGGACTTGCACTTCATTCAGAATGGTATTGAAAAGGTAGCATCCTGGACACATGTGGTGAAACTATACGAAATGGACAAGAATCGTGGTGCCTACAGTATATTTGTTAAATTAAGTGATGAACATGTTTTGCCATCAAAAATTAAAAAAATGCGCGTCAAAAATTGCACCCAAGTTTTCAGCCACACTGTAGGCACTGCGATGCACGTTGCAGCCGAACTTGCCAATGAGCTGTCCCCAAACTCTAAGTCCTATCTTGATCCAAAAGCCTCAGATACAGCAGACCTTCTTTTGTTTTTTGATAAATTGTTTGATAGCGTCAATGGATCGCTGGTTTGCCCTCCTCCCGGAAAAGAATTGCGGAGTGTAGTGACACGAGATTCTAAACATGTTTCTTTTTGGCAATCTTCTCTTCCCATCTTAAATTCCATGTTCTTCACTAAACCTCATTCTTCGAATCCTCAAGTTATCCCCTCTATGAAAAACTGGATTTTTTCACTACGTGGTTTAATTTACTTAACACCAAAGTTATTTGATGCGGGTTTTAAGAATTTCGCGCCACGTAGTTTGAACCAAGATCCAGTTGAAAATTTCTTTTCTTGCATTAGGAGCCACGGTGTTCGTAATACCAATCCTACCTGTTCTTCATTCATTTCTTCTAATAAGGTCCTTCTTGTTAACAATTTTGTGTCGCCACATTCTGTTGGTTCCAACTGTGAGGCGGATGAATCAGCCGGTGTTCTGGATAACTTGACGGCCTTTATCGAAAAACAAAAGAATGTACAATTTGTTCCACCTCTTGTGCTTCCTTCGGTTTTTCCTGATGTCATCCAGGTTAAACCTTCCCACTTGTTAACTTATACTTCTGCGTACGTTGCTGGTTTTGTTGCAAAAAAGATTAAAAAAATCAACAACTGTGCATTATGCAATAGTCGCATGTGCGCAGTTAAGGGAGAACTGCCTCAAAACCTTTTAACTCACGAGGGGCAATATGAAGGGTGTAGGTTGACGTATCCTTCAAGCAATTTTTCGTGTGCATTTCAAAAATGCACCGAATCATTATTGGCTGTGATCCCCAGTCAAATCCTGACTTATGGGATTAAAGCGAGGTTAATTGCGACAATTGAAAGCACTTGCTTGGACAATATTTCCATATTATTTTGTCTCGACCATCAAAGTAATATGAAAATATTTATTAAGATTGTAGTTAACGTAGTGTTTCACTTGTATATTAAGAATGTAAATAGTATTTTGAAAGGCTCCGATGTAAGAGTAGCCAAACAAGATCCTCTTACATCTTTAGCATTTGATAAACATTTAAAGAGTAGGAAAAAGCGCTAAGTGTGTTTATCAGCAGTATGTCTAATTGAATTTATCAACGAAATTGGCTTAAGCGCATTTCGTTTTCATAAAAGTACGTCGTAACTCAAATCATCGACTTAAATTATGAGCACAACAAGCGTCATCCATCATTTAAGGGCTGAATAAACCGAGGAACATATTTGTTGGGCACAGCATCTTGCATCTGGAGACATGTATTCGACAGTGTTGCGCGTCCAGTCTAAACGTAGTGTTGACGTAAGAATGGAACTGTTTACTGGACATCTACACTAAATCAATATCAACATGTTGTCAGAATTATTGTAAAACGTCCGACAAACCATGACAAATTCAATTAGACATACTGTACAACCATGCGTAATAGTAATAATAATAGTAGTTATAATAATAGTAGTACCCTTAATAGTAATAGTTATAATAGTAATACCAATAAGCGCTCAGTTTGCATGCCGCATTTACCACGATGAAAAAATTCCAATCGTAGGTATTATAGAATCTCGGTATCTGTCGTATTTGTTACGCATCGAGTTTAAGTTAGATTTACTAAGCATACGAAGGAAAATGTCTGCTGTATTGTTTGTGCATACGTACAGATAGTCATTGCAATTCGCTCCTGAAGTTAACGGAAACTTGGGTAGATTTGAGAGGAATTGCAAACTGTGTGTTGTCAATAAGATGTTATTTTTCTTTAGTTAGAGGATAGAGTATTTTACACAGTTTATGTTACGTTATTGTATTTTTCCTTTATGGACTATGTAGTCTGTTGGAAATATATCAACACTATTATATCTAGGTACAGCAAGGGTAATATCAGTTGAAACACTCAGCTTCTTTTCTTTGCTCATTTTGAATGAGAACATGCACGTTTATCAGAAATTGCAAAATGTCAGCACTTACTAACACTGTTTCTATGAAAAATATAGGGTCAAAACTACTTGATATTGTGTTTTATAATATTTTTTTAATAAACCATATCTCTATTATTATTATTAGTATTTATTAGCATACTTAGAGTTAGTGATAATAGCTATTGTGTAAACTAGGGCCTTACAATTAATTTGATTTTCACATTTTCATTTGAAAATGTGAATTTCAAATTTAATTCTAGGCACTAGTTTATGCAAAAGGAGAAATCAGAATTATTTGAAATTCCCGCGCTGTTCTTTTTCAAGAGTTATAGAAATCTAAATATCCAACAAATTTGTGCTGCAAGTACTGGTTCGCTTTCTTAGATGGCGTGCGAAACAGCTTAGTCTTGAAGTGACAGTTGGATAATCTACTGGATATTTTAATTTATCGAAACTAGTGGCTACCGTGAAGAAATTCGGTATAATGCAATAGTCTAAGCCCTAATTTACACCCATGGAGCATTTAGTGAGAGGCAAATTTGGGTGAGTCTCCGCCAATCCCCGAAGTGAGGTTATGTTAACTCGGTATTTTAGCCGGATCGTATTTAGTACATATTCGAAAAGTCCGCTGAAATATGGCCCCCAAAAGCACTTTTATCGGGAAATATGCAGTCTTTGGGGCGGCCGAGCTTTGGATAGGTCGCGACCATTGCTGCATCAACACTTGCAATACCAGCAAAGACACTATGGAATGTTGGTAGTGCGGGCCCTTCGAGGGGTGTTGAAAATACGTTACTTACTCTTAGGAGGCGCCGTGGCTGGTGGCGGCGCCCTTAATAAGGTAAGTGACCAAAAGCAGGATTTGAAAGGTGTACCCTGAAATTTAACAGAAATACCAAGACTGGAGGGAGGGTCTTCCAGATTTGAAATGGTTAGATGACGTCTTGCCCGACAATGAAAAATGGCAGCAATGGCGAGGCAGCTTAATAGAATTTAAGGATAACGTCAAAAATAACATAGAAATTGGTAAGTAATCACACGAGTTTGATCACTTTTCCAATTGTTTCATTGAAGATCCCAAAATTAAAGCTCTGACGGGGGCGAAGTATAACGAATTTAAAAGCTGGTTCGACGGGAGGTTAAATGACGCTATTGAAGCTGCAGAAAGTCAAGATCCCCAATTACCTCCCGTTGTGGAAGGTAAGCATGGTCCACAATTGCATCTTTGAGTACTTTCCTCGTCTGTTTAGGTGCTTTCTCCGGGCTTTCCGAATTTGTAGACAAATTGTACTCAGGTATGATGCAAGAAGCGTAGCTAGATCTTTATTTGATATTTTCCAACACTGCTGACAGTTCGACATAACCTCACATTTATCGGCAGTTCAACATAACCACACATTTTATTGTGGCATTTACCCCTGACGCCAAATTTACCCCAATGCCCCTTAATATTCCCAATCAAACCGTCAAAGCCACAATTTTAAGAACCGCAAAGATATTGTAGCTAAATTAGCGGGTGATTAGGATTTTTTAAATTTATTATTCAAATTTACCTGTCAAGACAGTTGTTCTTAAACTTTAATCTTCAGCGAACTCCTATTTAAAGAAGAGTGGAAGTGGTAGAATGTTCAAGAATATACGGATTAGAATAAAGGAGAATTCCGAAAACAAGCCAGGCAGACCCCTCGAGTAGGTGTCACAAACCACAGATTAAGAACCACTGTTCTAATCTACTTAGATTAATTAGATGTATTAATAGGAGACACATACCTATGTTAATCATATCTTGATTTTTTTTAATTTCCAAAATTTCCCACCCCAGTGAGGTTATGTTAATACTGTCACTCTGACAATTTGATTCTTTTCGGTACAGACGCCAAAGATAAAAACGTCGTTTTCGCCAAACCCCTCGCGGAAACGACGGAAAGAGACGAGAAAGCTCGCCGAGATGCCCAGCAACGTCTCAACAACCTCCAAGACGAGATGATTCACACTCAAATCAAGTACCAAAGAGAGTTGGAGAAACTCGAAAAAGAGAATAAAGAGTTGAGAAAACAAATGTTGTTACTTAAAATGGGCAAGAAGCCGATCACGAGAAAAATCAAACGTAGTCTGATCGACATGTACAGTGAAGTTCTGGATGAACTGGCGGATTTTGATAGTGGCTACAACACTCAGGATCAACTTCCGAGGGTCGTTGTCGTTGGTGACCAGAGCAGCGGCAAAACTTCGGTGTTGGAAATGATTGCGCAGGCACGCATTTTTCCCAGGGGAGCCGGTGAAATGATGACCAGGTAATTGTTTGGTTGAAGGAAGAAGTTTTTGGGGTTTTATTTTGACGGTTTGTAGGGCGCCGGTTAAAGTTACGTTGTCGGAAGGACCGTACCATGTTGCGCAGTTTAGGGACTCGACGAGAGAGTTTGATTTAACCAAGGAGGCGGACTTGGCCGAACTCAGACGTGAAGTTGAGGTGAGGATGAAGACCAGCGTTAAAGGCGGCAGGACCGTTTCTAGCGACGTCATTTCAATGACCGTCAAAGGTTTGCATCTATTATTTTTAGCTTTGTGCAGAAAATTGTTAACCATAATCTGAGACAAGCTGTTTTACTATTTATTTTCTGTAGTTATTAGTGTGTCATTTTAATTCCATTATATTCATGTTATTATACAGGGTGGGGCAATAGTGCGTCCGACTTTGATAGCTCGAGTTCTATGATAGGTAGAAACTTGATTTAAAAACACAGATATACTAGAGAAAGAAGTCTAAAACCGGAAATTATTTTTGAACATACAGGGTGAGCCAAGACAATTGTACAGGGGCAAGTAATATTTTTTTAGTTGGAATGTGGTGTGTAAAAGAAGATTTTTTGGAGCCTTTTCCTAGACTCTTTTCAGTCAAATGTTATTGCTGACTATTTCCAAACCACTTGGATGTAGCGATTTTTTTTTGTTCAAATAATGGCATCTGCAGATGCATGTTAAAAAAATCACTACAGTCACAATTATGAGTTCTAAGAAAAAATTATGTAAAGACTAGTTATGAAACATCTGTGGAATATCTTTGAATTGTTTTAACTTTTAAAAAATTATACAGGGTGGCTAAATTTAATTTTTCAATTTAGAACTTTTTGAATTTAAATGTCTCCATTTTTTCAAATGGAACACCTGTATATTTTTTATCGGTATGATGTAGAAACTAAATACAAACATTTTTTGTATGTACACCCCTATGGCTATTTGTAACCATTTTCGATTTATCGCCCAATAATTACAAAAATCAAGAATAATTCTAATTAATTAGATTGTTTTTCAAATTACTCGACAGATAAAATTGTAATTACTGCTCCAGATGTTACAGCATAAGTTTTTTTAGTAAGTTCACTTTATGTTTGTATCTTGATCATTTTTTGCATTTTATATTATCCGACAAGAAATACACATTTATCGCAGTTACCTGTCGTCAGTTGTCATTTTTGTGTCTATTTTGAAACATTTGAAGTTTTATATCGAGATATTTGGAAAACGATCTAATTTTTTAGGATTATTCTTAAATTTTGTAATTATTTGGCGATATTTAAAAAATGGTTAGAAATAGCCATAGGGGTATGCGTACAAAAAAATGTTCGTTTTTAGTTTCTACATCATATCGTTAAAAAATATACAGAATGTTCCATTTGAAAAAATGGAGGAAATTAAATTCAAAAAGTTCTAAATTAAAAAATTAAATCTAGCCACCCTGTATAATTTTTCAAAAGTTAAAACGATTCAAAGACATTCCACAGATGTTTCCTAAGTAGTCTTTACATAATTTTTTCTTAGAAGTCGTAATTGTGAGTGTAGTGATTTTTTTAACATGCATCTGCAGATGCCATTATTTGAACAAAAAAAATCGCTACATCCAAGTGGTTTGGAAATAGTCAGCAATAATATTAGATTGAAGAGAATCTAGGAAAAGGCTCCAAAAAATCTTCTTTTACACACCACATTCTATTTAAAAAACTCTCACTTGCCCCTGTATAATTGTCTTGGCTCACCCTGTATGTTCAAAAATCATTTCCGGTTATAGACTTCTTTCTCTAGTTTATTTGTGTTTTTAAATCAAATTTCTACCAATCATAGAACTCGAGCTATCGTACTCGGACGCACTATTGCCCCACCCTGTATATTCATGTAATTATAATCACGTTATTTCCCTTAAGGAAAATACAATTTCTATTCCAAATTAAAACTTTAATACATATTTTTATTTTATAAATAATAATTTATTACTAATTTAATTAGGTCCGGGACTTCAACGCATGGTTTTAGTGGATCTTCCCGGCATCATCTCGGTAAGTGTTTCTCGCAGTTTCTTACTCAAGACGTGAGTGGTTTGCAATTGTAGACAGTTACTACAGACATGGCGTCAGACACTAGAGAGTGCATTAAACAAATGACTCAAACCTACATGAACAACCCTAATGCCATCATTCTTTGCATCCAAGACGGTTCTGTGGATGCGGAAAGGAGCAACGTCACCGATCTAGTAGCTCAATGCGACCCTAACGGTAAACGAACAATTTTCGTTCTCACCAAAGTTGACCTGGCCGAGCAGAATTTAGCCGATCCCAACCGAGTAACGATAAAAATCTTCAATAAAAATTCCGCCAATACAAAAACTGTTGCAGATCCGCAAAATTTTATCGGGAAAATTATTTCCGATGAAAGCTCTGGGTTATTTCGCTGTCGTCACCGGTCGCGGCCGCAAAGACGACCCAATTCAAACCATCAGAGATTACGAAGAGAGTTTCTTCCAAAACTCCCGACTCTTCAAGTAAATTCGCATCTTCCGCACCCGTAGTTTTTATTAGTGACAATTTTTCCGCAGAGATGGCGTTATTCGTTCGACACAGGTGACGACCAGAAATCTGAGTCTGGCGGTGGCCGATTGTTTCTGGAAGATGGTCAAAGAAACGGTCGAACAACAAGCCGACGCGTTCAAGGCGAGACGCTTCAACTTGGAGACGGAATGGAAAAACAATTTTCCTCGCATTCGCGAACAGGACCGCGACGAATTGTTCGAGAGAGCCAGAGCCGAGATCCTGGACGAAGTCGTCAATTTGTCGCAGGTCAGCCCGAAGCAGTGGGAGGAGTTTTTGATCAACAAAATGTGGGACAAAGTGTCCAGTCACGTGTTCGAGAACATCTATCTTCCAGCGGCCCAAACCGGCTCAGCAGGTAACCACCAAAGTTCTCAACATTGTTCCTTAAAGTTTTTAAAAAAAAATTTGCTGGTCATCGGTCGATTGTTGCATTTAGTAGTTCGATGGACATGAATAAAATTTTCTCTTAATTTTAAAATTATACAAACATTTATTTTTTAATATAATAATTGTGGGAATTTTTGGGAAATTATTAGGGAGGGTTGCCCCAAAATCTTGATAATTTCCACATTTGAACATTAAATGAATCATATTCAAAATTACTTTAAAGTTAAAATTTTAATATTTTTTTTTTATATATGAAAGAAACCTTCAACACTGCTGTGGACATCAAGTTGCGGCAATGGGCCGAGCAGGGTTTGCCCGTGCAGTCGGTGGAGACGGGCTGGGAGACCCTGCAGGCGGAATTCCAGAAGTTCCTGTCCAAAGCCAACCAGGCTCCCGATCACGATGACGTGTTCGATCTGCTCAAAGCGGCGGTGGTGAACGAGGCGATGCAACGGCACTCGTGGGAGGAGAAAGCGGCGGAAATGTTGAGGGTGATCCAGTTGAACACTCTGGAAGATCGCACGATCGCCGACAAACGCGATTGGGACGCCGCCGTGAAGTTCTTGGAAAGTAGCGTTCGCGGCAAGTTGCAGCAAAGCGAGGAACTTTTAAAATCAATGCTAGGTCCTTCCGCTAGAGAAAGATGGATGTATTGGAAGAGTCAAACGGAGATGCAGGCCAAAATGAGTTCTGTCAAATCGGAATTAGATAAAATTTTGTACGCCAATGAAGTAAATAATTTTTTTTTTATTGAGTTTGGTGTGACTAACGTATTTTTACCTTAGAAACACCCTCCGTTGTTGAGTTACGATGAGTTGACGACGATTAGGAACAATTTGATGCGAAACAATGTGGAAGTTGATAACGAATTTGTGCGCGAGGTTTGGTTTCCGGTTTACCGTCGCCACTTTTTGAAACTGGCTCTTACTAAAGCTTACGATTGTCGCAAATCCTTCTATCTGTACCACCAACAAGCGGATGTTGAGTGTTCCGACATTGTTTTGTTCCATCGCATCCAACAAATGATGAAAGTTACATCTAACGCGCTCAGACAACAAATAACCAATCGCGAAGGTAGGAAAAATTCAAATTTGGCCAGTTCTCTACGTTATTTGTTACAGCGAGACGATTAGACAAAGAAATTAAGGAAGTTCTGGAGGATTACAGCCAAGATAGCGACAAAAAAGAAAAATTACTCACGGGAAGACGCGTCACGTTAGCGGAAGAATTAAGTAAGTTTTGGTCATGTATTTACCATTGTTATTAATGTTGCTTCTATTCTAGAACGCGTGAGGCAAATTCAGGAAAAATTAGAAGAATTTATCCAAGCGTTGAACAAAGAGAAGTAATTAGTAAATAAACTTTAATATTTTCGGTTTTTCGAAATCTACGAAACAGTACGTCATTTTGAAAAAGCGAAAGTTAATTGCTTGAAACCCGATATTGTTCTAATGCTAAGTCTACATAAAGTTATTAAAATTATTGTTTTTGTTGAACTTTTTATTGTCTAATCACTGTATCCTTGCGTTATTGTAGCCAACTATTAACTTGGAGAGCGTGTTAATAGTTTCCATTTGTGATAAAGCGAGTAAAGTGCGACTAGATTAGGGATTAAATTCTTAATAAACTTTTTTTGTATTAGCTGTGTTTGTGGTCTTTACAGTAAATACTTTTTTGTTCCACATTTTCCTTGTCTATAGGTACTACAAAAGTTGGTAACAATAAACGCTTGCTTCTTGGTAAATAAACTTGCGGTTTTTGCTCTCAAAATTTTTTGTTAACATCCATGATAACAACAACCCACCCATGATCGTTTAATAGACTACATTGCTTAACTCCAATCTCTAGATAAGAGATATTGATAACGATAACGCAACATATGTCATTGTTCAACGGTTCCAAGTTCCCAGGTTCCTAAACGCGCTTTCGGTCACAGAAAAACAAAAATGACCGAAAACGCCAACTTTATCAAGTGCGTGGCCGTTGGCGATGGCTACATCGGCAAAACTTGCCTGTTGACGAGGTATCTTAAATACAATTTCGACTTTAGAGAATATTACAGCTTCTTTGTTGCAGATTAGCGGAGAAAGATTATCACGAAGATTACGCCCCAACTATTTTTGAAAACTCGTCCATAGAAGTACGCCACAACGACCAACTTTACGACATTCATTTCATAGACACTGCAGGTTGATGCGAAAAACAAAGTTTTCAACGTTAATAAAAGTTTTTGTTTAAAGGTCAGGAGGGGTACGAAACTTTAAGATCCCAAGTCTATACCAATGTCAATGTGTTTCTAGTCTGCTTTTCCATCAGTAACGCAGATTCGTTTTCAAACATCACAGAAGTTGTACGTATGTACCTAGTTTTAAAACAAATAAACAATAGGGTCATCTTCGGTTTTTTAATATTTTATTTGTTTCTAGTGGTTGCCAGATATCAGACGACACTCTAAAGGCAGCGCCTTAATATTAGTGGGAACCAAAAGCGATCTCAGAGATGATCCAGAAACCATTGATAGGATGAATATTAGCAATGAAATTTTCGTTAGTCCCCAGATGGCCGCAAATTTGGCCAACAGAGCTGGCATGAAATATATCGAATGTTCATCTAGAACCCAGGTTAACATTGGAGACGTTAGAAGTGCTATTATTGAAGCCTTTGTAACACAGTGCCAGCAACAACGGGCCTCAAGTCCTCGATGCATAAGTCCAGTCCTACACTTTATCAATAGACTGTTTTGCTGCAAGATTTGCTGAATTGCTTGGCTGTATAAATATTGTTAAATTATGTACCCTTAAGTTATATATCTGTGCGTTATTGATATTATCTATTTAAAACGAGCACAATAACTCAATTCGGTTTAATTATTACTCTTTTAACTAAAATAATTTATGTTGAATTTGTTTGACTTTTTTTTCTTCCCTTAACACTTACTTCAAACGCCCCTTAATTCATAATCATTTATTATTTCATTAGTACCAATTTAAAGGTACATTATACAGTTACGTAGAATTGATAAGACACTTATTCAATGAATGAAAAATAATAATTATTTCAAATTGAACAAATAACGCGTTTTTGAAGCGCATAAATCAGCACCTATTTAAATTTATTTCAAACGTCAGTATTATAAAATATGGTATAAGTAAAATTATTAAACGATCAGTAAAATTTATAAACGGTCGGTTAATGATCGGTAAGTAAAGTTCATAAAATTAATAATTTGTTTGCAAAATAAGCCATAATCAATAATATTAATTAATAATTGGCCAATAACATTAAATAAATGGTGGGTAGAAATTTAACAATCAGTAAAAGTATTACCCAAATGTTGAGCAGTACAAAGTGGCTCATTAAAGCTTTATTGAAGTTGCAATACAATTAATTCGCGCTAGGTAAACATTTAACAAAAACAAGCAAAAGAAGTGCGGTGGTTGTGTAGACATTCCCTTTACAAATTTATTGCATACTGATATTTTATCAATTTTACTGCTCATTATAATGAGAATACTGAACATAAAAGAAAATGGCCAAATAAGTTATTTTACTGACCAAAAATTTAATTTTAACCGATCGAATTTTATAAATGTACCGATTTTTTTGAAATATCTTACTGATCATTTATGATTTTATACTGTACATATGATCAGTATGTTACGACCCTTTTTGAAGTAGAGGAAAGTTATGAGTGTCCCTCGTAGTAGTTGATTCTGTTGACATTAGCTAGTTACTTTGTCGTCCGTGAGATGTCGCCCTAGGTCGTGAAGTTTCCGTATTCAAGTCGAGTGTATGTATACGTGAACCCAACCCAAAACTTCGAAATTGTTGATGCGAGCCCTTCACCATTGAACTTTTTGTATCTTTTATACGTTAGAGGTAAGCGCCCTTTGTCCTAAAGATCGCAACATCGCCGACCTCCTCGTTTATTAGACACACAACTTCCGGGTGTACGTGATCATGACGCCTATGGAATGCATAAAATGGCAGGCACTATGCGTAAAAATCGTCCGAAGCGCCCCAAATTGGGGTTCGACGTGAAATCGGGTGAATTGCGGTGATTCTGGCGTTGTTCCGGTCAATTTCCGGCAAACCGATGACTTTTCCATAGTTTGACATCCAGTGTTGATTGACATTTCGTTTGACGTTTCTGTTGCAGTAATAAATAAATAAGGGAAGAAATGCAGACTATCAAATGTGTTGTAGTCGGGGACGGTGCCGTCGGTAAAACTTGTCTATTAATTAGGTAAGTGCGTTTTTCTTTACCGAATTATTGCGTCTAACACCATCACTTACAGCTACACCACCAACAAATTTCCATCGGAGTACGTACCGACTGTCTTCGATAACTATGCCGTCACCGTTATGATAGGGGGAGAACCCTACACGCTCGGCCTTTTTGACACAGCAGGTTTGTACCCAAGTGCCCTCGAAATTCGCCTAATTCTCGCCGGTTTCAGGACAAGAAGATTATGACCGGCTCCGCCCCTTAAGCTACCCCCAAACAGACGTTTTCTTAGTTTGTTTCTCAGTTGTTAGTCCGTCCTCCTTCGAAAACGTCAAAGAAAAGGTACGTGGCATGGTTCGATAATCAGAATCGCAGTAGAGTGCTTGAGGGCCAATAGCATTAGTTTTGAGGTTAAAATTTAACAGGGGACATGCTAGATTTTGAGTACCACAATAATAACCATTTTCCCACCATCCTCTAGGAAAGTGTTGGTATTCATTAATGCCCAGTTGCACGAAACTTAACGGTGGTTTAATCGTTCATTAAAAAATTATTGCAAGAATTTGACGGGTTGCAATGATAATAGCTATTTATGTAGTAAGTTGCAAAATGAAAGTGTTTTTTGCACCAAGACGTGAATATTACCAAACTCGCTTCGCTCGTTTGGTAACACGTCGCGTGCGAAAAACACGAATTTTGCAACATACTACATACAAGATTTTTTATACAATCGTGGCCAGAATTGTTAAAAATGTAAAAAGAAAGAATAAAATTGCACATTCTTACTGCATAATCTAGTTGCACAATTTCTCGTTTCCTAGGAAATGCGACATAACAGAATCAACTTTTCATTGATAATTGAGGTATTTGTCAGTTAATTTTACATTTTGTATCTAGTGCGAAAAAGTGACAGTGTAGTGAAAAAAAAACACGTAATTTCAACATGAAAATGACAATCGAAATGGTACTATTTCGATACGATTGTATAAAAAGTCTATTAAACATGGGGAACAAATATAATGTATACCAAATTAAACCACACATCCCTTGCACTGTCCACCAGAAAATTTAATGAGCATCAAAAAATCTAAATGAAACCCAAATTATTATACATCAGAAAATGAGAACATCACCACTAAGATAACTATGCTGCGTATTGTTTTACCATTGCTTACATTTTAAATTCTATATGTCTATCAATTTTACTAAATGTTTACCAAATTTAGAACGCTCAAGTTACGCGTCCGTGCTGTACATAATAAATATTCGCGCTATCCATTTATATTTAGTGTTTCTCAAAAAAACTATTTGTGCGTCAAATAATTATTCTATTACTCCAAAAATGAAATATGCTCGCGCATCTCTCCTTGCCGCTTGCGCTTCCAGACAAGAGGCACGCGAAAAAAGTTTTGTACAAGATCAGTTCAGGGCCCTGTAATTTTTTTTTAAAGCACGATTAGAAATTTCCACTAAAAGAAGTTTTACGTTTTACATAATGCAAGCCAATTACCGCAAAGCATTTATATATTACGGAAATCAATATCTTTTTTTGTGCAAACCACTTCTATTTTCCTTGCCCTAGCACATCTACATCTATAATTTTGCATAAAATTGTTTACCATTTGCACAACATTTTATTGCTTGTGTATTTTTGATCAACAAATAGTATTTTTAACTGCTAAATAATATAAGCAACTGTCGAAAATTAAATATCTGGGTATTACGTTAGAATTAAATTCGGAATAAAATTTGGTGAACATTGAGTATTTATGGTCAACAAAAGTTATTTTGGCGAACAAAATATATAAGAGGCCAGCATTATGTCAATATTTGGTTGTCGCTTTAAGATTATGTATTTTCTTAATTTTGGTGAGCAATTAGTATTTTTGGGAAATGAAAGTATTTTTTTGTATGAAAATATTGGGTAAATTTGGTAGACTGTTAAATACGACCCTAAACATGTACGAATTGCAACAATAGATTAATAACCAATTAAAGTAGTAAAGAACTTGGAGAAAAGATAACGAAGGATTAAACAACCGTCAAGTTTTGTGCAACTGGGCATTAATGTAGTAGATGCGAAAAATTTTCAATTTCCCACGTGTGTGTTACTGCATTATATTCATAACACACGCGTGCGTTATAGAAACTTCTGGCAAATTGCTCGTAATTGTCCGCACTACTGAAAGAGGCGTCTGGGACGAAAATTAATCTCATTTCATTGATAAATCTAATCCTGGCTGAGAGCGGGAAAAATTAAAGTGAAGTTTTGAATGAAGTGATTTTGGGATCACTGAAAATTGACATACTCGTATGATTGTCGCACTCGGCTTTTGGTCTCCTGCCCCAACATTCACATTTACGTGTTACTTTCCTTGCTCATTATGGAAGTTACACATTGAGGGTCGAAAGTGCAAGTTTACGCCCGCGGTTTATGCGTAACTGGATCAAAACGTGCGATTTCTTACAAATAAATAGGTTTTTAATTACAAGCTAAAATTAAGCGAAGTGTGTCAGAAACTGAGCGTTGGTTGCCAACCAAGAAATTATGAGCGGGCCTTTCGTGTCCTTTTACGGCCCGCGCGGTTTTTTGCGGCCCCATAGTCGTAAAATTGGTAACTAATCATGCACAGTTGAAGATAAAGGTCGCACGCGCTTGTTCCATGGTTGTTGAAATTTGCTGATGGTGTGTGTTTGCAGTGGGTGCCCGAGATAACGCATCACTGTCAGAAAACGCCTTTTCTTCTGGTCGGCACTCAGGTGGACCTGCGAGATGACGGAGCAACGATCGATAAGTTGGCGAAAAACAAACAGAAACCCATTTCCGTGGAGCAGGGTGAGAAGTTAGCGAAAGAATTGAAAGCGGTCAAGTACGTGGAATGTTCGGCTTTGACACAGAAAGGCTTAAAGAATGTTTTCGACGAGGCAATTCTGGCCGCTTTGGAACCACCAGAGCCCGTTAAACGCAAACGATGTGTTATTTTGTAAGCGCGACAGTTTATTCTCCAATTGAGTATAGATTGATCAAGTATTTTCGTGTACTAGTTAAGACGA
Source organism: Schizotus pectinicornis (assembly GCA_951805265.1). Classification (NCBI taxonomy): domain Eukaryota; kingdom Metazoa; phylum Arthropoda; class Insecta; order Coleoptera; family Pyrochroidae; genus Schizotus; species Schizotus pectinicornis. Next base: position 11,884,276 of record OX638205.1, read on the forward strand.
TGACGTTTGATTATGCCGACTTTATTTATGTCTGTTTTTTTTTTTTTAATTCCGTTATTTTGTTACCAAACCAAATACAAGTCTTATTAAATTATTTCGCTTCTTTCGGGTCTTCGTCTTAAAAACAAAACTTTTCTTCTTCCCTTCCAATCTTAAGCTCAAACTGAAGCCAGTACGGTGAAAATTATTTGTTGGTTTTCCTTAACGCGTTTGGTTGAGTCTCCAGGTAAAGCTTTGTTTACAACTCTCAGTATTAAACAGAACTTGTGACGAGTTTGGACTTTTGTAACACCACCTACTGCCAAAGTAGCTTTGTGAGTCACGTAAACAGAGTTTTATTGTTATTACAAACACTTACTAGTAATAATGATTAATAATAACGGAATTCTAAAAATTGTTTTAAATGTATTGAGAACGATGCTTGAGCTGAACCTTGTATTTTTGTAGCTTCAGTTGCGTTCTATCTGGTGGGTTTCTGTGTACAAATGGTGCTAACGTATAATTCTGAAGTGTTGAGATGATATATTTAAAACAATTTAATGCCTAGTTAAAAATCTCAACTTTTTACACACAATGTAACCAACAATAAGTTTGAACTAAAATATTTAATAATTTTTTACTATAAGATATAACAAGTGTATATAAACGAGTGCGAGTCGCGAGTCAAGGTGTAGAAATATTCTTTGCATTTAATTTCAAGTCAATTGGATTTGTTTCTATGTACTAATTCTAGATTTATGTTACGTTTTAAGCGTGTAAAGCGGAACTGATGAATGTATAGGTTAAATATTCTAATACACAATTTAATGATTATTTAATTTGATTCTTGGTTGCTGCGAAATAAAACCACTTTTCTATTTGAACATCTATTTTGTTTCAATCTTTTTTTAAAACATAACCTCTAATAAATCCTATATTCGAGTTAAAATAAAGATCAATACTCGTGTTTGTGTAGTAAGTACTCGTATTGGTTCAATGTCACGTTTGCAGTCGTACTAACTTTTCTGTCCGGTCTGTCCTTGTCAAAATGTCCAACTGTAGAAAGGAAAGACGATTTACTTTAAACAAAAAGCCGGAAAAAGAACAATTACACACTAAAGTAAGTACAAAAAGCTGCAAAAATAGTGTAGTCGTTCTCGATTGTCTTTGGTAAATATCACAGATTTAACCCTAAAGCGGGACTTACTTAAGGCCGCTCTTCCAATCTTTGCCGTTTTCGATTCGGGTCCGGGCGCTCTTCCGCTTCTAAAACTTTGATTCGAATTCCTCCAACTTCGGCGCCGTGCAGCGTCTATTCAAACAAAACGTAATTTTCCCTTCCAATCCCCAATATTGACTCACCGCTATGGCACTGGCCGCAGATTCTTTCGTAGCGTACTTGGCATAGCCGCAATTTCGATTGGTCAACATGTAAACGTCGATCAAATTACCAAAACGACTAAAAACATCTTTCAAAATTTCCTTAGGTGGCGGACTAGGCGTACACACAATAAAACACCTACGCAATTATTTAAAATTAACTTCGGGCGATTTTACAAAAATTACCCTTACCTAGCCACCGTTTCACTGTCGATGTCCGCTAAAGGTTGTGCAGGCGGCAATTTAACGTTGCACAAAGTGTCATCTCTCGACGTGGAACCCAGACCCAGTTTGGCTGTCAGAAGATCTTTAAAAAAAAATTATAACGAGAAAGTTGAAAATTTTCTTTGATTACCGGGTGAAAGGCCGGCGGCTTGGATTAGGTTGGAGGCTTGCGCTATCGTTTCGGCGATTTGTAAAATGTCCGATTTGTGGCGATCAGACGAAGAAGGTCTCGTGCTGCTACACCCGAACGTAGTTGAAGAATCGTAATCGGGCTTGACTATAATGCGATAGCCGGGAGGATACTCGAATCCGTGGATTTTCTCTTTTGCATAAGCCGCCCATTGGGCACTCGTATAAACAACGGACGCAACACCCCGCACCGGCCGTGGCCGATCCTCCAGCCGCAAATGGCAGTAATCCAACCCTAAACACGTCGAGGGATTAAAATACAAATCTTACGCGGCAATCTCGCGAGATAGAAACGAAACTTCTCAGCCACATATCTGTATTTTGTACAATGAAGTAGTTGGAGCGCGAACAGTGGCGCTGGGAAACTATTAAGGAGTCGCCACAGTGTTCCCACAAGGAAGTTGTAAAAGAAACCGGGTGGACCCCATTTTGCTATTCCTCTATACAGAGTGTTACAAGAGTCACCGGCGCTACAAGCGTATTTCTAATGGAGTTAAAAATTTAAAATTCAACAGAAATGCATCAAGTAATTCACTTCATCTCTTTGATTTTTTCAAACTCAAGATCACGACCTCCAAAATTGATAAGGAGCGCTCAGGGGGATTCCGCAATGGCAGCTTTATGGGTCGTTTACTGAGTGCTTTTTTGGCTACCCACCATTTATATTTATGGTAGCCCGTTGCCTTAACTGGAGCTTATACCTACTTGAAAGTACTTCTATTAAGTCCTAAATAACCGAAGCGTCTAGGCGTCATGGTCATGAAATTTGACAGCTTGAATAAGGCCGTCTTGTGAAAAATCTTTCAAAATTTCCAGGACCCCCCTAAAATTACAATTAATAATACTTCAACTTGTAAATTCAAATTTTTAACATTATAAACGTGTAGCTAGCGGTATTATAAACGTAATAAACAAAAAAAATATTGAAAATTTCCGACCAAAACGCTTTATAGCGTCCCGACGGCGTACGAAATTAATTACAAGTCAGATAATAATATTGTAGCGCGATAATTATACAGGATGGGGCAATAGTGCGTCCGACTTCGATAGCTCGAGTTCTATGATTGGTAGAAATTTGATTTAAAAACACAAATAAACTAGAGAAAGAAGTCTATAACCGGAAATTATTTTTGAACATACAGGGTGAGCCAAGACAATGTATACAGGGACAAGTGACATTTTTTTAAATGGACTGTGGTGTGTAAAAGAAAATTTTTCGGAGCCTTTCCCTAGACTCTTTTCAATCCAATATTATTGCTGACTATTTCCAAACCACTTGGATGTAGTGATTTTTTTTGTTCAAATAATAGCATCTGCAGATGCATGTTAAAAAAATCACTACTGTCACAATTATGAGTTCTAAGAAAAAATTATGTAAAGACTAGTTAGGAAACATCTGTAGAATGACTTTGAATCGTTTTAACTTTTGAAAAATTATACAGGGTGGCTAGATTTAGTTTTTTAATTTAGAACTTTTTGAATTTAATTTTCTCCATTTTTTCAAATGGAACATCCTGTATATTTTTAAAGATATGATGCAGAAACTAAAAACGAACATTTTTTGTATGTACACCCCCATGGCTATTTGTAACCATTTTCGATTTATTGCCTAATAATTACAAAATTCAAGAATAATCCTAAAAAATTAGATTGTTTTTCAAATAACTCGAGAGATAAAATTGTCATAAGTGCTCCAAATGGTTTGTTTATAAAAACAGCATAAGTTTTTTTAGTAAGTTCACTTTATTTTTGTATCTTGATCATTTTTTGCATTTTATATTATCCAACAAGAAATACACATTTATGGCAGTTACCTGTCGCCAGTTGTCATTTTTGTGTCAATTTTGAAACATTTGAAGTTTTTTGTCGAGTTATTTGGAAAACAATCTAATTTTTTAGGATTATTCTTGAATTTTGTAATTATTGGGCAATAAATCGAAAATGGTTACAAATAGTCATGGGGGTGTACATACAAAAAATGTTCGTTTTTAGTTTCTGCATCATATCGTTAAAAAATATACAGGATGTTCCATTTAAAAAAATGGAGAAAATTAAATTCAAAACGTTCTAAATTGAAAAATTAAATTTAGCCACCCTGTATAATTTTTCAAAAATTAAAATAGATCAAAGACATTCCACAGATGTTTCCTAACTAGTCTTGACATAATTTTTTCTTAGAACTCATAATTGTGACTGTAGTGATTTTTTTAACATGCATCTGCAAATGCCATTATTTGAAAAAAAAAAAATCGCGGTTTGGAAATAGTCAGCAATAATATTGGTTTGAAAAGAGACTAGGAAAAGGCTCCGAAAAATCTTCTTTTACACACGACATTCCATTTAAAAAAATGTTACTTGCCCCTGTATAATTGTCTTGGCTCACCCTGTATGTTCAAAAATAATTCCCGGTTATAGACTTCTTTCTCTAATTTATCTGTGTTTTTAAATCAAATTTCTACCTATCAGAGAACTCGAGCTATAAAAGTCGGACGCACTATTGGCCCACCCTGTATAGTTTATTTCTGCAAAAATTCAAATTTGTAACTCTATTAGAAATACGCTTTTAGGCGCCGGCGGTCCTCTTTGTAACACCCTGTAGAGGAAAAATAACGCTGGGAGAACGCAAGGTTTCTCTTGCAATTAGCTGTGACGTCCCCTGCGCATGCGAATAAAAGTAGAGATAAGATTTTAGCGCTCCACTTTTCGTTACCCATTACATTACATTGGGCGACGCTACCCTACCGCTGCTAAGAATTTTCGCTGGAAACCGTTGCAAATAGTTACCCGGAATAATATCGAATAATTTCCACAGTTGATCTTGGTTGACCTGCGGACTGACTATGGCAATAAGTTTTGTGTACCCGGTGGCATTGTTGTTGTCGGGTAAAGGGAAGGACGGCAAGTTGTTTTTGAAAATTTCTTGGTTACTGTTGAATTTCTCTTCGTTTTTCGTGCTGGATTTTCGGGGCTCTGCGAAAACCGCTTTGAATTTGCGGTCGCACTGCTCAAAGGCGGCCGCTGCATGAGAGAACCTTAAAAATTAAAAATGGTTTGAATGCAGATCGCAAGAAGCAATAGCCGCATTTACATGAAATATTTGATATAAGCGAATCCTTTACTCTCTTTCGTGTCCCTGTCACGAATTATCGAGGAATAATCGATGTCGCCAAAAACTTTGAAATGCTTGTAAAGTTCCGTGTCTGTCATGGTTTTTGGAACGATAACAAATAATCGCAACATTTTTTCTTCTTCGTTCGCCTCTCGTTTCGACCCTTGATCTCGACTGCAATAACAACAACGGTCAAATCTAAGAAAAATAATTTTGAAACCCCTCACCTGGCCGCTACCATAACTTTGATGTTTCTGGTCAAATTTCCAATCGACTTATCGTTCATAGCTTCCAAAGCTCTGGCCGCTTCCGACGTTCTTGAGTATTTAATGTAAGTAACTCCTGGAAGTGTCGAATTTGAGATGGGGGCGTAATCGTGGGGGTCAACTTGCCTTTGTACTCTCCAGTATTTCGGTCCTTGACCATCCAAATTTCTTCGATTTTACCGAACGGTTCGAAGGCGCTCCGGTAATCATCTTCAGTGAGTAATTTGCTGCCGACAATGAAAAGCCGCGAATTTGGGGGATCATCGGAGTATGATGACCCCATCGACGACCGCCTGTCGGACCTGTCCGCCATTTTAATTTCGATTTGTTGATGTTTTGTTTCTGAAAGAGTCAGTGTTGCCACGTTAACGGTCAAAAAACAGAAAGGAAGTGAACATATTCAACCGATTTCTGCAAATTATGCCGCATTTAAGGACTTCAAGGACCGCTTTAGTATTGCTAGTATCGAATTGGGGCCTTTGGAGCCGATTTTATTGGTTCGAGATGAACTAAAAATCAAAAAATGTTATTTGTGTCCACATAACCTTATTAGTAGGCGTAACAATGTGTCATTACTGTCACTTTGTGACCGCTGTGCCCGCCTGTGCCCGCTCGATACCTCATCTAAACATTATTGGGCGGACACTCTCAATTTTTAATTTTTTTTTTAATTTTTTCTTTAGGAATAAGAATAAAATATCTATCTTGTCTTGTTAGAAAGTTTAATGTAAGTTATAAACCTAATGAGACCATGCAATTCTTTTCGGTTCTGAACATTGAGGGGATCATGAGAGGTGGCTATATCAATTTATCAATAATACACAATAACCAGTAGTCAGTAGGTATAGGACCTTCTCATTCTCAATAAATATAGTTTTCTCTATTTTATATGATAAAGTTGTATCATTGTTGTGCCCTATCTAAATACAATTGGTTGACTCCAGGAGAAGTGACTTCTTAATCAAAACGAAGTATAGGTACCTTCCATTCTCTTTCCGATATTCATTTAATTTGTTTTGGACTCAAGTACAACTTGTAATAATTATGCAACTAGTGGTATTGTTATTACCGAAATAAATATTGTTAAGTTGTACTCTCTCTCGTCAACCTTGTGGAAGACGCGTAACATTGATTCTGAATAAAACTGGTTGTCACTACCTTGCCTAGGTAAATTTCTGATTCCTGGAACTTCTCGACTCAATCATCAAACTTCTCATCCCTCATCTGATTCAAGACACGAGACTGCACAGAAAACAACACAATAGGTGCTATACCAGACATTCAAGACTTTACTCACCATAACACTGTCGAAGACTTGAAAATACGTAGTTCTTATCCGCCTCCAGGTAATTATGCATGCAGTTCTCGTAAAGGCTTCGTCCTAAGTAAAGATACGTCGTGCGTGAAGAACGTAAAGACTTCATGCCTTGCTTACCGACATTAAATTTCTATTTAGGTGCCAGCACGTTATCTTTAAACTACTTTTTACTTCCTACTAACGGAGAGCTAATTGCATCACTTTTTAGCGGTGATTGAGGCACGCGTTGCTATTTTTTGAACTGGGAAGGTCTTACCAGCGACGAGGCTGACAATTAACGACCATCATCACTGGATGACGGTCAAGTTTTTTGAAACTGGGAAGGTCTTACCAGCGACGAGGGTGAGGTTTGAAAATTAACGATCACCACCACTGAATGACGATCAAGTAGAAATTATTTTCAGCTGGCTTAAGGGTTAAAACCATCAATTTCTCGTGCCGGAAATTGGGAAACTTTCGAAATTTCTTGGACGATGGACTAGATGTTTAGGTGTCTGTTAAATGTTACAAGGATCCCGTCAGCCGCTCTTGAAATTTAAAATCTACATGCAGCCTCGAAGAAATCGACATGGTTTTCGCCAGGCAGTAGCGCTACAACTTTCGTTGGAGCAAAATGGACAAATTTAACAAGCGCCTGTTAATTGCAGTTGTGGTGATTTGGTTCGGTGCGGTCGGTTCGATGGGACAAAAAGGTGATTATGAGGTGGTCGAGGGTGCTGGCGATAACACGGAGATTTTACAGAAGTGCACTTGAGGCTGTTGAGGCAGGAAAGTGCGCCCGTCGTTGATTATAAATACGTTATTAAAACGATATTGCCCCAACCGCAGCGATGGTGGAAAAGAGGCACTCGACGTTTTTACGTCGACTCCAACAACTTCCAAGTGGTCGACGCCTGATCTGCAACTGGGCTTACGGTACTTCCCCGTAACCCACTGCGATGACTGCGTAGAATAGGTGCTATTATTTATTGAACGCAAAAAATAAACGTGTTTAGAAACCCAACGCGTTATTTACATCACATCCGCAAAATTGACCCCAAAGAAACTTCCCGCTTTTACAAAACAACCAACAACAGTCGTTATTGTGTTAGGTATGCGCGCTGATAACGTTAACGAGTCTATTGTTTTAAATTAATGAGTGCTGGCGGCGTGAAAACGATAAGAACCCGATTTATCGCCCACAATCGAACCGGAAACTTTTCCAAATTTGAGAAAAACGCGCTACGTAGGTGAAGGAACCTGTAATCACAAGGACTATAGGTGTGACGTAACTAAAGTGGCGGGGGCAATAACAAGACTCTTTGAGTAATGATTTTTTTTAAGAAAAGAAAACAAGCTTACAGTATTGCACATACCATGAGTTATCAGCATCGAAACCCAAGTGGAGATTGAAAACGCAGTTTTTCAGATTTGAGCCGTTATAGCTAAGATTTATTTACATAACAATTAGGCCATCAACGTGCCCATAGGTACATAATTCAGTCTGGTGTTTTAGTCGAGAAAGGAACGATTTTAGAATTGACCCGAACGCAATTTTCGAAAAGAAGCAGAAGAGGTCACCAGATCGAATTACTAGCAATCCGGGATTCTGCAAGATTCCGCGACGGTTCTACAACGAAAACGTGAGCAAAAACAGTGATATGGAGAGCAATCTATAATTGAGGCAACTGCCTATGCTACTTTGCAGATGGCGAGACGACGTCGTGGCTGTCGCCCGAACGAGGTGTAGTTACAAGAAAATGCTAATAACAGTTTTGATTGTTGTTGTCTCAATTATCGCGTCGCCTCTAACGTAATTGGTGTTTCTACCCGTTTAACGGCTGAAATTATTGCTAGAAGATATGTTTTCGTCCTGGAAATCTGCGAGAATCCCGTTTGCGCCCCCGCATGTTCCTCAACAACCAGAAACAGGCGTCTTAATGAAGTACTATAAAATCTACAAGTAGAACAGTAAAAATCACATATTGTTATGCACTCGTCATAAACAATCGATTAATTAATTAATTAACTATCAAGTCAACAATAGAATTTGGTAATAACTTCTAAAAATAAACAACAGATTCGTGAGCGTATAATATTGATTAAATACTTCGTTAGAAAAACGATTTTCCTCGGAGATGTCGGCGGGATTTCCCAATTTCCCGGCCGAGATCCCCGTCACGTGGAAATTAGATTTCTCAGCAACATTGCGACCGTCTCCCGGACCGTCACAAAAACAAACTGACGGGGCTCCGGGAGGCGGTTCCAATTCCGGACTATTGCATCGATCCCTCGTCAACAATCAAGTAACGAATTTAAAGACCGACCGGGATATGTAAACGAGACAGGAACCCGAAGGAATAGTTGCAATAGCCGCCGCACCGGTCCCTACCTACATTCGAAGTGTACAATATAGTTTTTACATAATATTATTGTATGGTTTACATATTAAAATTTGCTTAGATGTGCATTTCATAGATCTCTTAAAGCTACAATAGAATGACGGTATTTCTTAACAGAAATTGGTCACGTGGAATAAGAAATTTATTATCGATAGATATACAAAGTATTGCGACAAAATACTGTATAGATTCTCATTTTATACAATTTGAGTGCTGTATACGCTTTCTATTTACAAATATCGCGTCTTCAGTTTTAATTTAAAACGAGTGTAATTCGAGATATGGCTTCATTTTGCACTACGGTTCTAGTCAACTTTTAAGCGATTTCAAGCGCTAACAAGACGCGGCCGGAGCGAGCCGGCCAAAGCGAAACTCATCAAAGGCAGTGATCAATTTGCGTGCGAATTAGGCCACCAATGGCCAACAATAACCAGGAGAACGCCAAGGCACGAAAAATAACTGCGGACACGAAGGGATCGACAGGAAACCAATTTGCACCTCTCCCAGAAGAGCAGAAGGTAAATCAATAAAAATAGAAATTGAATCAAGAGTACTTAATTGCAGCTTTCTCTACTCTCTGAGACAAACATCCTTCGAAGGAGAAATAGTAAACAGAACCAAAAGAAAAACTAAATTCTCCTATACTCCGTCTGCTGAACAGAAGTAGCTAAGCCACTACCCATAAATGCTTGCGTAGAACGGTGGGAGCAACAGACAGGTGCACACACGCTACATGTTAATAAAAACACTTCAGTTGATGGAAAACGCCAGGACTCAAAAGCAAGTTTAGAAAAAACCTTTTGTTTTTTGTTAGTGACAATTTGGCAAAAAAATAATTTCAAAAAAAAATTATTTTTGCTTACTTTCATGAAGTTGGAGTTTTGTGATAAGGCCCTTTGAAGTACAGTCATAGAAACCTTCTATTCAAATATCCCGGTTTTTGCAGGGAAGTGGCTTAGCTATTTCTGTTTAGCAAACAGAGTATAGGGTGCAAAATGTAAATTAACAAGGGTCGTATTTAACAGTCTACCAAATTTACCCAATATTTTCATACACAAAAATTCTTTCATTTCCCAAAAATACTAAATGCTCACCAAAATTAAGAAAATACATAATCTTAAAGCGACAACCAAATATTGACATAATGCTGGCCTCTTATATATTTTGTTCGCCAAAATAACTTTTGTTGACCATAAATACTAAATGTTCACCAAATTTTATTCCGCATTTAATTCTACCATAATACCCAGATATTTAATTTTCGACAGTGTCTTATATTATTTAGCAGTTAAAAATACTATTTGTTGATCAAAAATACACTAGCAATAAAATGTTGTACAAATGGTAAATAATTTTATGCAAAATTATAGATGTAGATGTGTTAGGGCAAGGAAAATAAGAGTAAAAATAGAAGTGGTTTGCACAAAAAAAGATATTGATTTCCGTAATATATAAATGCTTTGCTGTAATTGGCTTGCATTATGTAAAACGTAAAACTTCTTTTAGTGGCAATTTCTAATCGTGCTTTTTAAAAAAAATACAGGACCCTGAACTGACCTTGTACAAAACTTTTTTCGCGTGCCTCTTGTCTGGAAGCGCAAGCGGCAAGGAGAGATGCGCGAGCATATTTCATTTTTGGAGTAATAGAATAATTACTTGACGCACAAATAGTTTTTTTGCGAAACACTAAATATAAATGGATAGCGCGAATATTTATTATGAACAGCACGGACGCGTAACTTGAGCGTTCTAAATTTGGTGAACATTTAGTAAAATTGATTGACATATAGAATTTAAAATGTAAGCAATGGTAAAACAATACGCTGCATAGTTATTTTAGTGGTGATGTTCTCATTTTCTGATGTATAATAATTTGGGTTTTATTTAGATTTTTTGATGCTCATTAAATTTTCTGGTGGACAGTGCAAAGGATGTATGGTTTAATTTGGTGTACATTATATTTGTTCCCATTAACAACTAATTGTAAAGGCAAAGCTAATTAAGAGAAATAGTACAATTCTAAGTTTTCGAGATGAGTAGAAGATGAATCAATTAGATTCCAAATAACTGTAGATATGGGAGGAATCAAAAGATTTTTGAGAGAACAGAAAGGAAACAATAACTCTTCTAGAATTCTAGGAGAGAAAACTGGAGGTCGTAATGCGGAATGAAGAGCCCTGCAGAAATTCTGAGTAGTTTGTTGTCTGCCATGCACTTTAAGGCTCTTGTGGTTCACCATAAAGACGTAAAGAAGGCGATAACGCTGTTGAGATTTCTTTGACTATTTGCGTGTGTATATTTGATTTGATTCGTGTGAATCGAGGCGTTTTTGGCCGGCTCGCTCCGGTGGCTAGCGTTCGTGCAAAACATGCAAGCCAACTTTATTGTAATAGTTAAAACCGGCTCGATGGCAGAATCGGGCCTTTTATAAAAGTATCTTAAGTTATAGCAGCATTGCAACCCCGTTGTGTCTACTAGCGGTTGGTGTAGCATGCCTTGTAAAATTGAAACAGTGTTGATCATGCTGCGAGTGCGTCGCTACAAGAATCGAACTCGAAGGAAGCATAGCTCAGCACTTATCGCCAGTTCTCTCTAAGAAGTCGAAAAACACAAATTGGACGTCGTCAATTAAAGATTCCGTTCCTCGTGTGTACTTTCCAAGTTTTTTAGATCAGAACCTCAGCGCCATTCTGTTTGTTTCATACTTGCACCGGACTCTGCGCCATCTTCTTGTCTTTCTTTTTGGCGATGAAGGGTTCGGTGGTGCATTTCGGTCCCTCGTCGGGACTGTACGACCAACGCACCTTCTCTTTGACCGGCTTCTCGTCAGGGGTTTTGATTTTACGAGTTTTCACAAACTCGGTAACTTTTTGTCACTGAATCTCACAGAAGGGAAGCTTCTGGCTGTCTTTGGTGTCAGTGTCCGTGTTGCTCACGTCGTCCTCCTTCGGACTCTCGGCGTTGCTCGTGCCGCCCTGGCCCCCACTGCAACCGCCAAAGACACAGTCACCAACGTTGGGAAACTATAAACTATAACTATAACAACTATAACCACAAAACGTACCTGATAGAGCCAGGAGGGCACATTGATTGTCATCTAAGCGCCAAAGTCGACACCATGGGAGGTCTGGATGGTTTATTTTCTAAGATCCGCTCTATTTCCGCCACCATGTTGGTGTTGAGTTTCGGGACGAGCTACAAAAGATTTTTCAACACCAAGCAACTTCAACCCTCCTAATACCTGTAAAGCCTGAATACTATCGTAGAGTTGAACGACAGTGCCGGCACCCAAGAGCAAGCACTGCACGGATTCGTTCTTCAAACACCAAGCTATAGCTAATTGGGATAAGGTACAGCCAAGTCTATCAGCCAAAGCACTTAGTTCTCTGATTCGTTCCGATTGTCGTCGAGTTTCGTCGGGCTGGATTCTCTCCTTCCACCCGTATCCCTGAATCAACCAAATGAGTTTGTGTTTTGATTTAGCATAAACCAACCTCTTTGTTGGCGGCCCCGGTTTCGTCTTCGGTCCAAGAGAAGGAGCTGTACTTGTTCCGGAAACTGCCCCGCGAGAAGAGTTGAATGCTCCCCTCTTCCTTGCCTTGAGGCAAGCCCATGGAGATGGGGGACCACGCCATTAGACCTAAGGGATGATTCGAGTTGGTAATAATCACTTCAAATTGTTGATTGCGACTCACCTACGCCGATTTTGTTGTACAGCTCGGGCATGTAGAGCTCGGCTTTTTCGCGGCAAAACATGTGGTATTCTGTTTGCTCCACTATGGGGGTGACGCAGTTGAATTGGCGGCAGTTGGTGTAGGCCTCCATCACCTCGACGGGGGACCATCGGGCCGTGCCCCAGTACATGACCCAACCCTGCGAGATGACGTAGTGCATTGCCCTGACCACCTCTGCAAAAATTTTGATAAAGGAAATTTCTTCTTGGTGTTGGACGTTACCTTCCATTGGACACATGGGGTCTGCTTTGTGCACTATGACCACGTCGATGTAGGATAGTTGTAGGCGGACTAAGCTGGCTTTGACGCTCTCAATGATGTGCTTCCTGGATAATCCCCTTTCCTCCGACCTGGAACTCGAAGTCAAGTTCACTTTCATTCAAACTATTAACCCCCGACTCACCTCGTACTCCAATAGATTTTTGTTGTAACGATGTAACACGTCCGTTTCCATCCCCTGCGTGCGAGTATCCTCCCCAGTTCTACTTCTGCTCTAGTTCCTGCACACAAAGGACGTTGGTAGCGTTCTGACATTTCAGTTCTTTGATTCATACCTGAGTGGGCTTCGGACAGGTCGAACACGTTAATCCCGCTCTCCACCGCCAGCACTATTATTTGCTCGGCTTGTTCTTCGGTAACATTGGAACTGAACGTCGGCCAAGTTCCTGAAACTCTCGAATTACTCCCGGAAAATCCGCAATCTCCCGACTTACCCAATCCAATGTTCGACACTCTCAAGCCGCTCTTGCCCAAATTCCGGTACCTAAGTCCGGGCGTGACGGTGGTTTGTCTAGCTAATTGCAGGGGTGCCGCGGGGGCGGAATGCGTGAGACCTCCCAGCAGGAGTTGTTCCTTCGTGATGCCCCCTTCCCCGGAACGGTCCGCTAGAGCGCTGAGGGCGCTGCCGGCACTAAACTCTTCCATGCAGTCTAAACTTGCGATCGGAGCTCTACACCTGAAAAGATTACCATTAAGTTTGGGATTCTGGCAGAAGCGACGGTTTTCGAGGTCGACCGCCATATCGACTTGTTAATCAACGACATCCACTAATGCTCTATCAAAAGCCATCAATTATGAATGGTTCATTAAATATTTACGGGGCATTTCTGGACAAAAGCGCAACGGCAGGATCGACAACTTTTGTTTACGCAACAAAGCGATTGCGGCAGCTAATTGGCGCGGCGGGGCGGGGCTCAAATCGCCTCCACTGACGTCACAACTACACCTAGTAATAGAATAGCCACTAAAGAACTACTTTTCGGTAATACGGCGGCGGGGCGTGGTCTAAATCGGCACCACTGACGTCACAGCTACACCTAGTAATAGCCACTAAAGAACTACTCTTCGGTAATACGTTGCGCTTAAAGTCAACAGGTTCACTCGACCACCCCCTCTAATATTGTTCATAGTCAATCTCGGGGGTTAAAAATAACACGTTAAATTTCTAGAGAAGTTAGATTAATCAAGTGAACCCTAAAGCGGATGTCTTGGCGGGCGAGCGGAAGCGGCGTTTAAATTTGTTTTTTTGCAAAATTTCGAAAGGGTGTCGGTTACCTTTCGCTCAGTCGTCGCTGATAATTCTCGACGAGATTAACAAAGCCTTTGATTCCCAATTCTCGTCGTGAATATTAATGGCCTATTAAGTAATAATTGTTTCGGTGCTTCTGTCGCGATGGAATTCTCCCCCACATTGCGGTTTCGTTGTTCGAAATTGTTGATTTTAACCACTCATTTTAGCGCAGAAAACGCGTCGGCTAGTTTAGGCGAAAGCGAGAGACTAACTATGGAGAAAAAAAAATGATAGGGGTGAATTATGCGTAAGCTCGAACTCCTTCAGCTTCATTAGCCGCGGAGGGTGCAGGAGGCGGTTGTTGGTCGAAGAGCGGCGTGTTGGTATTCACGTCCGGCAAAATTTCACGAAAAAGGGTCGTAAATAATAAATGAACAAGGCCCGAATTACAGCACTTAACTGCGTGTAGCTGAGGCCTCGATTATATTTAATTCAGATCGTATAAGGGAAGTTGCGGCATCAAAAATTTCATATTGATGACGGCAAGATTCTCTTGCTCTAATTACTGCGACCTCTACCCGCAGAAAAATTAATTAATGGCTTGAGGAGAATGGCGACCCTAAGTTGAAATGGACGATTTTTCAGTGCTGAAAGTTTCTTTCAGGGCGATTTTTTGGTGCTGAAAGTTTCTTTCAGGTTGCCATTTGAGGCTATTGACGCGGAAGTCTGGGATATCGTTAGGGTGATGGCGCGTAATTTGGGGGATGGCGCTTAAACTTGGGGGTGTCGTTAACGCCATCTTTAAAGTTGCTGCGGCACTTGAAATTTGCTTGGCCAACAACTAAATTAAGGGAGGAAAATGTTATTTACCTATAGATGGTGGGTAGTTGGCTAGAATCCTCACTAGTGTTGTCATTGTTATTGTTGTTGTCGTTGTTAGTGTAATTGCATAAAGCGACTTGCGACATCCTCGACGGCTTCGTTCGGTTTATGCTTTAATTGCACTCTGGTTTCATAACAGCCATTTTCCTTATTCCTTGAATGTTGATAATGACGGATTATTGCCGAGATCGGTTTAATGTTAAATTCATCAAGCATTCATAGGCACTACTAGGTTTTCATCGATATAAGGCAAGCAATTTTATTGTTTAAACAATCTGGAAATAAATCGACACGGTGAGTTGTGATGATTGACGAGGTGCTGGAGTCGGGTTTAAAATTCGGACATGTGCGCGGGGTTTCAACATTAACAGAAACATAATTTATTGTCACACAAACATAATCGGAAAATCAATAAAGCGAATTTCGGTTTTGGTGGTGAATGAGGGGAACAACAATTTTGGCTGCATGCGAAGGTGATGTGATTGGCACGAATTCAAGCGAGTCAAGCAAAAATACAACTGACCTTTAAAACTACAATTTCTAACTAAATTTGCTACTTCTAGAGCCAACGGTGGCTATTATTAATTAATACTAGCTTCAACTCGGTTTAATTGGCCAAAGAGTTAATTGGAACTATGTTATTATATCACACTATTTTAAGGGAAGAACTAGGTTATTATCGAAACGACTGGCTTTAGTTTAAAATCGATAGACTAGTGGCGACTTCTACGGCTCTAACTCGCTCCCCTACGAATTCTTTAACTATTCGGCACTATTTTCACTAACTAACAGAACCGTGGATAACCGCAGGAAAATTCGCAACGTTATAACCTCTATTAATAAAACATTTCGCGGATTCTAATTTAAAATCGTGTCACAACCTTTTCGTGTATTAGTTAAAATTTCGCTACGTCTAGTTAAAACTATGTAAATCACAACATTTTTATAACAAAATTAACGGTTTGAAGGACGATCTTATAATATGGGCAGTCGAGTTTTCGTCATTGCAGCTAAACGCGACCCGGCCCGACCGCCGACGAACTGCTACGAGAGCTTTCAGGGTCCTGAAACGACGAAACCGCCTGAAAACGCCGAACGACCTGCAGAACGCTCCCTGAATGCACGACAATTTTTTTTTTGCGTTATCTGCGCCATTCTCGATATGTCCCGGTCTCGGCGGACCTCGTCCATGGTTTATGGTCGGCGATCGGGAACGAAAACATCCCGCATTTCCCAAAATGCGCAAAGGGCGATGCAGAGGCGGCTTCAGGGTCCACGCCCAGTCCACCAAATTTCAGGGATGTTCGCAACAATTTTGCTGGAAATCCGTAAAATGGACATCTGCTCCTCCAGCAGCCAACTACCGGAAATAACATTTTTCAACTTCACTAATTGCCGATCGTTATGCTGGTTGCCGACAATTTTCAGCGGGAAACTCGCGACGCTCTGCTGTCTCTCTGGTTTGTTTCCCTCAATCCTCAATAGGGCCCCAGCCGCTTTGGGGACAAAAGTTAACCTTAGAAGGGTCACCAAAATCTGTTGAACTATTTTGAAGAAGATTGAAGAAAATTTTAAAATTTTAAAAAAGCTTTGGTTGCGGTTAAGAGGATTTATAAAGGCAATCTGTAATTGAGACGCTTACAAGGCTGGAATTGGGTTATCAGGACAATATTGATTCTGATGTAAATCCAAAAAAATATTGAAAAAAATCGCACGACACTGAAAAATAGCCAATAGAAAAATAGAATTCGGTGTCGTTTCTATGACAATGTAAAAATTTCCTGGAAGTTTTTGCACCTTGCATGAAATTAATAAGTGGAAATTATTTCAGCCAATCAAAATCATTTATTTATTAATAATGACATCATAATGACATAATGGACTAATGTCTGTGTGTCGTTGCGATTTTCTTACCGAATATGCCCTCGTGCATTGATTAATATCAGGATTTTTTTTCTCATGCATTTCCAAAACGTAATTAGCCCTCGTGTTTCACTCGGGCTAATTAATGCGTTTTGGAAATGCATTCGAAAAAATTTCCGGAAATAATCAATGCATTAGGAATATTATAAGCGATAATTTTTAATTTTGATTGGCATAAAATTCAAAATTTAGCTCTTTTGTTCCATTTTTGGCAAAAGACATGCAGGTGAAAGAACAGTGACTAAGTAGGTATTATTCTATTGTTCCAAAAAACAAATTTCTTTGTTGATTTTTACCCAAGAGACTTCTTGAAGGTTCAACATTCAGAAGACCTCCATTTTATTTTTAATTTGACAGACTTATACAGAATCATTT
Organism: Schizotus pectinicornis; assembly: GCA_951805265.1. Taxonomy (NCBI): domain Eukaryota; kingdom Metazoa; phylum Arthropoda; class Insecta; order Coleoptera; family Pyrochroidae; genus Schizotus; species Schizotus pectinicornis. The sequence goes on from OX638205.1 coordinate 11,901,547, forward strand.
AGATTGATTGAATGTGTTGTCCCGCAATGTTAATAAAAACTTACTTATATATTTTTTTGACGGTTGACATATGTCAGTTGGGTCTAAGGTCTATTGCTCTCCAATCAGTTGGTGTTTTAACCGCTTTGACACTTATGCAGTAATTAACTTTAGAAGAACACATTTGTCATCTTATTCCAGCACTTGTTAAGAAAGACTTTTCAAATGAGCAAGAAAGAAACTACGAGTGGAGTTAAAAATCGGTTCGTAGTGATCATTGACCAAGAAATCTAAAGATTTGACAACAAACCAATGTGGGTCAATTGGAAGATGAACCACTTGAAGAATTTTGTTACGATATAGGAGGCTAGAATTGTTCCTTTATAATCACAGCAACTCCTTAAGTAGCATAAGATTCTCCTTCTTTCTCTACTGTTCTATTTTCAACCAATGAAAGGTTAACATTTTAAAAGTTCTAGAAGAGGTTTGAGGGTCCACATCATAATCTTTGGTTTAAATTCTCCATGTTAGTGTCATTTAAGCAGTGCTGCGCCCTCTATTGTAATGACGGAGCAGTTATAGGTACGATCATCCATTCTGCCATAGAAACAAAGTTCAAGGATAGGATTGAAGCAATGTTGATAAAATATCTTCACTTCTTGAAATCTATTTATTAGTGGTAATTCTAAAATTGATTTTCAGTTGATCTGCCAAATACTTTTCAAAGCCGATCAATGTTAAAAACTTATTAGGATTATTGCTGCTTTTCAAACAAAAATGGATTTTTGGCTTCAGTTTTGGAGATTTCCTTTACAACAGAATGGATCCTCAAACCTATAGCAGCCCATGTGAGTGACAGAGAACGGCACATAACATAAATGCCACTTTTATAGTGTTTTGCAAAGCTTTCAAACTCTTCTCAAACTGAACCGTTTTCAAAAATATTAATTTAAAGTTATTCACCCGGCGCCTCCGCCATTTGTTAAAGCGACGAAGTCAACTGTGTAAATTCTCGCGTTCTATTATTTGAGTCATGGCTTTCTAAAGCTTTGATGGACCGTGACAAATAATAACTCAATTGTTTAAAATAACAACAAATGCAAATGCTTCCAATATGGCGATGAAACTTAATTTTAGGGCGATTCACTGTCAAAATACCGCTTTAACAGTTGTTATTATTTATCCTTTGGTGGATGATATTATCGAGAAATTGTTATTGGCAATCGCTGATTCTGAGTTTGTTACCAAACAACTGAGAGTGCAACTCTTAGAATCTTTAAAGAACTATGGGGAGGTGGTGGTGGTTGCGCCCAACAGACTCAACAGTATTGATATGGCAGTCAATGAGACACTTAAAAAATTTTTTTTCGCCACTGAAGCACTTTTAGATAAAATTTGTTTTAAAATTAGTAGAAAGAAGAATCTCTAATTTTAGTTAGTTAGGCGAGAATTAGACATGTGCGTTACGTATTCCTTTGAGAAATGAGCCCTAGTCTTGGCCAGCTGACAACGCATATCAACAAAACTATTTTCGTGAACTTAACATGTGCTGTCTAGACATACGACAATAATTGGTTGAAACTTGTGGCAAAATGTCTAAATTTTCCAAATTTAGCATGAACCGCCACTCACTTCACACAAGATGGCTTTGCCTGCTTCTTAAATCAGAACCGTTGTTAGCTAGTTGCTTGTCTACAATTATTGATGTTTTGCAACTACAAACTTTGTATTCATGTGACAACACGCTATTGCTTTCAGTTCTCTCCCGGATCATTTTTCATATCAAGCAGTCCTTGACGATGCGATTTATCCGGCATTAACCCACATCTTAAAGCAGCAGCAGCAGAATTGCTATTGCTCCCTTTGCCGTAGCATAAAGCTGTCGTGACAAAACAACCAACTAATACTGCTTAAAACAACATTTTGATCTTTCATCAACAGGTTCGCTTCCTTCAAAGTGTACTCAACACGTTAAGAGCCCCCCGAAATCCCGCCCTCCAACCGCTGCTTCGCTTGTTTTTTTTTTCTACCTATTTAGCATCTGGAGCTTTCGTCAAAGCCACCTGCAAAAAAGCGTAAAATTTAATATTTTTAATTTCCACCCCGTCGCAAATCCAGTGATCACCTAACTCGCGATTTTGTTTGCCGCCGGTAAATATATCAAACGGATATGCAGAGAGAGCTTCCCGGCCGCCAGGGCTGGGAGGGCGCAGGTAGTGACGTCACCGGATGACGTCAAGACGTCGGCATCGATACGCCTTCGCGGCCGCACTGCAGTTTGCAACACAAAACCGGCTAGACCGGTGACCTCTTTACCAGCAAACCCGAATCAACCCCGTTTAATTAGCCGGGACCTGCACCCTCGATAAAGTTCCCTAATCACCTCGACAGATTGTTACGGCGGAAGAGAGGACTTTCAGGAATTAGGAACGGGCCAACTTAATTATTGTTATTATTGAAGTTTTCTGGACGTTTCTCCGGGTCTTGACCTCCCCAATCGCAACTTCTGGATCGGGGAAGCATTAATATCACTTGAGATTTCCCGGAGGAACGGTCCGGGCATTAAGCCGACTCGATTACGGGTTCTTAGGGGTGGTTCAAAATTTGATAAGACGACCTGGAATCGTAACGAATATTAACGATTTGCTGGGTTTTAACGAGGAGCTTTGCGGGTCAATGTTTGACACGGTTTGGAAAAAGCGTCTTGAAAGTTGCCGCATGACATGATGAATTATTTCGCAGGGGTGGCCAACCCGCAGGGATCCTCAAACGACACTGCGGAGTGGCAGCGACATCCAAAACTCGTCCCGAGGGACCACCAAAAATTTACCAATTGCACCTTTGTTGTTAACGTTTCTTTTCCACCCTAACTGCTCGGGGTCTACTTGAAGAAAAAGAAATTGGCGAATTGCTCTAAAACTTTTGTTGTTAATTTTTTTCCTAAGTGTCGAAAGGAAAGAAAAATTGCGGGTTAGTCTTAAGTTTCCGGGGGTCCTTGGGGTGGACCAATTAACCGGGAGCAAGTGTCTAATCGAATCTTCGTCAAGAGGCGATCGACCGGCGGTGATAAAGCCGAGTTTGCAGCTGGATGGCGGGCAGTAAAAAATTTCCGACGGGTCGTAAACCAACCCTTATAATGGTCAGTTGAGATTACGCCGCGTCTCTGTTGGGTGATAGCGAAACTGCCGATAAATTGAACGGTTTCATTCCGGACAATAAGTGCAGATGCCGCAAATATGAAGCGGCGAACAACCCTCCGGGCGATCCCCAAACAATTATATTTCTAGGAGAAAATCATCGGACGTCCTTATGACTTTATTGCGGCAACGCCGGCGATTGTTGCCGGAAGAACTTAAAATTGAAATTTTTTGTAAAGTTTCCTAAATTCCGGCACTCGCGTTGACATGGCATGTCGGGAACTTGGATGTTGCGGCCTATTTCGGGAATTCCCAAATTTCCGAACTCGCAACTAAGTTCGCAGTTTCGCCGGGAAATTGTTATTAAAGTCCGTTAGTTTTTGCCGTCGCGTCATTGATTCACTGAAACTGTCGACTAACACTTTGATAACATCCGAGACGGGTTAATGGTCCTTAAATAAGTTTGACAAATCGCAAATTGCTCCGGCGATGAAAAAGTGACGACGAAGAAATTAATGAAGCCTTGCAAATTTTCAATTAAAAATCTAATCCGAAACCAGGTGCGGTCTTAAAAACTAATTTCGTGTTTAATTAAGATTCAGCCGATGGCGCAGCTCGGCCAGGACAATCGGAAAGCTGCAGCGGCGACCACACTCTCAACCGGACCGGGCAGAAGCAGAAGACCAATTTATTACAAACCCATTACCAGAAGCAAAAACTTAATGGTCGAGAAGTAAATTATTATTGCGCCAACGTTCTACTTCGGCGAGAGTTTTCGTCTTGCGTCGCGAGAAATTTGAAATGGTCGTTGGAGTGCCGTCAATGCCTCCGAGTCACATTTCAGAAGTACACAACACTGAAAGCTTCTGCCATAAAATATAATACTTGAATTTTGCCGAGTGCACACTTGTCTGACACACAACCCTCGTTGTATTATTCATCCCATTTGCGCGTTTCTTTCGTCGAGCCGCCGGACGCGGCCGAAGAATTCACCCGGCGCCTCCACCAAAACGCACCGCCAAACCCCGACCGCTCCACTACAATAATTAAACATCAGCTACCGATTGGCCGTTGATTATTTTGGTTGCTGTGAAAAAATTGTTGATTGTTTTGGTTGTCGTGATTATTTGGTTGTGGTGGAAAAATCGTGGTTCTTGCCGCAACACTCTCAAGACTCACTTACGTTGATTGCAAGTTGGAGTCATCGCGATTGTGATCGCTGTCGGCTGTGAGGAGGTGCTGCTGCACGGCCAATTCTTTCTCTTCCCTTTCTCGTTCTCGTTCAGTGTGTCTCTGATGTAGCAGGTCGTTATCCAGTTGCCTGATCTCCCACTGCTCCCGTTGCGAGCGGTGGTGTTCCTGTAATGCAACAGGACCTTCAAGATTTTACGATTAATCGCGCTGATGCTGGATCGATGTTAGACAAATCTACAGGGTGACGCATGCGAAAGAGAAATCTACCGAAAACTATCTACCTACACACTAACTAAAACTAAGAATTTTTTGAAATTAACCTCGCTTGTTTATGGAAAGTTTTGGGCTTCTGGTGGTAACTTTCTAGAACAATAGCTGGGGTGGGTAATAATATTGGGTGATTATTCAAAATTATTCATTGAGTCGCTAATGTAACAATTGGTCGGATATTGACAGGCCGAAGCGTTTAAATTCAATCTAAATGGCAATCACTGAGCAATCAGTCAGGAGAAAGGTTTATTTTGGTAGCACAGCGTGCAATTAGTTTTGTGTAATTGCAAATCCCGGCTAGTGGGTGTTTTTCCGATACGGTCGGTCAAATAGATATTTACGTTTTGCCAGAAAGTTCCAATAAAACCTTTTCATAAATTACACGTAACTGAAATAAAATGCACAAAAAGTTGCGCGTGTAATTATTTATAAATATTGCTAGCTACTGTCCAATTAAATTTCTCCAGAACTGGCTTTTTATTGATGGGCCTAAAATCTTATTACTTTTCCAAGTTTGGTTGCAAGTAAAGAAACTTTTTAAGAATCGTTCAATGTAAAAGTATGCGTAACGAAAAGTGAAACGTCTCTTGCTCCGTCTACTGCACAAGACGGAAGTAAGGCCTACGATTCTGTGTGGAATTTTGTTATTTTCTCAGCCTTAAGTTGACTCTAATAATTGTTAATTTTGAGCCAGTGCAACCCTGGTTATTACAATTACATCTTTGGTTCCATAAAAATTGTGCTAACTCAAAATTACGCAAAACGGTGGCACAATGTGAGTTAAAGATCCAGACAGCAAGGTGTCTGCAGCAAAACTTGTTAAAAATTTGTTTATTTGCTCTGAAATTACGTAAATAGTCTTCGACAACCCGCCACCCAGTAGAAGGTTGTCGACAGGTTGTTTACCTTTCAAAAATTCTAACATGATAACTAATAACCATTAGTAAAATGCCCCGACCATCTGTCAATAAGAGTTATTATTAACTTTTCATTGCAAACAGAATTTTGTGTTAATTAAAAAAAAATCGTAATTTGTTGAAAAGTTAAATTGCGCGAATAAATAAAGTTTGGTTCAGTAACAACCCTTCACATTCCGTAAATTGAATTGGGCGAGGTCCCTTCCGCCTGTCCCTCTACGAATAACGCAATTTGGGGGCGTCCCGCCCCCCGTAAGTTTCCGGTGGCGTTTCGACGCGTCTATTGAAAGGTTGGCGGCGACATTCCGTCGCGTTTCGCATTCGAAAAATTGGATGTCGGGATTTTCTGACCTTAATCGCGGCGTCGTAGTCCAACTGGCGTTGCTCCTTCGACGAGCTTCGTTTATTATCTTCTTCCTGCTGGAGCTGTTTCTCCTTTTCTTTCTCCTTAGAACTGGTGGAGCTGCCCGCCCCCGGCGGCGGGTACGATATCCAGAACTGGTGGGCCAGTTTGACGTACTCCCCGATGATCAGGGCGACTAACACCACGGCTCACCCTGAAAAACCACCGGGTTAGCTAGGGCCTTGAACAATTACAGCCTCGACCCTCGGGTGACGACAAGTGGCATATTCGGGCATTTCGCCGTGTTGCCTGGGAAGCTAACCGGCCATGCAACTGCCCAAAATCAATTGCCTCGAAGGGACGGGACCGCATGGAAATTGGGCAAGGCCCAAATTTCGATCCGGCCTCTTCGGCAACTTGCCAAATTAGACCACCACTCATGGAGAAAATTACCGTTCTTACAATAGGAAGTAGATAGTTGTTTTAAATTTATATTAGGATCTCTTCCTGGTTCCTCCACCATTTGTCACTTTTTGACAGTTGCTTCTAAGTTTCTTAGGAAGGCAAAATAGGGAAAAATTTTTTCACTGTTAATAATTTGGGATATTTTCTAATTATTATAGATCTATGTAGCAACCAATTTGTACTCAAAAATTTCTTGACGCGTCATTAAATATAAAGTTATTAATAGCTTTTTCGGATTGTCACAATATAATTGTTTTTTGATGCCATCAAATTGGTTTTAGTTTTGAAGATTTCTTCTATAGCAGAATAGATTATCGAACTTATGGCAGCCCACATGTGCGACAGAGAACGCAACATAACATAAATGCCACTTTTATAGTGTGCTGCAAATCTCTGCAACTCTTCTAAAATTAAAGCATTTTCAGAAATATTAATTTAAAGTTATTCACCCGGCGCCTCCGCCATTTGTTAAAGCGACAAAACCGACTGTTTAAATTTACGCGTTCTATTATTTGAGCCACGATGAACTGTGACAAATAATAACTCAATTGTTTAAAATAACAACAGTTATTCGTGTATAAAAAATGGTTTTAAAAGTAAAATTTTTATTCGCAAAAATCACAAATGTACATTTTTAGTTCAAAGATTATGCAATTATAGGTATTAATCAAAGCTTTTAAGAGAAACGTCTCCTGTGTATAATTTGTGATTGTAGAACGTCAACAAAATGCATTGACGTGATTGTTTGTATTAGTAGGGGCACGTATTGAAAAGAGAGGAAATGGATTTCGTATTTCCAAGAACGTCCCGAGAATGACATAAGTTTTGTAGAATGGTATAAAACGTTTTGCGACGATACTTTTTTGAAGAGTTATGATTTTTTTCTTATATCTTAACATCATAATTTTAGATGACAGCACTATTTGAGAAGAAAATCATATAAAATCAGCGAATCAAATTTTGACAACGGCAATTTTTTTTCTAATAGAAAATGACATGAGCTTCGTAGAGTGGTATAAAACGTTTTGCTACGACACTTTGTTGAAAAGTTTTTTTTTCTTATACCTTAACATTATGATTTTAGATGACAGCACCATTTGAGAAAAAATCATATAAAATCAGCAAATCAAATTTTGACAACGGCAATTTTTTTTCTAATAGAAAATGACATGAGCTTTGTAGAGTGGTATAAAACGTTTTGCTATGACACTTTGTTGAAAAGTTATGATTTTTTTCTTATACCTTAACATTATGATTTTAGATGACAGCACCATTTGAGAAAAAATCATATAAAATCAGCGAATCAAATTTTGACAACGGCAATTTTTTTTCTAATAGAAAATGACATGAGCTTCGTAGGGTGGTATAAAACGTTTTGCTACAACACTTTGTTGAAGAGTTATGATTTTTTTTCTTGTACCTTAACATCATGACTTTAGATTACAGCACTATTTGAGAAGAAAATCATATAAAATCAGCAAATCAAATTTTGACAACGGCAATTTTTTTTCTAATAGAAAATGACATGAGCTTCGTAGAGTGGTATAAAACGTTTTGCTACGACACTTTGTTGAAAAGTTATGATTTTTTTCTTATACCTTAACATTATGATTTTAGATGACAGCACCATTTGAGAAAAAATCATATAAAATCAGCGAATCAAATTTTGACAACGGCAATTTTTTTTCTAATGGAAAATGACATGAGCTTTGTAGAGTGGTAAAAAACGTTTTGCGACGATATTTTTTTGAAGAGTTATGATTTTTTTCTTATATCTTAACATCATGATTTTAGATGACAGCACTATTTGAGAGGAAAATCATATAAAATCAGCAAATCAAATTTTGACAACGGCAATTTTTTTTCTAATAGAAAATGACATGAGCTTCGTAGAGTAATATAAAACGTTTTGCTACAATACTTTGTTGAAGAGTTATGATTTTTCTTCTTATACCTTAACATCATGACTTTAGATTACAGCACTATTTGAGAAGAAAATCATATAAAATCAGTGAATCAAATTTTGACAACGGCAATTTTTTTTGTCTGATAGAGAATGACATAAGCTTTGTAGAATGTTATAAAACGTTTCGATATGACACTTTGTTGAAGAGTTATGATTTTTTTCTTATACCTGAACAACAAGATTTTAGATGGCAGCACTTTTGTAGAAAAAAATCATATAAAATCAGCGAATCAAATTTTGACAATGTCAATTTTTTTCCTAATAGAGAATGACATAAGCTTCGTAGAATATTATAAAGCGTTTTGATACAACACTTTCTTGAAGAGTTATGATTTTTTTTTATAACCTTAACATTATGATATTAGATGAAAGTACTATTAGAAAAAAAAATTATATAAGATCAGCGAATCAAATTTTGACAACAGCAATTTTCTTTCTATTAGAGAATAATATAAGCTTTGTAGAATATTATAAAACGTTTCGATACGACACATTGTTGAAGAGTTATGATTTTTTTTCTTATACCTTAACATCATGACTTTAGATGACAGCACTTTTTGAGAAAAAAATCATATAAAATCAGCGAATCAATTTTTGACAACGGCAATTTTTGTCCTAATAGAGAATGACATAAGCTTCGTAGAATATTATAAAGCGTTTTGATACGACACTTTCTTGAAGAGTTATGATTTTTTTTATAACCTTAACATCATGATATTAGATGAAAGTACTATTAGAAAAAAAAATTATATAAGATCAGCGAATCAAATTTTGACAATAGCAATTTTTTTCCTATTAGAGAATAATATAAGCTTTGTAGAATGTTATAAAACGTTTTGATATGACACTTGGTTGAAGAGTTATGATTTTTTTCTTATACCTGAACAAGATTTTAGATAGCAGCACTTTTGTAGAAAAAAATCATATAAAATCAGCGAATCAAATTTTGTCAATGGCAATTTTTTTCCTAATAGAGAATGACATAAGCTTCGTAGAATATTATAAAACGTTTCGATACAACACTTTCTTGAAGGGTTATAATTTTTTTTTATAACCTTAACATCATGATATTAGATGAAAGTACTATTAGAAAAAAAAATTATATAAGATCAGCAAATCAAATTATGACAACAGCAATTTTCTTCCTATTAGAGAATAATATAAGCTTTGTAGAATATTATAAAACGTTTCGATACGACACATTGTTGAAGAGTTATGATTTTTTTTCTTATACCTTAACATCATGACTTTAGATGACAGCACTTTTTGAGAAAAAAATCATATAAAATCAGCGAATCAATTTTTGACAACGGCAATTTTTTTCCTAATAGAAAATGACATAAGCTTTGTAGAATGGTATAAAACGTTTTGCTACGACACTTTGTTGAAAAGTTATGATTTTTTTCTTATACCTTAACATTATGATTTTAGATGACAACACTATTTGAGAAAAAAATCATATAAAATCAGCGAATCAAATTTTGACAACGGCAATTTTTTTTCTAATAGAAAATGACATGAGCTTTGTAGAGTGGTATAAAACGTTTTGCTATGACACTTTGTTGAAAAGTTATAATTTTTTTCCTAATAAAGAATAATATAAGCTTCGTAGAATAGTATAAAACGTTTCGATACGACACTTTGTTGAAGAGTTATGATGTTTTTTCGTATACCTTAACCTCATGATTTTAGATAAAACCACTATTAGAAAAAAAATCATATAAGATCAGCGAATCAAATTTTGACAACTATTGTCTATTTTTGATTAAATTAGTTAATATGATTATAATTAACTGTTAACAAATTAATAACAATTAATAAAATTCAGTAAAAATAAATTTAATGTAAGTAGTTTTGGAGTTACCTACTTGAAAAAAAAGTCCACATATTGACATTCAATTATAAAACACCCTGTAGATGAGTTACTTAAGCAAAACCTATACATAACTTTATCCCTCGTTGAATTATTATTACAAATCAAAAAAATCCATCAGTTTTGCCCAGATTAATTGCCCAGGGATTGATAAGTAATTAGCAAAATTTACGTATTTGTTAAGAAATGAATGAACTATTTTTTGTTTAAATTTTGAATTTTATTCAAGTTTGAAATTACAACTAAAGGTTTAATGCATAAACTTGTGAGTGTTTGGCCATTGCTACAAAGTTTAATAGACCTAATGAACGAATAAGAAGGAACAAACATCTTCAATAATTAATCGCAGACATAACTTCAAACAAACGTAGAGACGCACCAATAAATATCTCGCTGAGTTTACAGCAGTAAAGATTATTTTGGAACATAGGATCTAAATACCTACAAACGTGACGGTCCATAATTCAGCGCGCCTGATCTAACGAAAGCAACATTTTCGTATATACAACTTTCATTCACCTAAATTTAAAAAAAAACGAGATTTTTTTCCAAAAATTTGCTTCGAGCTGCAGAAGAATTTGGTCTGATTCTTGCGGTATTAAACTCGTTATCGTTCAATTACGCTTTTATTATCTCGCAGCGGCATTCATCCTCAATCCGATTTTCTCCCGGAAATCCCCGAAACGTTATTTATGAAAATTAACAGTCGGAATGACCATTTATTTGGGATTTATTCTCTCCCATTTGAGTCAGAAATCGAGCAATTTTGCCTCATCCTTCGATTTCGCTAAAGTTCTCCCTCTTGTTCTCACGGTTCTGGTTCAGAAGCTGCTAGTAAGTTCTCTTTATCATTTATTATTTTGCGAATGGCGCTAAACGTAATTTCACATCAAACGCCCTTTCTCTTTGTATAATCTTCAACGACGACATTCACCTTTATGCCAAAATATTTTAGCACTGAAGATCAATAACAAACCTCAATTTGAGAAAATAGCGAGTAAACCTTAAAATTTGCGTGAAAATATTTATATTTGAAAGAACAATCTCTCGAAGGGCAGTTTCGCCAAAATTGTAAATTTTCAAATCGAAACGAATTTAGAGGGGACGAAATTGTTTCGTTTTTCATCCGAATTCCTTGTCCTTGGTGTCACTTGGGGCGCGAGGAATTTGCCCAGAAAGTATTGGCGAAGAACAGGACTCCGCCGTAACTTTGCTCTTAACTCACAGTTATCAAAAGTGTTTATGCATATTTTAAAAGCTCCGCGCAAAATTTGATTTATCGCCCATTTTTTCATTACGGCAACTAGGGGTGATTTATTTGCGCTGTTTACAGCGAGTTTACAGGAAAAAGTCTTCTTGCGTCCACATTATCAATTATTCTTGCGTAACTTGACGCTCTTCGGACCTCATTTGAGCAACAAGGGTTAATCGACAAAAAGTTGGTCTCGTGCCCGAGCTCCTGGTAGCAAAAAAACTGTTTCGATGGCAACACACCGACCAGTAAGGCTCAATCGGTGAGTTTTTAGTTTTAATTTCCGGGCGAACGACGCAATTTTTTCCCTCCCCAGCAAAAAGTTCTGGAAGCGAACGCAAGGGTTGATGATGGTGTCTGAGAGCGCTTTAATAACCTTCATGAATGTTGATTATATTTCGAGACGGGGGCGAAAGTTTTTTACCACAATCATTCTCGATGTCACGTCTAGATCTACATGGTACTTAATGGGAGATCTGGTAAGAGTTACAGAATTTTTGTGGAAAAATTGAAGCTTTAAAAAATTTCTTGCAAATTTGTTAAATTAAATTATTTGGTTTCCTCGACTGAAATGTATTTTTTAATAAATTTTTCTCTGAGAGGAAGACCTAATTTTTTTTTATCTAATTTAAACTTTCCAGGTAGATGGCTGCTCGCCAACATCTCTTCGTCGACTTATCATTCCATGCTCACTAGCCGTTAAAGCGGAAACCTCCCCAAAAAGCCTCAAACCATTCGCGCTTTCCACCCCCAATTTTCAATATCCAAAATAAAGGGTGGCGAGCTGATCGCTTTCGTTGCAGTTTACCATTGTACCATTGCCAGTTCTTTGATCTCATTTTAATTACGCCCTTAACCCGGTTGCACGGGTGTTTTTCGTTAAAATCGCTCACATGAGTCACATGGTCGCCTTGCCACCGTAGCTGCGTCACACACGCCCGAATTCGGTGTTTTAATTAATGCGATTAGCGAAAGTTAGTGAGGGCGCATAGCGGGCGGCAACCCCCCATTAAAGTCAGACGCCGCACTACGACCTCAAGCTACGCATTCCGTCCTGCTTGAGGGATGATATTAAAACTGCAATAATAACGTAATTGCAATCGAAATCAATCAGGCACGACGGGGCGGTTAAAGTAGTTAATCGCCATAGTTGACTCGGATAATTCGGCGGTATTTCAGCGAGTCAAATCGGGAACAATTAAACGGCGATGGTAAATTAGGGAGTTAGTAAGCTGAAGGTTGGGGCTAATTAAGTTGATTCGAGAAAGCGTCGCGGGTTGTTTAAGGGTTGCGACAAAAATTAAGCGAAAGCTTTAAGGAGGTTAAAGAAGGGCGATTTGAGAGGGTTGAGAGTTTTCAGATTTTTAATTTCACAAGCCGGATTTTGGGCAAGCGTGGAAGGAGGGGTTGTTGGGGTTTTTTAATTTTACAAGCCAGATACTGGGCAGGCGTGGAATTAGGGAGTTAGTGCGGTTTCAGAATTTTGCTGTTATTACGATGACGAGCAAATGAAAATGTCCCGAGGCGGACCGAGTCGGGAAACTTGCTGCGTGTTTTCACATTTGCTCTAATGGAAACGTAAATCCCACAAAAGTTACAGTTTTTTTCTGTCGGTAATTAGGGTTGCGGTGGACGACAACTGAAGGAGAGGATGTAAAAATCGTATTACAATTTGGTCATGTTTATTCGTTTCAGCGCATTGGAGAACCTGAAGGCGGATTGAAACGGAAAAGTTTGATGGAGTTTGGCTGCCTTTCGCTTGCGGTATTATAACTCTTGAGTAATGCCAACCAGGATAATTCCTGAAAACTTACTTTAAGAGCACAAGAACCAAGGGAAACTAAAAAACGTATTTAACTAAAACATGGGCACCTGCTGTTAAACTGCTAGAACCACAAGGGGTAGAAATTAAGTTTTGCAGGAATAAATTAAGTACAGAACGCTGTTATAATGTTTTATAGCAAGGAGGTTCAAACTAATTAAAGTGTCGTCTCTGCGTTCGGAAAGAAGCAAAAATGTTTGCTGTCAAACAGTTTGGAATTTCTTGTTTCTGGGGGCTTAGGACTGCCTAAGCCAGGCCGCAACGCAGCTGCGGCGCGTCTTGATACATGGGGGCCTAAAGCTGCCATATCAACTTGAGGTATGCCACAAAGTTAAGACTCAATTTTGTTTCCATAAAATAATTTTTGTCAAGACTACTCTTAATAAGGGGACACCGTTGCTAGTTTTGATTGTATCAACATTCATCAATACCATCAGGTAAAATTTGTGATTTTCAGGAAAACCTGCTAGCTATCGGTAAATGGATGAATACAAACTCGACATTTTATAATTTTAGTTAATGGCCGTTAGCTCTAGCCTGAAGCCATTAACTTTTTATTATAATTATTGAATAAAATTTATTAAGGTAAAAAGTTTAAATCAAAATCTAAAAATTCTAATTTCTAGCTGTTATTCAAACATTTTCAGGAACGTCTGTATTACGCATTGAAAATAAAGTTTTTCACTTAATTTGACATTTTAAAAATTAAAATACATTTATTATTTTTATTATACTTTAATTATTGGTAAATATACATTAATAAATTGATTGAGTTTAGAGAAATTAATAGTGGCTTTTACACATTTTGTTTTTGTGTTCAGAGATTTCCTTCTGAATTTTTCTTTTTATCGAGTTTGTAGTGATAATAATTTCTATTTCTTTAAATTTTGTATGTTTAACTTTTATTTTGAGATCTCAGTTCAGAGAGGAAGCACTTCTATGAGATTCGTGAATTGTTTATTCATCTGTTTACCTATTCTTACTGAAGATTGGTAATTTTGTTTTTACTCTAGGTGTTTTATTTTTCCTCAGCCTTTTTGCTTTTCCATTAATTTATTTTTCCTTTATTTTATTGCTCTTTTAGAGCATTTCTAATCTTTACCCTTCATCTGTTTATTGTTTCCATTCAGTCTTTCTATGATAGTATTCTCTCTAATCCTCTATTTATATTCTGCACTCGTAACCTCTTTCTTCTTCTCTTTAGATATTTTTTTTCTGTATAATTTTTTTTTATCTTTTTTTTACTTCTTGCTGATACTATTTAATTTTTGTTTTACATTTTTTTACATGTCTGGTTTAGTGCTCTTCATTGGCTTTACGCTTTCTAATCATACTTTATCTCCATATTTTAATTCTCACTTTATTATCTCTTTGCAGTCTTTATCCCATCTCCCACCATTACATTATTTCTACTCCCTTTTTTATACCATGGGTTTCTTTATCTACTATTCTTCTAGCTCTTTATCGCAATCTTTATTTAACTATTTATTTTCAACTGTGTTTATCATTGCTCCATCTATCATTTTTATCAGCTCTTTTATTTTATCACCCGTTTTCTTTTCATCTTTCTTGATATTGTTTTATTCATCATTTTTCTCAACTTTTTAATTTTATTGCTCAATTTATTATATCGACTACTTTTTTTATCACTTTCTTGATCATCACCTCATCCACTATTTTTGGCAACTCTTCTATTCTCTTATTGCTCACCTTTTTCTTATATATTTTCTCTTCTAGCTATTAATTATTATAACATATGTCTGTTGATTTTGAGAGAAAAACTATGGTCAATCTTGGTATAAATCTATAAATTGTAACACAAATACAAACGATAAAAAGAATAATAAATTAAGGCAGACGACAAAAGAACAAGACAAAAAGAGAAAACAAAGACAAGAGCAGAGAAGAGTAGAGAAGAGAAGGGAAGAGAAAAGAAGAGAAAAGAAGTGAAAAGAAGAGAAAAGAAGAGAAAAGAAGAGAAAAGAAGTAAAAAGAAGAGAAAAGAAGAGAAAAGAAGAGAAGAGAAAAGAAAAGAGAGAAGAGAAGAAAAGAGAAGAAAAGAGAAGAGAAAAGAAGTGAAAAGAAGAGAAGAGAAGAGAAGAGAAGAGAAGAGAAAGAGAAGAGAAGAGAAGAGAAGAGAAGAGAAGAGAAGAGAAGAGAAGAGAAGAGAAAGAGAAAGAAGAGAAGAGAAGAGAAGAGAAGAGAAGAGAAGAGAAGAGAAGAGAAGAGAAGAGAAGAGAAGAGAAGAGAAGAGAAGAGAAGAGAAGAGAGAGAAGAGAGAGAAGAGAAGAGAAGAGAAGAGGAAGAGAAGAGAAAGAGAAGAGAAGAGAAGAGAAGAGAAGAGAAGAGAAGAGAAGAGAAGAGAAGAGAAGAGAAGAGAAGAGAGAAGAGAAGAGAAGAGAAGAGAAGAGAAGAGAAGAGAAGAGAAGAGAAGAGAAGAGAAGAGAAGAGAAGAGAAGAGAAGAGAGAAGAGAAGAGAAGAAGAGAAGAGAAGAGAAGAGAAGAGAAGAGAAGAGAAGAGAAGAGAAGAGAAGAGAAGAGAAGAGAAGAGAAAGAGAAGAGAAGAGAAGTGAAGAGAAGAGAAGAGAAGAGAAGGAAGAGAAGAGAAGAGAAGAGAGAGAAGAGAAGAGAAGAGAAGAGAAGAGAAGAGAAGAGAAGAGAAGAGAAGAGAAGAGAAAGAGAGAGAAGAGAAGAGAAGAGAAGAGAAGAGAAGAGAAAGAGAGAGAAGAGAGAAGAGAAGAAGAGAGAGAAGAGAAGAGAAGAGAAGAGAAGAGGAAGAGAAGAGAAGAGAAGAGAAGAGAAGAGAAGAGAAGAGAAGAGAAGAGAAGAGAAGAGAGAAGAGAAGAGAAG